>JAMXBD010001558.1:0-342435 GCA_024138025.1 Combretum micranthum
TGATTGTCTGCGATTATTGACTGATCACTTAAAAGAATTGGTATAATTGATTATTTGGAATTGAAGATGAAATTGAACTCATTCATACACGATGGGGATAGAGCATTAGCATTTGTCGGTTTATCGTTGTACCTTAAACGATTTTATAGTTATATGTCCGTAAGCTGAAACGGTCTCGGTCGTACCGCAGGATTCGTTAATCTGCTAACCCGGGATGGAGGGCAAGTCCATCCACATATGATTTCCGGCAGGTCATATGTTTGTTGAATTCACGAGTTTGATGCATATCACTTGTCTGACTAATCACTTGATTGTATGATGTGTTATAAATGTAATCCTGGAAGTTTTCACTCACTAAGCTAGTGTAGCTTATACCCCTATAGTTGTTTAAATGAACAGGTTATCTCAAGAATGCAAAGTGGGGACTGAATTGGTTGGAGCCGGGTATGACTCCGGGGTTCGGCAAGACATAAGAATGTTGAAGTTATTAGCTAGGTTTTCTATTTGCCTTGTAATTTTATGTAGTAGAATCTTTTGATGAATTGTAATCGAAGTTAATGAGTTGTATTTTGAAGAATAGTGAATTGAATTTCCTTTACATTGTTCTTAAGTTGTATCAACATAAAATGCATTACTCCGATGAGTCTCCTCCATGTGTTAGACGCCTTGTACATAGTATGGAAGCCTTCGCGTGACTGAGGTGGTCATTCTTAGGCTTTAATATTGTGTACGGCGGACTGCCACGTTTAGGGTACCCTTCGGGGCGTGACAGTTTAGTTGGTATCAGAGCGACAAGGTTTTGGGAATTAGGTGGAAAGACTTTAGGATAAATAAATGTTAAGATACGATCTTAGAGATGAATAGATAAGTTTTAGATGACCCTTAGGTAAAGAAGAATTAGATTTAGCTCAATGACCTATAAGGTATGATTTTCGATCATTAAGGATTTGCATCCTATCTTGGAGACTTTTAGAGAACATAGAAACAGACATATGAGGAAGAAAGATTGAAAATAATTAAGGAGACGATCAAATCCATTCTAGCAACTGCAAAATATAGGAGTAAGTGACCTTACCCGACTCCTAGTTCAAGCCAATAATGGAGATACTAGATTACCCCTTTGACCTATAGGACCACTAGGTGGGTAAGATTAATTGCGTGCTTTCACCGTTTTTCTAAATAAACAAGTTTAAAGAAAATAAAAAGTTATAACTCTTTTTCTAAACCATAAGCAACTTGTGAATAGTATAATTAGACTAACGTGACCGTCTCGTCCTGTTTTTAGGAGACTACCTGAGGAGAACATGCAACAGTTGACTAACCTTCCCGAGGAACAACAAGTGAGAGACACACCACCACAAGATCCAATGCAACAAGTCATAGGTCTTCTAGGATGTTTGGTGGATGCACAAAAGCTCCTCTTGCAACAAGTGCTTACTAGGAATGTACCGGTTCAGGTGGAAGGACCCCACCAAGTGACAATGCAAGGAATTAAGACTCCTTCTTCTATGGCTAGTTCAAACTCTAAGGTCAAGAGGACTAAGAAAACTAGCCTATCTGTTAAGGATGAACCTTTTAAGAGGAGTAAGATCAATTGTTGGAAGTGCAAGGAAAGTCATTATCTAAAACAGTGTCCACAGCTGAAGCACAAGTGTTACCTCTGTGGAGATCCCAAGCATAAGATTATAGACTGTCCAAGAAAGAAAACCCTAAAGTGCCCCATCTGCAAACAGCCGGGACACCGGGCGATTAGATGCCCCCACGGGAATTAACGAGTGGATGGCTGTCCTTGATTGGAAGAAGTCAGTCTCCTAGAAATAGCTATAGATCTTTCGTTGAGCGTTAGGAGCAAATGACTTTTTGAAAAGAACAAAGATGTTTTTGAAAATGTAAACCAATGTTGTAGTTTATCATCTAGTTCATGAAATTGATTCCGATGTATGTTTTGCATCCTTTCTTTGAACTTTTGTAATGGATGATTTACATCTTATCTTGATTTCATGTATTTCGTATCAAGTATTATGAAGTTCTTATTATTGATTTTTATTTCAGTAGAATTCCAATATTTCTTATATATGTTTCTATTTCCGCATTTTTGAGTTCTATATTTCCGATAAGTTTCCTTAAGTTTCTTTTAGATGCCTTAAGACGTAATAAAAGATTTAGAATTTTCACCTGAGCTTAATAAAATTGTAGGATATACCCAACCACAACAAGAACCCGTCATGACCCCAAGTCGGAAAGTTGGAACACTTCACTTGGACGATGACCCAAACAAAGAAGAAGACACAGTTTTGGATAAGATACAATGTTGAAAATGTAAGGGAAAGCATTACCCTATACGGTGTCCACGACTTCAATCCAAGTGCTACCTCTGTGGGGACCCTAGTCACAAAGTTGAGAAGTGTCCCAAAAAGATGACCAACGCATGCTTCCTTTGCTCAAAAACGGGACATTTAGCTAAAACATGCCCTGAACGGGATAACTTGCGTGTTGCTTCGCTGGATCAACCAAGAAAGAAGAGGAGGAGATGTAATAGGAATAAAAGCAACAAAGGAAAAAGGAATCGAAGTTCTTCAAGAACAACTACATCCGGAAATCCAGTCTACAACCCTCACACCTATGTAGTACATGGAGAAGCTAGTGATGAGAAGCTGGAGTCCTTTGCCATGGGAGGAGGCGAGGATTAAATATGCAACTCGGTATCAGGTTAGCACTATACCCTTAGAATACCACATATTCATTCCTATCAATAGAATCAAAGAGATAGGTTGTTAGAAATACCCTTGGATTAAATGGCTAGACTAAAAAAATAGGAAAGCCCGAGACCATTAAAAGCTAAAATGAGCCAATGATGGAAACTAAAACAAACCTCGATTAATTTAACGAATTCCAGGATACCCCTCGTACAACTTCTTGTAAATAAAGAGCTTTGAAAGATTGGAATCTACGATGATCGTTACACAAAAGTGAAAAATTTCATTTATTAAATCTCAATTACCAAACTCCAGAAGAACTTCACAAGTAATAATTATACAATAAAGCAATGAGATCTCTTGATTTCAATCCTATCAAGACGATCATGATGATAAGAATTTAAAACGATGATGACCATATTGTTTAAGGGAATATGAATCATAAAGCATAATATTGTATATACATCTGCATAAGAATGGAGAAGCGAATCTACAACCTTCGTTGGTCAAAGTAATCGAGTCATGAAAGGTCGTGTTGTCATAAATCGTCTAGTGTCGGTCGAGTCAAGTCGTCTGTAGTCCAAGTCAAGTCCGTGTCGTTCTCCAAAAGAGTCGTATAAGTGAAGGTTGGAATCGCTAAGCCAAATCTTATAAAATTTGTATGTGCTATATTTCATAAATTGTCTACCATGCAAAGTTCAGAAATAATATAAACCAAAGCACAAGCCATTGCTAGAAAATATAACTCAAAATTCAAAATCTTTTCTTGACTAACGAGATACACGTAACAAGTTTTGCGGACAAAACTTTCCTTAAGGTGGGGAGGATGTAAGCCCCGGAAAATTTCAGTAAATAATTTTAAGATGAACTTCGAAAATAAACCCTAAAAATCACTCCAAGTTAAAACCGAATTTTGACAAGTCCTGAACCATGAATGAATCCAAAAATTTCTTAATCATGAGAAAACGAAAATCCTCGAAAATAAAATAAGAACTCAGTGGTCTTCAAATTCAAAACCACTACGTACGAAAAATTCCATATTTAACTCCGACTTATAAAAACGGGTAATATAAAGCCCAAAAAAACAAATTATTAAAAAAATAAATAACGATTAACTTTCGAAAATGAAACCCAATTCAAAAATTCCGAAAACGTTAAAAGATAATAAATACTTACAAAAAAAAAAATTTAAAATAAACTTCTCAAATTAAATATGCTGTATGAACATAAATATCAGTTTCCAAATTGGCAAAGGTCTAAACCGGAAAATCACCCGGAAACCCTAACCGGAATACAATAGTGTAAGTCCGGCAATCTAGTGCCCCTAATCCTAGAGGTCGAGATGTAGTTTAAATATATAGAATAGCTCATATAATATAAGTTTGTTTAAAAATATCAGATTGGTAAATTTTTGACCTATTTCGAACCCGTTCGGATACAGACTTCGAAAAGCGTGTCCCGGGGCTCGAGATATCAAAAAATACCAATAGTACCGTTAGACTCGTAATTTCATAATATTTCTAAATATATTATATAATTTTTCGGGTTATAAAAGTTACAGTTATAACTTTTTTTATCGTATTTCCATTGTTACCGGTAATTGATTTGACTTTTGCACTATTCATTTTTATTTTATTACAAAATTTTATTATTCTTATAAAGTCTTATATTTTTAGATAAATATTTTATATGTTGTAGAAAATTTTGTTTTTCTAAAATTTAGTTCGTTTCGGGTCTTTACGGGATCAGATTCTGTTTAAGACCCGATACTAAAAATAAAATAAATTAATTTAATAATTGGAAAATATTTTAAAAATATTGTTATTTTCATAAAATAATTTTTTTAGAATTTTTCGGGTTATAAAAATATCATTTATAGCCCATATTCGCGTATTTTGATCATACCGGTAACATATTTGTTAAATTACTAAAATAATTCAAATAATTATTTAAATTTAATTATGAAAAATCTGCTACAAATATTTTGAATAAATTTTCTAATTTTATTTTATTTTAATTAATTTTATTAATAAAGTACTTTTACAACCCATACCTTCAAGTACATCTTACACATATCACTTCCTTTTCACTTCAATCTTTCTACACATTATCCCACAATTGATGGCAGATTTTTGACCCTATTTATGGCTGCCATTGTCCTTTATCCACTCATATTTTGACTAAAATTAATTATATTTCAATCCTTTTTCAAAAAGTTACATTACACATTAATTACACAATTTAATTCAAGTCAAATTTCAACAAAACCCTCTCTCTCCTCTCTTCAAAAATGACGTGCAGCAACCCCTCCCCCTTGGCTGCCCATGTTTTATTTTTTTTCTCATTTATTACAATTAAAACACTCATTTCTCTCTCTCCTTCATTTATTCACTTTCCCTCTTTCATTCTTTAACCTTTTCTCTCTCTATTTCCTCTCTTTTCTTCTTCTTCTTGTTCATGTTTCTCCAACAAACAAGCTGCCCCCACATCTTCCATGGCTTCCACACTTCATTTTTAAAGATTTTCTAAGCAAATCTTCATCCTAAAGCTCCATAGGTGATATAGGTAAAGTATAATGAAGGTTTCATGCATCAAATGAACTTCCATAAGCTTAAAAGCTTAGGATGATGATGCCAAAAATGAAATCTTTCTCTTCTCCACTTTTATTACCTTGTATTATAATTATTTTCTTGTTTAAAGTTATTATATTTTGTAGATCTAACTTTTTATGGCTTTGATTTTTGTTTATGCCATAGATCTTGTTATTTAAGTTGTTATTTTTGTTATTCCTTATGATTTATGCATAGATCTAGCATTCACATGTCTATCTTAGTGATTCATGCATGTAAAACTAGTTTAGAATACTAGATCTAAAGTTTTGAGTTCATAGATGCATTAGATCTTTGTTTATGTTCATGAACAACTTGCTATAGCTTGATGATGGTAGGAAAGTTGTAGGAAAGCCAAGATCTATTTTGTTTTCAACAAAAATCAATTTTGAAAATTCGGATGAAAATGGAACCATATTTAGAAAAGTGGTTTTTCAACTTCAAAATGTATATTTTTCATTTAAAATGAAGGGCTTAGGGTATAGATACCATAAATGAAAGATTTTGATAAATGAAGTTTAGATCCATGATGTTTATAACTTATTACCATGCATTTGTTTTATGTTTATGTTCATATTAAGTATAGATCTTAGTTATGAACTCAAACAAAATTGTGAAATTCGTATTTTGGTAAGACCCATATTTAAAAACTACTTTTCAAGTGTCAAAATGTAATTTTTACATAAGAAAATGAAGGCTTAATATATATATAGCATCAAGACTTCATTTTATATGGTTCAAAGATTAAAGATTAATTTTCAAAACAAAGTTCTATTCTCGGATTTTGGCCAAGGCCTAGTGCAAAAACATGTTTTCCAACTCAAAAATGAAGTTTTTATTTAAGAAATGAAAGGCTCTTAGGATAGGATATGTAAGGAATGGATTTTCATGAGCTTAGATAGATTTAATCAAAAGATATGACCAAAAATAAATTTTCTAAATTCGGATCCCAACCAAGACCAATTTTTAGAACCCATGTATCAACTCCAAAACTCATGTTTTATGTGAAAAATGAAGTATATAGGTAATAGATATCATTGAGCAATGATTTTTACAAGTTAAAATGAGTTTAGGCATGAGTAATGTATAAAACAAGTAATGGAATTAAAATGGAAAATTTTAAGTTAGTAGTCAATTTGTGAAATTCGTAATTTTGAATGAAGGCCATAAGAACACCTAGTATTCAAGCTCAAAATGGATGTTTTATGTGTTAAATGAAGTCCTTAAGTAATTGATATAGTGAAGCCTTAAATTTTAATGCATTAAACAAGTTTTTCCCAAAGGAATCATGCAAAAAGTGGATTTTCTAAAATTCGGATTTTTGAGTAGATCATATTGGAAAACATATTTGCAAAGCGTAAAATGCAAATTTTTGTGTAAGAATGAAGCCCTTAGTAGTTATATATGGTTGAGCCTTAAATTTCTAAGTATCAAATGATTTTTTTTTTTACTTAAAGGAATCACTCAAAAACTAATTTTTGTAAAATTCGGATTTTGGAATCAACCCCACTTGAAAACATGTTTACAAAGTGCAAAATGGAAATTTTTATGAAGAAATGAAAGTCATAAGTAATAGATACAATGAAGACTCAATTTTAACAAAAATAATTATATTTTCTTAAGTAATAAATGCAAAACAAATGGAAATAATCAAAGTTAGAAAACTAGATTTTTCATAAGTAGTTGTTATTATGGTCTTGCAAGATAAAAAGTTATAAAATTTCCTTTTAGCAAAAATCATCAAGATCATGCATACATTAAACTCATCTCATGTCATTCATGTTAGGAAATCATTCATATTGCATGTATAGCTAATCTACATAGTAGAAACATTACAAACATTTACAAAACTATTTTTTCGGAATCGGAAACCGTTACTGATCAGATCTGATCCCTCTGTTCCGAGACCTAAATGTTTTCAAAACTTAAAAATAATATTAGAAATAGATAGATCTTTCGAAGTAGATAGAAATCGATATATAATTTGCGAGATTCCGAGTTAAAATGACCAAGTTATGGCCGTTTTAAGTTGGAATTCCCGCTTAGGACGAGAATTACGAATTTGACAGATTGTGTGAGATAGCTTGGACTAGTTAAGTGATGAAATACTTATTAGGGTATTTCTTCCTTTTAGGTGACCCCGAACGACGATTCCCTACCACCGGATTACTTACTAAGAGACCGGTGATCCAATGGCCGAGTGAGTATTACTTCCGATTTCATTTATTGTATGTGATTGTAATAATAGTTGCACTAATTTGGTAAAGATAAAATGGATATGCATGATGGGGACGAATGGGAAAGATGTATGCTTGTTGTTGATATGAGAAATGGAATGTAAGAATATCGAAGCCGAGTGATTAACTATTGCCTGTATAGATGAATTAGAATTGATTGTCTGCGATTATTGACTGATCACTTAAAAGAATTGGTATAATTGATTATTTCGAATTGAAGATGAAATTGAACTCATTCATACACGATGGGGATAGAGCATTAGCATTTGTCGGTTTATCGTTGTACCTTAAACGATTTTATAGTTCATAGTTGTCCGTAAGCTGAAACGGTCTCGGTCGTACCGCAGGATTCGTTAATCTGCTAACCCGGGATGGAGGGCGCAAGTCCATCCACATATGATTTCCGGCAGGTCATATGTTTGTTGAATTCACGAGTTTGATGCATATCACTTGTCTGACTAATCACTTGATTGTATGATGTGTTATAAATGTAATCCTGGAAGTTTTCACTCACTAAGCTAGTGTAGCTTATACCCCTATAGTTGTTTAAATGAACAGGTTATCTCAAGAATGCAAAGTGGGGACTGAATTGGTTGGAGCCGGGTATGACTCCGGGGTTGCGGCAAGACATAAGAATGTTTGAAGTAATTAGCTAGGTTTTACTATTTGCCTCGTAATAGTTTATGTAGTAGAATCTTTTGATGAATTGTAATCGAAGTTAATGAGTTGTATTTTGAAGAATAGTGAATTGAATTTCCTTTACATTGTTCTTAAGTTGTATCAACATAAAATGCATTACTCCGATGAGTCTCCTCCATGTGTTAGATGCCTTGTACATAGTATGGAAGCCTTCGCGTGACTGAGGTGGTCATTCTTAGGCTTTAATATTGTGTATGGCGGACTGCCACGTTTAGGGTACCCTTCGGGCGTGACAGGATCTATCTTTCTTATGGATGAGTCGATCGGTAAATCCACTAATCAAAATAATCCTCCGGGTATGAATACTCCTCCTCGGGTTCACCTAATCAAGAAGAATACCCATAATGATTATTCTTTATTGACTCTATGGTACTTATTAAAAACTATAGCATAAGATCGTTAAAAAAATTCGCGTAGAAGGTAATTCAAACTTAAAATGGCCATAACTTGGTCATTTTAACTATGAATTGCGCTTATAATATATTGTTTTCTATCTACTCGAAAAGATCTATCTATTTCTAAGGTTATTTTTGTCATAAAAAGCCAAAATATTGTGGTACAAAATAATTACGAATTTATAGTTTACAAAATATGATTTTCTCAAACTTTACTTCACTCAAAAATTCTTAAGAAAAATATATGGATATATATATATATATAGTTGAAAAATCCCTTGAACATATATTTGTACTCATATGTATGCATGATCTTTGTAATGTTGTCTCAAGATTGATATTTCATAAGCAATTTGTTCTTTAGGGATTTAAAAGACAAGACTTTTGAAAATTTCTCCTTTTTTGAATTGTGAAAAATATATATATTTGAGTTGTTATGAGTAAATGTTTTATTATTATTTCTTTTTCTTACTTTTCAAAAGTAAATTCATTTTCAAAAATTTTGGTTCTTTAAGTTACCTACCAACTCTATTTCTAGTAATTGAAAATAAGCTTTTTAAAATATTCCTTAAGCTTCAAATATTTGAAGTTGTATTAAATATATGTTTTCCTTATATTTTTATAGATATGCCTTTAAGAATTTATTTTCTTGACAAATTTTATTTTTCTAAGTTGATCTTTAAAATAGGGAGTTACTTTTATCTTGGTTTGAAAAACTTGTTTTATACTTAATATAAAATAACCCCTTTAGACAAGTTTGAGAAAGAACAAGCTTTCTTAAAGAATTTTTAACTTTAGAACTTAGTAAAACTTCATTTTTTGTTTTTGAAAAGAGAGTAATAATACAAATTTAAGTTTTGAAAGAACTTTCTTAACATGCGATTCTCAAAGTCTATAATGAACATAATTAAGTCGTATAAAAGACATGGTTGAGTTAAAATCCTTTATGGTTAAAAATTCTTCCTTTATGGGATATTTAGTTTTTGATTTAGAAAAGAAATAAGTTCCTTTTATTTTGAAGAAATCTACTTTACTACTTCTTCTAGAAATTATGATTAGCTTATCCTTTGAAAAAATAAAACTTAGATCTTTAGAGAAAATTCCTTTTGTTAAGAAATCTAGTTTACTTTTGAAAGAACCGATTTTTATTTTGTTTTATTTTTATTTAAGACAACAACATTCTTAATCATGCATGAATATGATAATGTAGCAATATAAAAGTAAAGATAAAACATGGTAAGATAGAAAGAAATACTTCTAAGTAAATAAACTTAAATAAATAATCAAGCATTGGGAACCTTAGCTTCATCAAGGTATCCCGATCATGTATTGGGAGCCTTAGCTTCATCAAGGCAACCTGGGACTAAAAATGGACTAGTCCCAAAAGAAAAGAAAAGAAATTTGTTTTGACTTGATATGGACAAGTCTAAGACTAGAAATACTAGTCTTAATAAATTGCATAAAACAAGTAAATAAATAAATTGCAAGACTTGGAAATAAATAAATAACAAATGAGCTTATATGCTCTAAATAAATATATATACATATAATACTATATATAAGTTAGATTAGAAGCAAATAATAACAATAATAATAACAACATAATATTAACATAAGGAAAGGAGTAGAAACATGAACAAAAACAAAACATGAATAAATTGTTGCTTCTTTAACTCAATGAGTCTAAGAAACATACACTAAACTCATGTTAAGTTATGTGAACATGATGAGTATGAAAGAAACTTTTACCTAAGGTTTTATGGAAAGTTTGAAAAGAGATGAATGTGTTTTGTTTTTTATTTTTCTTCTTGAAGAGTTGAAATGGGTAGAGAGTGTTTTGTGAGAGATTTGTTGGAGAGAGGTTTTGAGAGAGTATTTTGGTAGAGTTTTGTTATGTAAAATGAGTGTGTGAAAGAATGAAGGAAGAAGGGGGTATTTATAGAATTTTTGGAGTGAATTTTTGATGTAATAAAATAATTAAAAAAGAAAAATAATTGAGTGTAAGAGAGAGGGGGGTCGGCGCCTAAAGGGAAGAGAGAGGGAGGATTTTTTTTTTTTATTTTGTAAATTTTTGTAAAGAAAAGAAATAAAGTGTAAAAAGTTTGATGTGAATAAAGTTGTATTGGTAATGTAAAAAGTAAGAAAATAGGTATGTAGGTAGTAAGAAATAGGTGTAAAAAAAATAGAGATAGATAAATAGTAATGAATAGTAGGAATAGTACTATGAATAGTAGGCTAGACATATAAAATACCGGTAGTAATAAAAATACGCGTAAACGAGCTATATCTGTTATTTTTAGTTACCAAAAAATTCTAAAACTAATATTTTTGAAATCCTTGTTTAATTACAAGTCTTTTGGTGTTAATAAAATATTTTTAATATTCCGAGCCCCGGGACACGCTTTTCGAGAACTGATCTCGTTTGAGTCCGAAGGACACTCGAAATTCATGAATCTGATATTTTTATGCTTCCCTATATTATTACGAACTATTTTAAGCTACTAACTTAATTTCGTTTTCTAGGGTTTGAGAACGCGGGATTGCCGGAGTTGAAATTGCTTGATTGCCTTGGTCTTTGTTGACTTTTGAACTCCGGTTTGACTAAGGTTAAGGTTTAATCCATCTTTGCCATTTTAACTCAGGGATCGGATAGGCGGATCTTTTCATGTTCGGATTTTCGAATCGATTGATTATTAAACTTTCTATTTTTGTTTTTGAAAATTCTCTTATGAAATTCCGTGATCGAAATTGTTTAAGGTTCGGTTTCAACTTGAGTTAGACTTTAGGGTTTTCGATTTGGTATTCCAAAACCGTTATAGAAAAATTCGAGGGCTTACACATATGACCCTAGATTTCAATTTTTCTCATTTATATTGTGGTTGATACAGGTGTCCACCTACACACATTTTTAATTTCGGCCCTTACGCCAAAATTTTAATTTTCGGCCATTACACCAACATTTGAGTTTACAGGCTCTTCGTTGCCCAGCTATTATGCCTTCTTCCCTCAAAGGTATAGTAACCTATGCAATGTGACTCACATATGGTATGCATGGTCAATTTGACTATAAAATCATGGCATATTAATTAACAATTTATGGGTGATCATAGATATTGCAGATACGTCAATTCTATACTAAATCATACAAATATTTACAACAAGCTCATTTCGATATTCTTAACATAAATTCACCCAAGTAGAACTCATATACACAAAGTCAAATTTTTATCTTGCCCTAATTTTAATGCCACTAACACTACAAGCACAATCACAAACATATAATTTAAAGATAGTGAACTCACTTTGTCATAACGCGAAAATCCACTTAATCGTAATAGTCCTCGAGAAGGTCTAGTCCATCTCTCAAATCTCTTAATCAAAAGAAATAACTCTAATAAGTATTTCTATGAAGCTTGAATGAACTTATAAATTCTATTCTAACAAGTTCGTCAAAATTCGTCTAAGAGGAAATTTCAACTTAAAACGGCCATAACTTGGTCATTTTAACTCGGAATTTCACATATTATATACCGACTTCTACCTATTCGACAAGAGTTATCTATTTCTAGAGTTAATTTCAACAAAAAAAAGGTCATTTGGTCCATGAAAAGTTGGGTACAGAATACTATACGAATTCCCTATTCCATAATTCAACTCTTAATTTCAAACCAAGCATCATACTATAGATTTGATATATACTTACCTATCATTATATCTTGTAAGACTCTATTATATACATATATAACTCAATATCATGCATGATTCATTGATATTGGTAATTCTAATTTCTCATGTACTTTTATAATGTCAAATAAGAAGTATAGGACGTTACTTTCCTAACTTTATTTCTACAAATACATCATGTATATATGCAATACCTACCAGCTATTGTCATGAAGATCATGAGATGAATTATCTATATGTATATTCTTAATGATATAATACCAAGAATTTTTTTTTGAAAAACTTTTGCCTTGCAAAACTTTTGAAATTTACTAGACTTAAGAAAATTAGTTTTTCTTCTTGTAAAATCACACTTGCTTTTATCAAAACTCAACATTGATGACCTATATAGCCATCACCTTCATTATTTAAATAAAAACATTCATTTTGGGATTAGAAATAGATGTTTAAATAGGTGGCTTACCTAATCACGAATTTTACAAAATTTTAAAGAATGAAAACATTGTTTAATCTATTCTTTGAAACCATTTCTTGTTTTAGGATTATACTTTGATAAACCTCTCTTATCCTTGTCAAAATTAGATCTTTATTACATGTATCCCCTAGGACTTCCAATTTCCATAAAAATAATCATTTTGGCATTTGGAAATAGGTGTTTACATAGTGGCCTTTTTCAAATCCGAATTTTGAAATTTTCATTTGGAGTTATTTTCTTTATAAAACTCATTTAGTCTTTCAAAAACCATTTCTTAATCAAACTACTCCTTAAGGCTTATATTTCTTTAATAAAAATTTTGTTTTGGAGTTGAAAAATGAGTGTTTACACTTCAAGCTCCCCTTATTACGAATTTACAACTTGTTATTGGGATTGAAACATAATTTTTGTAAACTTTTCCTTATTTCGAAAATATTCCTTAGTAGATCTAAACTTTACTCATCAAGATTACTCATTTATGATATACATACCCTAAGCCATTTATTTTTAATGTAAAATACACACTTTGAAGTTGAAAAATGGCTTTTCTAAATATGGTTCCTTTTTTATCCGAATTTTCAAAAATCATTTTTGTTGAAACTAAAGTAGACCTTGAGCTTTCTAATATTTTCCTCCTATCATCATGCTATTACAAGTTATTTATAAACATAAAACAAAAGCCCAATGCATTTATGAACTCAAAACAACTAGATCTAGTTTATTATACTAGTTATAAATGCATGAACACTATGTATATTATGTGGTTATGGCTAAATGATGAATATATGCACAAAACATTAATAATAACAACATATCTTAACAATAAAACAAAATAATAGCAAAATAGTCTTAAATAACAAGATCTACTATATTGTGATGGCAAGGATCTCATGTTCAAGTGTTTCCACATCCCTAGCTTAGAGCTCATGGGGGTTTTTGAGTGGAATCACACATGATTGATCTTGCCATTATATGTTTTTAAGATAATAAAGTGTAGATATATTACCTATTTAGTGTTTGGATCAAGAAAACTTGAAGAAATCAACAGTGTGAATGTGTGTAGAGAGAGAGGGAGGTCACGGCATGTAGAGGAGAGGGAGAGAGGGTTTTGCAAAAAAAAAAAATTTCTAAAGTGAAAAGGAAGAAAGAGAGAAAATGAAATGAAGTTGTCATAAAGGGACATATATAGATAAGTGGATTAAGGTTTGCTTTAATCTAACAAAAGAAAATAAAACAAATTAGAGAGAGGGAAAAAGGGAGAGGGGGTGCCGATTTTGCACAAAGGAGAGAGAGAGATGTGTGTTGTGTAAGTTTCAAAATTAAATAAGTAATTTAAGTAGTAAACGTTGTATTGGAAAAGTAAATTGTAAGGAAAATGATGAAATAGTAGGAATAGGTTGTAAGGATATAAGAAATAGGTTATGGGTAGTTGTACTTGATGAATAGTGTAGAAGAATTCAAAAAGTAGATTAGATATTTAAAGTACCGATAGTAATGAAAATACGATAAAAAGGTTATAATTATTTTTTTTTATAATTCGAAAAATTATATAACTGGTATATTTGGAAATCTCATGAAATTACGAGTCTAACAGTATTAATATCATATATTTAATATCTCGAGCCTCAGGACACGCTTTTCAAAGTCTGTATCCTATCGGATTTGAAATAGGTCGAAAATTCGCTAATCTTATCTTTTTAAGTATCCTAGTATTATTACAAACCAAACTACACTCTCTACTCATATTTCAACTTTTTGGTTTAGGAACACGGGATTGCCGGATCTAAACTACTAGGGATTCATTGACTTAGGGTTTCTAGTTGACTTTCTGGTTTAGGGTTTGAACTTGATATTACCCTAAAGATTAGCGACTTACAAACATCACCAAAATTCCCCCCCCCCCCCCCCCCCCCCCCCTCGACACACACACACACACACAAATTTCTTCAAGTTTTCTTGATTTAAATATTCAATCGATAACAGATCTAAACCCTACCACATATAAAACATGTTATGGCAAGATTATACATATGTAATTCCACCAAAAATCACCATGAGCTTTAAGTAAGGGATAGGGAAACACTTGTATATGATTTTCATGCCATCACAAGGTTATGGATCTCTTTATTTAAGTTATTCTTGCTATATAATATATATATATATATATATTCTTGTTAATATTTTTGTGGATATATCTTGCTACTAACCTCATCATCATAATGTTTTATCTTTCATTTCATGCATTTAACATCATCAACATACTAATCTAACCTTTGAGACTAGTATTTCTAGCCTTGGGAAGCCTTGAATATGATCTAAAGCTTCCAAGCTTGCATTTGCATCCATAACAAATGTCATCATATATCTATTTTTTTTTTTAGTATATAAATGTCATAAAAAAAAATTGTTTTATGTGAAGAAAGACTTGTAGTATGATGGTAATAATGAGGATGTTGCCAAAAGCTTAAAATCTATTTTTGTTTCCATCAAAAATAATTTTTGAAATTCGGATCTGAAAAGACATCTATTGTGAAAACCTATTTTCCAACTCCAAAATGAGGATTTTATATAAAATATGAAAGGCTTATGGAATAGGTATCATAAAGAAATGATTTTGATGGGTTAAATCTAGTTTTACTAAGAAATATTTTCAAAATAAGAAAAGTTTGCAAAAGTTAAATTAAAACTTTGTCTCAACTCCAACAAGAACATAAAATTCGTAACTAGTAGAAGTTGATATGTAAACACCTACTTTCCAACCCCAAAATAAGAGTTTTATTAAAAAAAAAAAAAAATGGAAGCCTTAGGGAATAGGTTTGATTGGGACTCAATTGTAGAAAGATCCAATGAGTTTTACCCAAGAAATAATCTTAAAAACAAATTTACAAAATTCGGATTTAGAAAAGAACTATATTTAAACACCTATTTTCAAATTCCAAAATGAGGATTTTAATTGAGAAAAGGTAGCCTTTGGGAATAGATATAGTAAGGGTTTAATTGTGGCAAGAACAAATGAATTTTATCAAAGAATATTCCAAAACAAAGGAAGAATTTCAACACATAAATCAAACTCTATTTTCATGACTAACAATTCTTGCAAAATTCATAACTAGGCAAGACCCACATTTAAACATCTATTTTCCAACTCCCAAATAAAGAAATTTCTTAAAATAATAAAGGTATTAGGCATATAAGTAATCAAGGCTTTATTTTAGTAAAAACAAAGGTGATGTTTCAAGAGACAAAACTAGTTTTCTAAATCAAGTATTCTTGAAGTTTTTGCAAAGTGAAATTTATCAAAAAAAAAAATTTCCTTTTAACCAAATATCATCAAGAACATACATATAGATGGCTCATAAGATGTCATTCGTGATATTAACTTGTTAATATTGCATGTACATTTAATATACATGGTACAAACAATGTAAGTTTTCACAAAACAATTTCGGAAACATGATTTTACCTACTGACCAGATCTGATCCGAGATTTTCAAGACCTAAAAGTTTTCAACACTTAGGAATAACATTAGAATTAGGTAGACCTTTTTAAGTAGATCGAAATTTCAAGTTAAAATGACCAAGCTATAGTCGTTTTAAGTTGGAATTTTCACTAACTACGAAAATTACAAACTTGAAAGTTTTTGTTTGATAAGTTGGAATTAGTTATGGTTTGAAATACTCATTTGGGTATTTCTTTCATTTAGGTGATTTCGAATCGAAGGATTCTTTGCCCCCAAACTATTACAAATAGAGACCGGAGACCATAGCCGGGTGAGTCATACTTCCTATTTGTGATTTCTTATTGTGCTTGTAATTCGTAGTTGCATTAGAATGATAAGCAAAGATAAACATGGAAATGCATGATGGGCGATTATGAGCTTATGTATGCTTTCTTAATGTATTGAGAAAAACGTGTTAAGTATATTGAAACTGGGTGATTAATTGATTTTTTTTTTCCATATGCCATGATTATGATTGTTTGTGAATTGCTTCATCACCTATGAAATTGTATTAACGATTACATGGATTAACAAGTAATATGGACATAATCACTTCACGTTGGGGATGGTGCATTTAATCATGTTGGTTACCCGTGATCCATAAACGGCATGAATGAAATGGGTTACCCATGATCCATAAAATGGTACAGTTAATGGGTTGCCCATGAGCCATAAAACGGAACAATATATTCAAAGTAGTACCACAAGATTCATTAATCTACTAACCCCGAATGAAGGGCGTAAATCCATTTAACATATGATTCTGGTTGATCATATGTTTTGTATGCCCATGTTGTTGTTGCATTTCATATGGATGATTAAACCAACTTGATTGTATGAAATTGTTGGATACGTATATTGTGGAAGTATTTACTCGCTAAGCTCGTATAGCTTATAACCCCCACGGCTTCTTTTTGTTGTAGTTCCCTTATCTATGGTTGGGACCCAAGGATTGGCCAACTCAGGTAAAGCAAGAATAGGAGTTTTCCTTAGAAGTTTATGTTTAACTTTTGTATAGACTTCCATTGCTCGAGTTGATGTCAAAAACTATTACCTAGGCTTATTATTCTTTTGCAGGGAAATGCCCCTTGGTTTTTGTAAATGAACCTGAATATCTGTGGTTTGTATTTTTGATGCATTTTCTATCAAATTAAACTATCTATCTCCAATTGCTCAAGTATTCTATTGTCGTAAGGGAACGTCTTACATGAATACTAGACTTCTGAATGACTATGGTAGTGATTCCTAAGTCTTGTATAGTATACAGTGGACTATTATGTTTAGGGTACCCTTTGGGACATTACAATTGCCCTTGAGGCTTTGTGTGTCAAGTTGTGTCAAAAGCCTTCACCCCAATTACTTCAATATTATTTTTATCATCAAACGCCCTAATGATGAGTAGGTACTGCTACAACAAAGGAGAGAATTATTCTTCTTCACTAGGTTGGATTTGAGTGTCAAGAATTGGAAGGGCAAGTTTATTTTCGTGGAGTTAGGGGATGATGCCCCTTTTACGACACAATGGATGAGGTTGCCCCATTCGCTTGGTCAACCATCATTACTTGATAATGACTGAAAACCATAGAGGAGATGAAGGCTTTCATGGGTTGGTTCATGGTTACTAACCTTTTTAATGCTAAGAAGTTGTGCAATTTTCGTTAAAGTGGGGGTCTTTATGTCATACCCTAGGCTTTTTTCGAAGAGAGAGAAAAGGATGTTTGAGGTACGAATTGAGTGATGCTATTCTAGGCATTTGGGGTTCCAAACTTGTTGTGGGGGATATCGTTTGGGGCATACTATGCCATGGATTTTCTCGTCATTATCTTTTTCAAAGTATACTATTAAATATTTTTCTATTTATATAGGTTGCACCTATAAAGGAGGACCTTCGAACATCAATTGGCTTTTTGGTCCTAAGCCAACCAAGGGCAAATGTCACAAGAAGACACCACCAACTTCTAATAGTATTGGGCAAAGAGTGTAGGTTGGTCAATCTATCCTTGAAGACTCGGCAGCTTGCAAAAGGGAAAGCACTTGAGTGGGGCTTCTGATGCTAGGAGGGCAAGTGTTGAGCGAAGGGGGTTCCGTTAATTCTAGACTCCTTAGAAAAGGCCCCATCATGAGGAGACTACTATCTCAGTTGTTCCCCCAACAAATAGCAGGTTTCTATCAGTTGGTAGGGATGATCATAGGAGCATTGGCATGGTGATGGGATTCTACATCGCTCAAGTTTCGGTTGTTAGCCGAGTAATCTTATTGAAGTGGACCTATGGCAGACTCTTGTTTTCTTTGGGTGTGCCTACTAAGGCTGATGATCAACTTGGTTACTTTAGTTATGTAAATAATCTCTGTTGACTTGCTTTGACGTCATTACATAGCTTTATTTATTATCTTCCTTTTTGGCAGAGCATTGTTGAGGGTACCATAAAGGTTGTTTTTTATGTAAGGAGCTTGCAGTAGGAGAACGACCAATTGAGGTTTAAGCATTCTAGCCGAGATAAGCATTCAAAGGTAGTAAGTTTAATTCCTGCCATGGGTCGATTTTTCTATAATACAAGCGAGAGTTAACGTACGCCTTATTGTAGGCTAAAGGTTGATCAACAAATTCTTGAATAGAGATTCTAGATGAAGGAGAGATAGGCCAATCGATACAAAGAGAACAAGGTAACTGCTAAGGGAAAGTTTAAAGAGCTATTGAAGAAACTTTGGAAGTGTAAAGTGTCTACACAGGCAAGGTTTCGTATGTTAGATGATGAGAAAAAGGATCTTTATAAGGATAACTAGGAACTCCAATTGGAGGTCAGTCGGCCTCAACAACTTTTGGATAGTAGCTGGAGAGAACTTGTTGAGACTCAGGAGGGTTTTTCCACTCGTGAGGAAGAGTTGATGCTACAAACTGATGAGCTTCAAGCCATGGTAACACAGGCCAAGTTGCACCTTGAGAAGTCCTACAAGGGCTTAGATAGAGCTAAGAAGGAACTTGATGTTCTTTACAACTGCATAAGGGTGTTGGAGGCTGAGATTGCTACTCTTAGTGCTAGACAAAAGGGCTCTATCCTCAATGATTATTTTAGCAATTAATCTTAGATGGAAAAAAGGCCAAAGATTGAGTGTCAGGCGTTCGGTGAGGTCATTCAAAACGTCCACAATCATTGTTCTTGTAGCACAATTCCTTGGCAAAATTTTCATACTTATCTCTATGGAGAAGGTCGGGCTAAGTTAGAAGAGGATGAATAAGAGGAGGATAGAGACCAAAATGCTATTGGTGAAGGTGAAGGCGAGTCAGTAATCCAGAATGTTATAAGGCCAATTGATAGTGATGGGAAGTCGATGTGTGATTCATCATTGCATGATGTTATCGAGGGGAGCAACTCACCTAAAATAGGTCGGGGCTCCAACTGCTAGCCCAAGACTGAGTAGCAATTGTAAGTAAAGCTAAAGAAGGGGAGGACGCTATTTTACTAGTGAAGTCGTGGTAGCATCAATCAGGTCTTCGACTGATATCACTAGTGAAGGGTTGTCGGCTTCGCAAGTTAACGGCTTAGTGGCTAAGTTGAATGAAACCTTGATGGAGGAGTAAGATTAACTTAGAATGTTTGTTCTTCTTTTTTTTTTTTTTTTTTTTGTATTTGATCAGTCAGGATGCTAACTGTTTTATGTAAACAATAGAATGTAAAATTTGTTTCATCTTTTAATGAATGCTTTTGTGATGACCTTCTATATCTTGTATTCCATTTCTTATTTGACTTTATCCCTATAAGTGAAACTATTTTTGCTTCTGAGGGGCTTTGTGCCCACTGTCTCTTCAAGATCTGTATCGTGTATTATCTTCTTGTTAGCCATTGAATGGTGATCATATCTATTGAACAATTTAGGTTTTACATTAGTTGGCATTCCTAAGATGTGGTAGGATCCTTTTCATCAATATCCTTCTTCCTTTTGCCCATAAATAAAGGTTGTAATGTCTGTTGCTATTCATTCATGAGTCTTTCGTTCCTCCTTTTCACTCAATTTTGTTAGTGAGATAATCTTCTAGTTATGGATTTGCTTCTTTATGCTTGGCTAGAAAGATTAAGCCCCTTATATTTTCTTGCATCATTTTCTTCTTAGTTAGCTTTTTCTTAGAGGCCTTTTGTCTAAAGTAGGTCATGTTTATCCTTTGTCATAAGGACCTTTTTCCTTATGTTGTGGCATGTATTGGGGGCCATTGATCTCATTATTCCTGCTTATATGGAGTTTTCGAGAAAGGAAAGGAATACTCATGCTTAACAAATTTAGACAATCGTCTCTCAATAATTCTCTGATCATCCTATATTAGTCAAGCCTCCCTCCGATTTATTGCTTATTGCAGCTTAGTGGTTTTATTGTTGTGCTTCTTTTATACTTGTAGGTGATTGAGATTTTTACCAATCACAAATGAAACATAAGTAACCATAATTGCTTGCACTACTTGAATCTTTCAACAGCATATGCTTCAATCGACAATTTGTAGAGGCTAGGATGGGTAACACCAATTAAAAGGAATGTTACGATCGGTAATAGCAATAAAAAAATTTTTAGTACTTAGCTAAAACAACAATCAAAACTACCCTAGCTGAGAAGCTAATTCAAACTATTGTACTTCATTTTTTTTTTTTTTTGTAAATAAATGCTTGTTCATTATTTTCATATTTTATCACGGATTTTTTTTGTCTTGCAATTTAGCATTAATTGCATCATGGGTCATCCTTCTGCGTGAGATTACCCAAACCTTTTAGTCAGGTGTCCTAGTATTTGATTTTTTTCCCTTTTCAGATTTAGGTTTTCTGGATAAAACCAAGTGCTGACTGTTACATGGCTATGTTGGCTAATTCCTAAAGTTATGGTCCCTTCGATCGAAGATTCTCACATAGGACTTGGGATGTTTTGGGATATGGGTGCTAATCGTAAGCACATGGCTAGTACGTCCCCAGAGTTATGATACTATTAGTGGGAAGCCCTCACATGGGACTTGGGATGTTTTAGGATGCGGGTGCTGATCGTAAGTGACCTAGTCAGTTGATTCCCAGAGACATGGTTTACTCTATCGGATGCTCTCACATGGGACTTACGATGTTTTGGGGGACAAGTGCTGATTGTAAACAACCTGGTTGGTAGGTCCCCAAAGTTACGGTCCTTTCGATCATACACTCTCATATGAGACTTGGGATGTTTTGGGACATGAGTGCAGATCGTAAGTGACCAGGTCGGCTGGTCCCCAAAGTTACGATCCATTCGGTTAGACACTCTCATATTAGACTTAGGAGGTATGAGTGCTTTTGGTAAGCGGCTCAATCCATAGGTCTCTAAAGTTATGGTCTATTCGATCAGATACTCTCACATGGGACTTAAAAGGTGTAAGCACAGACTTGTTGGCTTTGTATGTATTGCAATTTTTTTAAAAACAAGCAAAAGCGAAGCTGAAGTATTTCAAAAATTTATAAAATACTAATAAGTTTCATTAAACTTCAGTTGCAATCACCAATATAGGCAAGTATACCTACCATAGTAGTATAGAAAGTATTAGGTCATATTCCTTGGGGATCATTAGCATCTACCATACTCACTTTTCACCTATTATTTAGCAAAAGAAAGATTTAGAAGAACATCATATATAGCAAAAAGCTAAGCTAAAGTTAAGACTAATTATATACATGTTTTCAAGGCAAATTAAGGATATAAGTTTGTTAATGCAAGATAGGACTTAGGTTTGCTTCACTAATTTCTTATTGTGTGATTTCTTAACAAAATCAAAGAATTATTTGTTGGGTATATTTGCACTGTCAGATTTACTAAGGTAAGCTAAGCCTCTCTTAAGGTTAGAAACTCTAGATTTATGTCATACTACCGAAATCTCCTCACAAGTTATGAACAACCTAGATCCGCATAAAGAATAAGAATCGTTTGATATAAAACTCATTTTAATGAATTTAAAACCAAGTAACAGAAAGTTTCACCATCTCTATCTTTACGTGATTATGAAAAATTTCATTAGTAGCTTGGATCTATTTAAAAGAATGATCTCTTAATCTACTCAGTTCAAATCAGATAAGGATTCAAAAGGTGCACCATGTAATTAGACCAACAAAATTAAGTTTTAACTACTAATTAAAAATATCTAGTCAATATTCAATTAAAACACATTTGAAATCACATGAATCAGGTCTTAGATTTACAAACCCTAAGTTAAAATGATTATTTCTCCATAACACTAGATTCAATAGAAATAATATGAAGTTAAAGATGAGTATTGTAGATTAAGCACAAAAATCTTGTAAAAACAAACTTCAAATTCAATATGAATTTGCCCATAAAGCACAAATCTCTAGCAAGAAGAAAGATTTATCTCAGTAAAAATTCTCTCACTGCTCTATACTATGTTAGCAATTTGTTACATATGGTATAATACATTATTGCACATCTATGCACATTTATTAATAGTGACAGGGCACAGAAATCATGAAGATTTTAGTTGTTGACATGGTAGATTCTTTATAACTAATTTTATTCTTATCTTCGCATGCCCTTATTTAGGGCAACGTATCATTAACAGTGAGGATAGAGTCACTTTTCATGGGTTAGATCGTGAGATTAAATGTCGGCCGTGATTTAAGTTATGTCTTTTCTTCAAAGGCGTAACTGAGGGTTAATTCGAACAGCAAGTGTAATCGCGGGCATGATTCTTGGGTTCAATTAGAGTCTGTCAATGCACGATTCTCTTAGTATAAACCATGGGATAGATCGAAGGCATTTTTGATGGCATGATTTGCGCTTTGCCTTGTTTTGCCGTGTTTTCTTGCCCTTGGTTAGGTCTTTGGTAGCCATGGTTCAGTATGTCTTTACTCATTCATATTGTTTTGCTCCAATCTTGATCCAAATCACTTTGTTTCTTCTTTCGATGATCTTATGAGCTAAAAAAACAACATTTAAACCATAAAACACAAAATCATAGGAATTTATTTAAAAATATATCAGACAAGGCATAAATTCCTATGAAAAGAATAAAAGTGTAAAAGACTTATTAATTTCCCCCACACTTAAGCCTTTACTTATCCTCAAGCAAAATATTATTTCAGAATAACAAGGCAAAGCTTCTTGAATGGGAAAATAAATCATGAATGCAATTTGACCAGAATAGTGACGTTCGGTCACCACTAAACTCAGCATTCTATTGCAGAATTTTTATACAATCCTACTATATCATGTGTTAATGTTACTTTTATCAAAATTATTAGATTTATCTATGTAGATCAACCTTTACCCTCATTATTTAACTAAAACACTAAAGCAAAAATTATTCAAAATGCCAAACAAAGTAAGAGGGGCTCAATCAATTTCATCCTCTTACATCTAAAGTATATAGTCTTTTAATTATTTCTCTAAGCATTACACTCAAAAATGAATGCATACTCATCAACTTATCTCCTGAATTACTTTTTTTATTTGTACTTTCATTTCATTTTCATTCATTATTTATATACTTAAAGCTACAAAAGAGAAGGTTTTTGCCTTCTTCTTTTCTTTTACCTGTGGAGGGGTTTTTGCCTCTATCTTTTTGCTTTCTCTCTTTTTTTTTTATGGCTTATTTAAAATTAATAGAGGATCAAGAAGTTACTCTTTTGAAGGACTGATCCTTGCCCATTTCAACCCTAAGCGCATGGTAATATACATTTTAATTCTTAATTATATTGTAGCATAAGGAAAATTTATCAAGTTAAAAGTTTCATTTGAACCTTCACTAAAGACTATAAAGCTCTCAAAATGCCTAAATGGAAAGCATATAGATCATTTGAGCTTTTAATGATTAATTGAGTGGCCTTATTGGGGGACCTTAATTTGATTCCAACTCTAAATTCTTAAGTTAAATAACAAGTAAAACTACTCTGCATGGATATCATAGAGTCATTTTAACATAGTAAAGTTAACTCAAAAGCAAGATGATGTTATTCAAATTTTAACCATTTAATTAAATTTCCTATAATCGTGGAGAAAAATTATCGATGATGTACAGTTACTCTATTTTTAACAAATTATTATTATTAGTCTCAACCCTTAATCTTGCTAAATTTCTTCCTTAATCCCTTCCCTCATACTTAAATTGAACATTGTCCTAAATGTTTAAAAATATGATAAATCAAACAAGGGGATATCATAAAGTGCAAAGCAAGGTTTGGAGATCAGAAGATTAGAAAACTTCTCTATTTAGAGATGTGGGTTGAGAACATGTATGAGACCACAGGCTCAGTTGCCATCTTAACATTAGTAGTAATAGCAAGCTCGATTTGAGTCATGGCTGAAACTAAGATAAAATATCCTAAGTTAATAATTTGATTCTCATCCTACAATATATTACAACTTCACTAAGCTCAATAGAAGGACCCTACATAAAGTCATGTTTATTTTGCCACAAAGAATGTGAATTATTTCAGAAAGAATTTAAAAAATAAATAATTTAAAGAATAAAACTAACTATATAGAAAAAGGAATAAAATTTTTTGAATCTGAACTTAGATAAAGAATGCAAAACAATGTAAAGAATATCAATAGTCATGAGTATTTAAGAATGTAAAATCATAAAAATAATAAAAAAATTTAATTAAGGAAGCATTTTGTTTTTAGTTCTCTTCTCCAAGCCCATATCGTCAACTCTTGCTTCTTTCTCTTCTTTTCCCCTTAGCGGCTCTACTACTCCTAGGTGCTCTAGCACCTCTACTTGTCTTCTAAACTCTTGAGGTTGAAATTTCTCTTCTTTCCTTTATATATATACCACCAGTTGGTATAGTCTGAGTATTGTTGCCTCTGGCCCTTCTTTTTGGGGCTTCCTTTGAAGAACCAACCTCTTGTTTCTCTCTTCCATCTCCATCATGTGGATTACCTCTTGTTTATAAGCATCTTCTTCAAGTTGTTTTTATAACTGTAAGGCATAGAGATAATCATTATTCTCTTGGTATATCATGCCTACAGTGTTTTGCATGTAGCTTTTCATTTCCATAGCTTTTCTCGTTTAGAAATCTGTATCTTGTTTAAAGGGCAAGTTCCCTTTTTTTAATTATTCGCTCTCTAGCTTCTTTGATAGCTAGAAGCTTAACTGAAGTCCTACTTGCCCAACTTTTGAAATTTTCTTTCATCTTTGTTACTTTACTAACTTTTTTCACAAGAGGTTCTTTAGTAATTTTCTAGGGAGCTGGTGCTTTAAGGTAACCCTTTGAGCTTTTGGTCATCAGGTCTCTAATAATGAGGTGATCATCATCATCATTTTTACTGGAGAGGGTGAAATCACGCCCACTCTCTTCTTTTTCTTCTTTTTCCTCCATTGCTCCTTCAAGTTTGTAGGCTGCTTTTCTCTCTTTAGAGGAGGCCAAGCTTTGTGCTAATTTAGCATCTAAAAGCCTTCGTCTCTTGAACTTTTTCCAAATTTTATTTTATTTAAGCACCGCCTCCATTTTTTGAGTGTTGGCTTCTCTTTCAGCCTTTTTCTTAATCATCTCTCGTACATCTTTATCAGCCATATACTTTTCTTCAACTCCAGCAGCTATCTCTGCTTCAAGCTCATATAATTCACCATGTACTAGTAGTTGGACTTTTTCATTAGGCTCTTCGTTCAAGTCAATGCCACCAGGGATTTTGGCATTGCCTTCTTCTTCTATAGGAGTAGTAGGGGTAGACTTTTCATATGCAAGGGGAATGGTGTTGGTAGTGTAAACCCCTAAAGTTTTGAGATTAATTTAAGCCTAAACCTAATTAGAAAGTCAACCGGAATCCCAAAGTCAACAAAACCCTAGTCTATTGCAACCGTTCAGGTCCGGCTTTCCCGTTTAAGCAACCCTAGGAAAGTTAATAAGGGTTTAGTATAAAGAATAGTTCATAATAACCTAAGAAAGCTTAAAAATATCAAATTAGTCAAACCGCGATTCGTTTTGAGCACAACCGGACACAGTTTGCCACACCCTAAAGGGTACCCTAAACATAACAGTCCACCACACTCAATATTAAAGCTTATGTATGACAACCTTAGCCACTCCCAAAAGCTTTGATATTAAGTGTAAGGCGTGCTCTCACAATTTTAGAGGACCATACATGGAATTATAAAGCTTAAGAAGATATAATAACATATTAAGAAAAAATGATTCATAATATTCCATTTACTTATAACAATGATCTTTACAAATTTAGGGACATTTCCCTAATTCACTAATCTATTACAAGAATATTTGTACATCATTTCTAATACTAAACTTCACCTAAAATTTCCTTATCCAAAAAGAAATTACCTGACTCCAAGGTTCTCGTGGCCTCAACCACAAATAGGGAAACTGCAAAAGATATCTATGGAGGTATAAGCTAACAGGCTTAGTGAGAATTATTTCCATAAATAACTTCTTGTAACAAAATTTCAAACAAATTATTAATCAAACAAATGGAATGCAACATACACGTGGGCAAACAAGGCATATAGTTTTCCGGGAACTATATGTTGAATAGATTTACGCCCTTCATTCGGGGTTTGGTGATACATAACCTCAAACAAGTAGTTTTAGTAAAAAGTTTTATGCTTTCGACCAATATTGCCAAGCATATGAAGTCTACTTGAATTGAGCCTTGCTTTCGGATCTTCCGTCAAGCATTTCCTTAACGCCGCCAAGCAATCGCTTTCGGATACTCCACTAAGTGTTGCTTTCGACATGAGCTTACTATCCTTCTCACCCAAGGATAATAACCCAAATGCAATGTGACTCACTTCGTGGTATGCATGAATCCATTTATTTATGATATCATGATATTATTATTATCAAATTTACGATGATCAAAGAATTTCATACAAAACAAGTGTTATACTAAAACAAACATTTAAATCAACTCCGGCCTCGATATTCTTAGGATTCTTTCAAAGAATTATTTTACATACATATTCATTTGTCTTTTCTTAGCTCTAATGCCACTAAATTACAAGCACAACAAGTATAGCATTTAAAGGAAATAAACTTATGATGCCATGTCGACTATTCTTCTTATACGGATGAGTCGCTCACATACTCCACTTAATTGAAATAGTCTTCGAGATATAGGTATCCTTCCTCGGAGTCACCTAGCTAAAGAAAATACCCACGATGAGTATTTCTTGATGATTTTCTTGAATTTTGACAAGACAATGTCAAAAGAACGTTAAAGTTCGTATAAAGAAAAGTTCCAATTTAAAATGGCCATAATTTGGTCATTTTAACTCGGAATCGTGCATATAATATATCGATTTCTATCTACTCGAAAATATCTATTCATTTCTAAAACTATTTTTATCAAACTGAACCATTTAGGCCCCGAAACAGTGGCGATAAAATTCACCACGAATTTTCCAACTCAAAAACAACTTTGGTTCGATCATTCCAAATTTTATTTAATAAATACTTAGTTATCTATATAGTTGAAAAATCCTCTTTTTATAGCTACAAAGCTCATATTCATTCATGCTCAAGTGTTTATTGTCCAATCATGTTTCTTGAGTAAGAAAATATTAATTAGAAGTTTAGAAAACTATAGTTTACAAGAAATTCATTTTGTGATTGGTTTTGAAATGAATACTTTCATTCTGTTGGTTTTCAAAGAATTACTTTATTTTTTACTTATCACTTTTCTAGATGACTTTTTGAAAAACAATTTTTCTTCTTTTCTAAATTTTAGTGTTGATCTTATGTATGTTCTACACAATCCTTCTTTGATTATTTATTTGAAAAGATCTAAACTTGAAAATCTTCATTTCTTGCTTCCTAAGGTTTTTGCTATGTTATATTTTCATAGAAATCATTTTATATCAAAAATCATTTTCTTTTGAAAAACAAAATGGGATAATAAATGATTTAAAAAGCTTTTCATAACAAAAGTAGTTTCTAAAATTTGTAATGGGTTCTTTTGTAATTTTTGAAAAGAATGACTTTATTTTTGTTAAATCATAGATTTTATACTTTATATAAACTTATTTCTAAGTGTCAAAAGCTCCTTTTTTGTCAATTATTTTTAGAACTTGAAATTTTGGACAACAATTTAAATGAACATGAATTATGAGAAATAATAGCAAACAAATAACATAAATAATAAAGCCAAGTATTGGGAGTCTTAGTTTTTTCAAGGCTCCCGGGACTAAGAAGTAGACTAGTCCCAAAATAAAAATAAAATGAAAGAAAGAAAAATTTGTTTTGACTTAATGAGGACAAGTCTAAGACTAGAGACTAGTCTTAAAATAACAAGGAATAAATAAATAAATTGCATTGCATAAAATAAATAAATTGCAAGTGAGCTTATATACTCTAAAGAATATGTATATATATATAAATAATAATCCTTAGATATAATAACAATAATAATAACATAAACATAAATAGATTTTCATGAACAAGAACAATACATGAACATAATGTAGCTTTCATAACATTTAGTCTTTGGAAACTCACACTATGGTCATGTAAAGTTACATGACATGAGAAGAAGAAAACAATAGGGAAAGTTTATCTAAAGATGACTTTGGTAGTATTATGTGGTTTTTGGTTTTTGTTGTAGGTAGAAGTTATTTTGAAATTATTTTGAGAGAGTTTTGGGATGATATTTGGAGAGAGTTTTAAGAGGAGAATTTGAGAGAGTTTTTGTAGAGAATTTGTGGGTAGTAAATGTGTGAAAGAAGTGAAAGAGGAGGGGGCTATTTATAGGAAAATGTTGAGTGATTTTTGTATGATTAAATTAAGGGAAGAGAGGGGGGGTCATGCGCCAGCCATACATGGAGAGGAGAGAGGGAGTGATTTAATTTTTGTATTTTGTGGATTAAATGAAGTAATAAGTAAGGTAGATGTGAAATAAAGTTATGGGAAAGGTAAAAAGTAAAAGTTATAGGTTATGGTGTGTGTAAGAGTAGGTGTAAGAAAAAGTAGAGATAAAAAAAAAGTGTAAAATAGTAATGAATAGTATAATGTAAAGTAGATATGATTATTAACGTACCGATAGTAACAAAATACGCGTATAATTGCGATATCTGTTATTTTTACTTACCAAAAAATTATAAAACTGATATTTTTGAAAACCTTATATTTTTACGAGTCTAACGGTATATTCGAAATATTTTTACTATTCCGGGCTCCGGGACATATTTTTCAAGAACTATGTCCGATCGGGTCCGAAACGAGTTGCGGTTTTACTAATCTGATCTTTTTATGCTATTTTAGATAATTACGCACTATTCTATATTCTAAACTCCTACTTATTCTCACCGAGTTTCTTATTCGGGATTGCCAGACTTAAGCTCTTACGTCTAATTAGGGTTTTGTTGACCTTTAGGGTTCCGGTTGACTTCTGTTTTAGGGTTTTAAGCTAAACCGATTCCAAAAATTTGGGGGTTTACACAGTTCTCGAAAAGCTTGTCCCGGAGCTCGGATTAATAAAAATATTCTGAATATACCGTTATACTCGAAAAAATATAAGATTTTCAAAAACATTAATTTCATAATTTTTCAGTAACTAAAAATATCAGATATCGCAATTATACGCGTATTTTCTTACTACCAGTACTTAAATTATCATGTCTACTTTACATTACACTATTTTCTACTATTCTATACTATTCATCTATCTCTACTTTTTTTTACAACCTACACTTACAACCCATACCTCTATTTCTTACAATTTTCATTTCCAATACAACTTCACATCTTTCATATCTTACTTTTCATTAACAAAAATACAAAAAATAAAATAAAATTCACTCTCTCTCTCAAGTAGCGCCGGCCCCCTCTTCTTTTTCCTCCAATTTGTTTTTTTATTTATTTAATTAACACAATTAACCTCCCACATTTTCTTATCAATACCCCATCTTCCTTCCACTTCTTTCACACCTTCCATACACAAAGTTCCTCTCTAAAATTCTCTACAAGAATTCTCTCCCAAAGCTCTCTCAAGTTTAGTTCTCTCAGGTAAAAATTCTTCAAGACTTCTATATGTTCATTTACTTAGTATGAGCTTAGTGTGTATTTTCTAAACCATGAAGGTTAAGGAAAGCAACAATAGGTTCATACTTTGTTTTTGTTCATGATCTAATTTCTTTATGTTGCTTTTATATATATGTTACTAAATATATCTATGTAGCTATATATATATATATATATATATCTTTTAGAGCATATAAGCTCATTGTTTTGTAATTTATTTACCTTCCTTGCAATTTATTTACTTTTATATTGTTTTTAAGACTAGTCTTTCTAATCTTAGACTTGTCCTCATCAAGTCAAAACATTTTCTTTTTCTTTATGAGACTAGTCTATTCTTAGTCCCGAGATACCTTGATGAAGCTAAGGTTCCAATACTTAATTTATTTCTTTACTAGCTTATTCTTTTAAGCTATTATGATTCTTTATGTTTTCATAACTCTATAATTCATATTCATGCATCAACATAATGATTCTTGTCTCAACAAAAATAAATGAGGAAAGGTTTTCTTAAAATAAAGATTCTTTTCTAAAAATAAAAGTAGGAAGTAATTTTTCTAAAAACTAAGAAGTCATCTTAACAAACTTAGAGGAGTTCATAGGCATTTTTATGACATAAAAGGAACTTTTTGGAGTAAATAAAAGTTTTGCTAAAACTTCACATTTCATCAAGTATAAGAAATTCCTTTCATGAAAATAAAATAATTTTAAGAAACAAGGAAATTATTTCTATGAAGATATAACTATTAGTATTAGAAACAAAGGAAATAAAATCATTCTTTGAAAATTGAGAGGAAAAGGAATTTTCTTATAACTTGACATATTATCTAACAAAAATAAGAAGAATTTTCAAAAGTTCCAGTTTTCTTTAGAAGACTTTACTTTTACAAAAATTCATGGTTTGAGACAACTTCATTAACTTCATACATTTGATATGAGTCAATAAATATATGTATATGCATTTCAAAGGTTTTAAAAACTATTATAATATCTATCTCTTTAAAATGAGCTTTTGTTAAAAGAAGGAATTTAAGTTTGTGAAAATTCGTGGTGAATCTGGTCACCACTTTTTCGGAACCCAAATGACTTAGTTTGATGAAAATAGTTTTAGAAATAGATATATCTTTTCAAATAGGTAGAAAACGGTATATGATATGCAAAATTCCGAGTTAAAATGAGCAAGTTATGGCCATTTTAATTTGGAATTTCCTTCAATCCGATTTTATCGTGATTTTAAGATAAAATTGGAGTTTTCAAGAATGGAAATTCTATGAAAAACTCATTGTGGGTATTTCATCTTGTCTAGGTGAAGGAGGAACCGAGATCACTTTCCCGGAAGACTACTTCTATTAGGAAACTACCAACATGGAGTGAGTTAATCAGTTACTAAGTTACATTTCATTGTTTGTGCTTATAGGTAGTAGCACTAGAAATTAAGGAAAAGATAAAATTATTGTGTGATTTGAATTTATGCTTGGTTGAATATAAGTTAAGAATATCGAAAGAGGAATTGATAATTAAATTGTGATTCTTGCATTGATATGATGAATATTGTTTTTTATGGCCTTTAACTTGAACTCAACATTATCTAGTTAAACTTATATTGAAAATAATTCATGCATATCATATTTGTGAGTCACATTTGTTTCACTACTATTCTCGTGTGAGGAAATGAGGAAGTTGTAGTGGTGGTTAGTAGGAGCTGGAAAGTCTACATGGGCCAATAGGAGCCGGAAAGTCTACAGGGGAAGCAGGAGCCAGCAAATTGCAAATATTGATGGTCGTATGGGCTTGTAACCTCCCAACCCACGACATCGAGGGCGTAAAATCCATGATACACATGATTTCTGGTCAATCTTGTGTATTTTGTTTGCTCATGTATTTGGTGCATTTTCATATGATTGTTTAAGTACTTATTTGATTTATGGAAATATCTTGTAGATGGGAATTATCTCACTAAGCTAGATTTACTTATACCCCTATAGCTTTTTGTTATAGTATGATTATCTTTGGCTTGCACCGAGGAGCCCCGTATGCCAGGTATGAGCCAAAGCCCCTAGGAGTTTTTAGGATAAGTTATATGCATTTAGTTTTGAACATAGACTTCTTAGAAAATCTCTATAGTAAGCTTATGTTATAGTTATGTTTACTTTGTTAATGGACCATTTTAAGACGAGGGAATGCCCCTAAGATGATGTAAGAATTTGTTATTTAAATGAAGATTTCATGTTTATTTATATAAGCTCTTGCTTGCTTTTATTATCTACTTAAATATAATACCCCTGTGAGTCTCCTACTATCTTGGAAGCACACCTTGTATGTGATATCGAAGCTCCTGCATGACTAAGGTTGTCATTCATTAGCTTTAATATTATATGCGGCGGACTACCATGTTTAGGGTACCATCTGGGGTGTGACAGGTAGTTTCTTCTTCCATATCACTACTACCATGGATTATGGTAGTGTCCTTCTCATCATTAAAGGTATAAGAAACTACAGCCCTACCTCTTTCTTTTGATTGGTTTCTTCCTGGCACATCTTTCGATTCTTTTGCCAATCTTTTTGTAAGGGATAGGCATAGGCTAAGGTAGGGGAGCAGGTCTTCCCTCTTCTTTGTCTTGTTGCTACTGAGGTGGTGGTTTTGGTGTAGCTCTTATCCCTATCCTTTCATAAAATTCTGCATTTAAGGCTTCTCCTTAAGGATCATCATCAACTATTGTTGTTGCCCATTCGACCACAATCTTTGCGACATCTTTACAGATAGTGTTAAAAATTTCTTCTGTTGTTAATTCTCTTGGCAACTTATCATCATTATCAACCTCTTCATCTGCCGTAACATTAATATCGATACCACCATGGACTGTGGCATTCTCAATCTCATCCTTCTTTTCCATGGTAGTAAAGGTATAGCTAGCTCTATCCTCAAAATCATGCCCAACAACTCCAGCAGTTGAAGATATATTCTTTACCAAGCCATCAAGCTACAAGGGGTCATACACCTCATCAAAGGGTTCATCTCTAATGATTAGTTTTCTTCTCTTTGGAACTGACCCCTTGTTTTTCTTTTAAAGGCCTTAAGTAGAGGTTTAATGGAAGAGATTAGCTAATGTTACTTTGTAGGTTGAGGTTAGGGGATAAGAATTAAAACAGTTTTTGGAATGGGTCCTAACATTGGAGAGTTAAGAAGTTGTATTGGTAGTTGGGTTTGTGCTTAAGGAATAGCATCATTGTCCTTACTTGGAAAATGAGCGAGTGACTAAGCTATCCTAACTTCTGGTGGTTATTCTTTTGTGGGGGAAGGTTATGTTTAAGGTAAGCTTTGTGTTTGGACTTGTTGTGGTGAGGGTAATTGTGCTTGTATGTGTATTAAAGAGGGTATGTATGTAGAAGCGAGGGTGGTATGGCATCGTGGTCATCATGATCTGACTTAACCAAGGTGGGTTCAGGGCTTATTCTTTTGGACTATTGTGGAGGAGCATGGGTAATTAATTGGATTAGTTGCTTCATGGTTTCTTTCAGGTTTCCCATGTCCTTATCATACTTATGCTCAAATGCAGCTAGCTTCTCCATCATCTCCTTCACTTCATTCTCCAATTTATCAAAGTTAGCTACAGAGTTGTGTTGTGGTGCTTATGGTGCAGGCTCAGCAACTAAAGGTTTTTTTGTGCAAGTACAGTAAGTATTTCTTGGGTAGTTACAGTAGGTAGTTGTTGAGAAGTCTGAGCTTCTAGCTCTGCCAACCCCTAGCATAGGAACAATTTCTTGCTCATCGTCTTATAATTGTAGATTTTATCAATAGGCCCTTGTCTTAGCCATAACCTCAGGTTTTTTAGAATCCTAATGATGGGACTACCTAGAAATATCCCTTTACCTTGCATGCTGGCCTGATGCCTGATCCTCAAAACTACTATCAAACCCACATTCATTGTTCTCCTCTTTCATCATACTATAAACGGGGTGAAGCTTAGCTTGAACAATTGTAGCTGCCTCCTCCATATTCATCTTGGAAATATGCTCCTAAAGAGCATATAGTGGAGGGTCCTAAGGCTCTTCTTCTTGAAGCTAGATGATGTGGTCTTTGAAGGCGAGAAGTTTACCTCTACCACTTCTGCTATAAAATCCTATTTCTTCCTCTAACACTTCTATGGGTAGTCTTCTAATTTCTTCCCCACTAATCTCCTCCTTCTAGTCGTACAAACCCATTGTTGTTATGAATTGTCGCATGGGGATAGTTTCGTATTCCTTAAAGGCATAGAAACTGATAGTGTCTTCCATACATAGCACAAGGTGCTCAATCTTGAAACTTGCCACAAAAGCCATTGGTACTTCCCCATATACTTCCTCTCTTATTGCAAATACTGATTCCTAAGCACTATCTTCAAAGAATTCTTGAAACTCTCCTTCCAACCTATGGCTCCTTATAACATCCTAGTCCATCACAACGGTTGGTACAATTGTCTTTTTAATAAGAAAAATTTTATACTTCTCTTTGTCCTCAGCATTTAGTCCTACTGGGATTGATGTTTGAGTACTTACTTCAGTGTCAAACCTAGACTCAAGTCCAACCTTTTTGGTTTTCTTTAGTGGTTCTATGTTTAAAGTTCATTTTGGTGTCATTTTTTGCAGAATGAGGCAAACAACATAAGCCTCTTTGCTTATAGGTCAAAATAAAAGAACTAACTTTTGTTCTAACTCAAAAACCTAAAATAAAGCCATTAATCATGCTTAAAGAACAAATTCAAGGCATATTAATTCATAACTTTTCTTAAAGAATTTTGAACTTATTTTAGCTTGTTTCCAGACTATGTAATTTTTTAAAAGAATCATCTTTTGAAATAGCCCTAAACTAACTAAGTTCTTATTAGGTTTTCAATGAAGTTCAAAACTCATGCAAAGTTCATTAAGATCATTCAAGTAAAGCCCTAACATTTTCAACTAAAGAAGTAAAGAACAATCATTTTACTTGTTTTTAACATCATGAAAGCTACTTAACATCAATACAACATACAATCAAAGTTATGCAAAACTAAAACCTTGAAAGTATGAAGATTAAACAAGTATCTATAATGATATAAACCACAATATTGAAGTAAAGAGTAATGAAATGTGATTACCTTGTTAGTTTGATGCTAAAAATGTTGTAAAAGAGTGGTTTTTATTGAGTTTATAAATAAAGATGTATCGAAGGTCTTGAGAGGGTTTATCGGGTTTGTTATAATTTCAAACAAAGCAATGAATGAAAGGGAAGCAACAATATTAAAGCTTATATATTAAACGAGTCATAGGTCCAACCGTGCGCATGATTTAGAATGCAATTTTATATTCTATTTTAAAGGAATTAAAGAATAAAAGAATTGTAGCACATAATTAGCCATTATTAAATCTACACGAAACAATCATGTGCACAATTTCGAATGCAGTTATCATAAAAAGGATTGAAGAATTAAGGAATAAAAGAATCGAGGCCCCGATTTTGGCCTTTTATTGATCTTGTAAAAGTAATGTTAGACAAGAATCGAGGCCTTTATTTTACCTTCGGTTAATATATGTATATATATGTAACGAATAAATAATTAAGGCAAAAGGTAACCGCGGTCACAATCGCAATCTTGATTCAAGCCGCGATTGAAACTATGACAAAAAATTTATTCTTCTTCATGGATCACGGGTTAGCCTATAACTAAAACTATCAAGTGGATTAAAGCAAGAACACTGCAAAAACACATATTAAAATGCGGATTGAACTACGACCTTGGCTGTACCCCTATTATTCATTTCTTCAACAAAAATTTCATCTAAAAACATGTTCACACTTCATTCAACAACTTGAAAACCATCATCCATATTTACAGAGATTATTGAACTTCAATTCCTTCGATTAAACATTAGCATCAAAACGTGCTTAGAGTTTTTACAAACAATTCGTCAAAGTATCAAAACCTCCTTGTCAACTCAAATAAATACCTATCAAACAGGCTCAAACAAGCTTAAAACATGCTTCAAAGGTCTTTAAACTGGAAAATTCATTAAGCTAAATATAAAAACTAAAACATAGGATTAATCATTCTAGGAGTTTGTCATCTCAATTCTTGGCTTGTTCCTTTAGGTTGGCTTCCATGCTGGCTGGGAGAGTTCTTTAAGGTCATTTTGAAAAGAGCTTTGAGATCTGACCTAGTTATGTCTCCAGATTATGGGTTGCAGCTGAATGCTTTCTCAAGTTAGTATCAATTTCTTGTTGCCTAGCCTTTATCGCCTTGATAAACTGAGGAATTAATTCCTTCAAAGAATTCTTGCTACCTTGGAAGACATTTGACCTAGAGACTGTTGTTTTTGAAAATTAGGTAGGTTAAAACTAGATTGTTAGAAATTATTGTTACTTTACCTAAAGTTTGGACGGTCCCTTTAGCTAGGGTTATAAGTGTTATTGCAAGGATCATTCTTAAGTCCGTTAAAGTTGTTCACATACTTCACATTTTAGAAGTCTTTTCTTTCTTTGCCCTAGTAGAAGACCATTGGTAATGGTTATTAGCCATGTCCTCAAAAAGACTCAAACATTCCTCATGGGACTTGTTACTCAAGCTCCCTCCTGCTGCTGCATCAATAAGCTACCTAGTTTTATAGTTTAGCCCATTGTAAAAGGTTTAGATTGTCCATTCAGGTAGTCCATGATGTGGGCACCTATATTGCAACTCCTTCCACCTCTCACAAGCTTCATAGAAGGTCTTAGATTCTAGCTAGTGAAAGGAAGCTATATCTGCTCTCAGCTTTGTTATTCAAGGAGGTGGAAATTATTTCCTCATAAACTATTCAGCCATTTGTTTCCAGGTGGTTATGGACTATGTAGGCAGACTATTGAGCCATTTCTTTGCATTCCCTCACAAAGAAAAAAGAAACAACTTTAGACATATGGCATCATCAGAGGCTCCATTTATCTTAAAGGTATCATAAATTTCTAGGAATTGTTGGAAGTAGGTATTGTGGTCCTTATAAAGCAATCCGTCAAATTGGAGATACTACTATACCATCTAAACCACATTAAGTTTTATTTCAATATTTTTTGTTGCCGCCCTAAGCCTAGCTATACTTGTATATACTCCGTCTAAAGTAGGTTGACAAAAATTTAGCATAGTCTTAGGAGGATGATTTACCCTTCCCATGTTATTTTCCTCATTTAAGATTTCATTTGTTTTATGAAACTCCTCCTCCTGATTATTGATAAGGTTAACTCTATGAGCCTAATATGAACTACGTTAACCTATGACGAAACCCGATACCCAATCTAAAAAATTAACCTAAGATCGTTTTAAGAACGAATGAAAGAATCGCAACCCATTGCTTAGGAAAGCAAGAACCTTGGTAAAAAGAAGATGCCACAATCGGTGATGGAAAACCGACTGATAAGTCTTCATGAACGCTATGTAAAATCTGATAAGTTTAAAGATTTCTTTGAAGAACAAAGAGAAATTTTAACACTCAAATTTGTAATTCATCAAAGATTATGTTCTAGACAAGAACCAAGGTCTATATATATTAACACAATGAAAACCTAAAAGACATAAAAAGAATTAAAACTGACGGGCAACCAAAGCCGGTTGCCTAAATCACTAAGCTAGCAGCTTACAATACAAAAGTTGATGGCCTTTAAAAGAAACAAAAAACATGAAACTGTGCAAAGTTATAGGCCGACAGCATAAGTCCCTACACCAGCAATGTATTGGGCTGGTTGTAACATTGTCATTATCCACTCCCATGTTAACCTTGAGGACATGGATCGATTTTGGTTCATCCTTGGTGTGGTGCATGTGGACCTCCTCTTTTTGGACATCTTGGACAAGGCTGTTAAGTGCATCTTTGAATCTTTTAGCTTGAGCTCATGTGATAAATCCATGTGGCATTTCCAACAGATCTACTCCCCATCTCCTAGACATGCCTCCATCATTCTTTTCCTCTTGAAGAGGATTTGTCCTCAAATCACCATCTACATCAAAAGGGATCAAATCAGTGATATTAAAAGTAGTACTTACATTATATTCACTAGGTAAATCTAGTTTGTAGGCATTGTTATTTATGCACTCAAGGACTTGAAAAGGGCCATTGCCTCTTGGAAGTGATTTGAAACGCCTCTAGTAGGAAATGTTTCCTTGCGCGTATGCACCCACACCTAATCTCCAGGTTCAAAAACTACTTGACAGTACCCTTTGTTTGCTTGTTTTGCATACTTCTCTATCCATCACTCAATGTTGAGCCTTGCCTTCTCATGAACCTGGTTAACAAATTTAGCTTTCTTTTTGCCATCAAAATTAACATGTTGAATCATAGGTAAAGAAGTCAGTGGATTAAAACCATACACAATCTCAAAAATGAAAATTTAGTAGCAGAATGTATAGTACAATTATAAGCAAACTCAATATGTGGCAAATAATCTTCCCATGTTTTAATGTTCTTTTTAATGATAGCCCTTAACAAAGTAGATAAAGTCTTATTCACTACTTCGATTTGACCATCAGTTTGTAGGTGACAGGTAGTAGAAAACAATAACTTAGTTCCTAACATACACCATAAGGTCTTTCAAAAGTAACTCAAGAACTTAGCATCTTTATCTGACACAATTGTCCTAGGCATACTATGTAATCTCACAGCCTCCCTAAAGAACAAATCCACAACATGTGAAGCATCATCCATTTTGTGGCATGAATAAAATGCACGATCTTTGAAAACCTATCCACAACCACAAAAATAGAATCCTTACTACGATCACTCCTAGGCAAACCTGACACAAAGTCCATTGAAATATTAACCTAAGGTTCACTAGGAATAGGAAATGATGTGTAAAAGCCATGGGGTTGCACATGAGATTTAGCTTGCCTACATGTGACACACCTCTCAAGATCTTGCTTCATTTGAGACCAATCGCAAAACCCCTAAAGTCTTAGCTACCCTAAAATATCCCATCAATCCTCTACTATAAGACTCCCTCACTAATAACTCCCGAATGGAACAAGTAGGAATGCACAATTTATTTTCCTAAAACAAGTAACCATCATGCCTAAAGAACTTACTATTGATTGCCGTGTCACAACATGCATAATCTTCACAAAAATCTTGGTCCAAAGGATATAATTCTTTAATGTGTTCAAATCCAAGCAATTTAGCATCCTGAATTGAGATTAGCACATACCTACGTGAAAGTGCATTGAAAACAATGCTTTCCTTACCTTGCTTGTAGCAGATGAATATGAAAATGTCTCTATGAACTCCATCTACCATGCTTGCCTCTTGTTCAACTTATGTTGACCCTTCAAATGCTTCAATGACTCATGGTCTATATGAATCACAAACTCCTTAGGCTAAAGGTATTATTGCCAAGTCTCTAAGGCCCTGATAATGCATACAACTCCTTCTCATAAGTAGGATATTTCAAAGTTGCCCCACTGAGCTTTTCGCTAAAATATGCAGTTAGTCATCCTTCTTGCATAAGAACTACTCTAATACTTAGAATTGAAGCATCACATTCAATCTCAAAAGTTTTTGTGAAGTTAGGTAAAACAAGCAAAGGAGCATGAGTTAATTTTTCCTTAATCAATTCGAATGCCTTTTCTTGTTCTTCTCCCCACTTGAACCCAACATTCTTCTTGATGATTTCAGTTATAGGTGCAACTATGCTACTAAAGTCTTTCACAAACCACTAATAAAAACTAGCAAGTCCATGAAAACTCTAAACACTATTTACTCCTATTTAACAATATATATATATATATATTGAAATCAATTTCAATTGTAATAACAACATAAAACATTAACCCTAATTCCATAAACCTAATCGAAGATCAACACACCTATTATTCCGTTTGCACTTCACATAAACCCTTTTCACAAATTCTCTGAAGTTCTGAACAATCTTGACAAATTCCCTTCACACCACATACACACACACACACACACATATACAATCCTCCATGAACAAAACAACTATGAATGTTCATAACTTTAAATCCATAGATAAAGAACGGATTCATACTTACTTAGATCTCACAGATCCTGTTCGCAATGGAAACCCTACTTCGTTCAATCAATTCTCCTATCACCAATAATATACTATCGCTATAATCGCTTTCTTATAATCTATCAATCCTAAATATCACAAGACTAGGATACAAATCTTACCCTTACTCTGATTTGAAACCGAAATCCTCCAAATCTGATTTAAGGTTTCGCTCTTAGATCTCCTTCAAACGTATATAAAACTAGGATTAGACTAATTTAAGTAAGGAAAAGAATTGAAAAAGACCAAGATTAGACCTACGTATCTTAAGTTTGGTTGAGGAAGAATTGTGAATAATTCGTGGGGTCTAGGGTCTATTTATAGGAGGAAATGGCTTTAGAAAAACGTAACCCTAGCTTAGGAAAAACATAGGCATAAGCCAGCCACTACATCGGCGGCTTTGATTCCAACACTAGCGGCTTCATGCCGGCTTACAGCCAAATTCTTCGACAAATCCAAAAATTTCAAAGCTCGTACTATCAGCCGTTATCCTTTGATATAGGCCGACAGCTTAGGATTTTAGGCCGCCGGCTTAGATGTCGGCCTAAGCCAAAATTTGTCCGTTCATTCGCACGAAACTTCCTTGGATCCAAAATCATCTGTTCAAGGATAAAATTACCCTCTTAACAATATTTTATTACATATATACCCTTCATTATGAATTATTTATTTGTACTTTACAATAGTAATGAATAGTAACTTGAATAGTAACAAGACAAATTAATACTGGTAGTAAAGAAAATATGCGTAAAATGCTATATTTGATATTTTTAGATGCCGAAAAAAATTTTGAAACTGGTATTCTATAAATCCTCATCTTATTATGAGCCTGAATATGTTATCAGATTATTTTCATCATTTCGCATGTCGGGATCCTGTTTTCAAAAACTGATCCAATTAGGATCTAAAACTAATTAATTTTTTACAAATCTAATCTTTTTAGGTTATAACACATTATTTCGAACTATAATGTAAGATTAACTCATATATATTGTTTTAAGGTTTTAAGTGCGGGATTGCCGGATCTAAACTCATTAAGGCTTGTTCTTGATCTAGTAGACTTTAATATTTCCGGTTGACCTCCGGTTTTAGGGTTTAAGCCTAAAATCTAAGGTTTACACGAATCTGAAGTCAAATTCCATTCGCCTTCGAGGCAATCGCCCTAGGATGGTTTTTTTTTTTTTTTTTTGGTATAAGTTAGCATAGCTAGAGTGTTATCCTTCGAGGTCTTGAAATACTATATCTTTTTTAGGAAGAGAAGTGAGAAAACTTCCATCAGATGGTACGAACTTTCCACAAACGGCTTCAAATGTCGCTTACTTGAATCAAGTAGAAGTTAGGTCTTAGGGATTTGGGATTAGATCGATATTCAATGTAAAGCCTATAAAGACAAAAACACGATTAAAGGCACATAGAGCTAGCATGGCCACTCTAATGCTTAAGTCAAAGATTGTCATAAAAAACTCATAAGTCAAATTAACTTAAATGGTTGAATACGACATTACCAATCTCTTGAGATGACCTACTTGGCAATTACAAGCATTGTAGATTAGTGCGCAAATGGACAATTAATGGTTAATAGTGGAGGACATGGGACAAACCTACTGCTCCACTACTCGAGGATTAACTTGACTGAGTTACCTATACTGAGCGACGAGCGAGGTAGAAATGATTGAGCAAATCTTGGAACTATTATGGAAGTTGAGCTGCTTACCATGGAGTTCGTTGATAGAGTATGGGCCAGATAGATTGGTCCAACCCACTCGTATGCTAGGTCTGTAAACCTTTGTTTTCTTAGCAAACCTGAGTTCGATTTCAGAAAGCTTAAAACCGGGAACTGAAGCCCTAAAAGAATACCCCTGGACCAATCAAACTTGGAAACCCTATGACCGGTAATGCCAAGACTGAGACCCCAGAAGATTAGAAACAAGTTAACTCCAAAGTAAAACCCTAAATTAGAAAGTCAATCGAAAATCCTAAGTCAACAAAATCTCAGAAAACCCTAACAGTTTAGATCCAGCATACCCGTGTCTGCAAAGCAAGAAGTCGAAATATGAGTAGGAAGTGCAGATTGGCTCGTATTAATATTAGAATGCCTAATAATATCAGATGAGTGGATTCTCAACCTATTTCAAGCCCAATTTGATACAAACCTTGGAAAGCGTGTCCTATGGCTCAGGATATTAAATATATGATCTTAGTACCGTTAGATTTGTAATTTCATAATATTTCTAAATATTTTAGTTATATAATTTTTCAAGTTATAAAAGTTACAGTTATAACCTTCTATCGTATTTTCATTACTGCCGGTAATTTAGTTGTCTAATCAACTTTTTGCTTTCTTTCATACTATTCATCAAGTACAACCACCCATACCCTATTCTTACATCCTTACAATTTATTCTTACAATTTTACATCACTTCCTTATAAATGTACCTTTCCAATATATTTTTGTACTCAAACTACTCATTAAGTTCGAATTTTATTACACAAATCAAATTCAACATACACTCTCTCTCTTACTCACCTAGAACCGGAGCCTTCCCTCTCTCATTTGCTTGATTTTTTTCAAATAACTATTCATACAAAAATCTAAATTCTTTTCCTATATAATCTTTTTTTCACCTTTCACTTTTTCACTTTTTTTCATTTCTCACAAAACAACTTTTAGAAGTCTCTTTTTCTCTCCCTCTCTACTCCTCTTGCCGTAACCTCTCCCCCATACACACACAAAAAATTTTTTCTTCAAGGTTCCTTCTCCAAACACTGAATAGGTAATAGATCTTAATCCTACCACTATAAACATATGTAATGGCAAGGTCATACATGTGTGGTTCCACTAAAAATCCCCACGAGCTTCATGCTAGGGATGTTGAACCACTAGAACATGATATTCTTGCCGTCACAATGTGTAGATCTTACTATTAAAGTTGATATACTAGTATTTTGCTATATTATTGTTATATATTATTCTTATGAAGTTTTTATGCTTATATTTCCATTATTACTCTTTCCTGCATATTGTGCATGATGCATTTATATTCATAACATGAGTAGCATAGTAGATCTATTTGTTTAGAGTAGTTAAAAAGACATAGTTACTTATTTTTCATGCATGAAAGACCTCCTACACGATATTCTTAAGGAAAGTGTTGAACAAAACTCAAGATCCATTTTGTTTCTATCAAAAAGTAATTTTTAAAATTCGGATCTTGAGAAAGACCCATTTAGAAAACATATTATTCAACTTCAAAATGAAAGTTTTACATGTAAATTGAAGGGCTTAGGTAATAGATATCATTAAGTAGTGATTTTTATGAATTGGTCATGGTTTTACTAAGAGAAATTTTCAAAACAAGAAAATGATTATAAAAGTTAAGTTAGATCTATGTTTCAACACCAACAAAAATGTTGAAATTCGTAACTAGGGTGAAATGCCAAGGAAACACCTATTTTCTCATCCTAAAACAAGAGTTTTATTAAAGAAATGAAAGCCTTAGGGAGTAGAATCGATTAGGACTTAATTTTAGAACGATTAAATGAGTTTTTCACAAGAAACCATCCCAAAAACAATTTTCCAAAATTCGGATTTAAAAATGAACCCCACTTAAACACCTAATTCCAAATGTCAAAATGAGTATTTTAATGGAAAAATAGAAGTCTTAGGGAATAGATATAATAAAGACTTGATTTTTATAAGAATAAACATGTTTTATCAAAGTAGAAACCTAAAACAAAGGAAAAGTTTTCCAACTAAGATCAAACAATATTTTCCTTTCCAAAAATTATGCAAAATTCGTCACTAGGCAAAATCCACTTTAAAACATCTATTTTCCAACCTTTACATGAGGAAATTTATTAAGATAATGAAGGTATGATGTATATAGGTCATCAAGGCCTTATCATAGTAAAAATATGCATAATTTTCAAAGAAATAAAGCTAGTTTTCTCAAACACGTGTTCATGACATCATTGCAAAGTGAAAGTTTTTGCAAAATTTTTGTCACGCCCCGAGGGTACCCTAGTAGTAATAAACAAGTTACACTCGAATATTATCACTAGATTACCTTCAAAGAATGATAGGTTTTTAAAACAACAGGATCTTTTAAGTTGCTTGATAAGAAATAACAAATATATGAGAGAAATGATGTAGTGAATAACCATTACAAACTATTACAATCCATATATCTCCTTTGAAATATACAACTAAATAATCTACTCTAATAGTACATAATCATCAAACTAAAACAGATCTGTAGACTTCTAGCTTTAAAGCCCTTACCGGAGCCATATTCCTGGATGTAACTAACCAGGGTCGTAAATTGAACCTGAAAAGACTGTAGGAGTATGAGCGAAACCACAGCTCAGTGAATAATCAGACTACCATACATCACACAAGTCATTAACAAATCATATGCAATGCAAGCACTCAACCATATGCACAGATACAAGTTTGGATGATCTAGAATCCAAACAGGAAAAAGATTTACGCCCTCTTTTTAATGGGTTGAAGAACCGGCATTCAATGACCCACCTGCCCAGGAGAGACTAAGTACACAGGAGAATCAACGATTTCTCGTTTTAATGTTATCACTTTGAATATAGTGGCTTGCACAAACCATCTCCTGCAATCCCCTTAGAAACTCCCTAAGTATTAATCATTTCAAAGCGCTTCTACGAGCGCCGTTCTTCGGTGCCTTTTAGTTCCTCATAGGATCGCCAGATCAAAGAGAACCTTGGAAGACTCACACATTGGATCAACCAAGCAAAAACAGAGATCCGAAATATTAATACGTAGCAGGCTGTCACAACCATATATGCAGTAATGCAATTCGTGCAATGCATGTTCATATTATTTTGTTATGTCCATAATTCTTAATCAATTTCGGGGTGACCATACATTACACACAATCATCATTATACTACTGCATAACACCAACCATTGCGTTATCGCTTGTATAATGATATTTTAATAATCATACAATCAGATCATATCATACTTTCAACAAACATTCATTTGATTATCTTGCATTACATATTCGACTATTTATAATCATAACTAGTACAATATGACTGAATTACTCACCTACTCATACTGCCTCAATCGTAGTAATCCACTGGTAGATCCTCTAATGAGTCAAAGTCACCTATTTAAGACAAAGTATTCATTAATACAAATTAACTAAATTCCTATAGGTGATTAGTGTCCTAGACTCGATATTAATACTTAATATCGTCGTGTTCCTCCTATTTGATCTTACATAATTGTTTGGTTATTTTTAGAAGTCACATTACTCAAGAAATTAACTTATTTCAATTTCCATTCTTATATATTTTATATAGTTAAACAAATATTAGACTAATATTACTTTAATTAATACTAAATATTTTCTTAATTCTAGGATTTCAAAAGTTATTAGATATTAATCTATTTATTCTAATCTCTAGTAATAAATTTTATATAGTTGTACACACATATATATATATATACTAGATAGGCTTTAAGATATATATATATATATATATAGTTTCTGTTTTGACTTGAAAAACTTTCGTTGGAAAATTTTAACTGTAAGCCGGCTCAAGGCCGCCGGCCTAAATCTCCAGGTGCCAGTGTAAATCATTTTGAAGAAAAATTTTCTTATCGAAAGCATTGGTGTTGAAGGCCGCCAGCTTTCAAGGTACGCCAGCTCTACGCCTCCGGCGTAGATCTCCAGGTAGCCGGTTTACGTTGAATCTTTACGTGAAAATTATTTTACGTAGCCTCTGTTTGAGTGTAAGCCACCTATAAGCCGCCGGCCTATCCATGTAAGCCGCTGGCGTACAACGTTTACACTGCCGGCCTTGAGGCAGCGTTGCACTGTTCATCATCTTTTTTCTCGATTCGATTCTTTTTCTTTGATTTTTATACGTTAGAAACTTTTTTAAACTACTTCTAAGAGTTTATAGATCATATATAAGAATATATAACAACTTTTAACATGTTTAAAAACATAAATAAATAGATTTCGATTCTTAGAACTTAAAGCTAGGGTTTCGAAATTTTACCTTGTTGGAGCTTGTTTGATGCAATCCGAAGCTTGTGTTCATGTTTAATATGTTCCTAAGATGATTTTAAGTCAGTTACAAGTCATATATTTGAACGAAAATCCTTTGAATCATGTCAACTTACCTTTGAGCTCGTTTTTGAGGGTTTTGGCTTTGTATTTCTTTTGATCCGAGTTTATGTTTTATATTTTGTTTGTTCTTTGTTTCCAGTTCGTTTTGGTGGTTATTTTGGAGTATTTTCGGACTGGAAGATGTTGAGCAGTTATAGAGTTTGTTTGTTCTTCATTAATGGCTTTATTACACACACACATATATATATGGAAATGAGAAGGTGAAGCTGCGGCTGTTTATCCTTCATTTTCCTCCGAGTTTGATCTTTTCTTGCTGTTGTTTTCAAGCCAATTAATGCTTGAATGACGTGGCAACTTGTGATTGGTGTGGAGGTCGATTTGTTTGACAAAATTGAGAGAATTATTGTTGGATTTCGGCTCTTGTTTCCCCCACAGCTTCCCTACCGATTTTTGCACCGAATGCAGCCCACAATACATATATATATTAATTTAATATTCTAATTAAATCTTGAGTCAATTATACGGGTTATACGGGTATATATTAGCTAGTATTTGGAAGTTTTTGTACAAAAATAGGTGTGTAAATTTATACAAAACACTTAGATTTTCAAATAATGCAAATTTAGGGTGTATATATATACGTAGTTAATTATTCGTATAATTTTATCTCCCGCGATTTGGATTTCTTAAGCTCATTAGGTCAATTTTTATTTCAGGCTCCGATAGCTTAAGAAAACTCGGTTTAGAACAATAGCGTGATCTAATTATTTATTTGAAGTTTAGATTTTGAGTTATTTACCAGTTTATATTTTCGTTGTGTATTTAAGAATCTTAACGGTTCATTTTTGGATCATTGCTTTCTATTTAGGAGCATAAACAATCATTTATGCAATATTGGGCTTAATACAGAAACTAAACTATATTTATATCTCTAGTTTTGATACTGAACATAAATTCTTATTAGTAGTTTTTAATTTCAATTAGGGATTTAGAAATTAGGGTTTAAGTCTAAATATAAACTCATCGCTACTCGTTATTCTAGTCTTGAATCATTATCAGGCTAAAAAACAATCATTTAATCTTTATATTCATATTTTCTATCTAAATCTATTTGTATATTAGGTTTTCGGGTCTAGATTTTAGATCATATCTTGAGTTAGTTATTCAAGATACAAGATCCCGTTTTCGATATTAACTAGGGTTAAAGAATTTCTTTATTCGGTTCCTAAATCTTTCATTTAACCAAAATCTAAATATTATTCTATTATTAGACTTCAATCAGAATCTAAATCTATTATCTAGTTTATACAATCTATTATAAAATCGGGTACTAAGGTGAAAATTCCCAGGGTTTACAATTCTTTTTAATTAAAAATCATTAAGGACTTACATGTAGATAGCCCATATCACGACATTCATGATCATAACTTGTAGATATTGCATGTACATATAATCTACTTGTTAGAAATAATGTAATTTCAAAACACAATTTAGGAATTTCAAATTCTAGTTACTGATCAGATCTAATCTGAACATTTTGAGAACTAAATGTTTTCAAAATTTAGTAATAACATCATAAATAGATAGATCTTTCAAAGTAGATAGAAATTAATAGCTTATTTGTAAAATTTCAAGTTAAAATGACCAAGTTATGGCCGTTTTAAGTTGGAATTTTTAATTACCACGGAAATTATGAATTTAAAAAGTTTTATTTGAAAAGTTTGGAATTATTTACGGTATGAAATACTCATAGGGATATTTCTTCAGTTTAGGTGATTTTGGAATTGGGGGAAATTCATGTTCCTTGATCACTACCATTAGAGACCGGAGACCATGGCCGAGTGAGTTCACTATCTTAAAATTATATGCTTGTGATTGTGCTTCTAATGTTAGTGGCATTAGAATTAGGGTAAGATAAAATTTTGATTGTGTGTATATGAGTTCTACTTGGGCGAATCGATTGTAAGAATTTCGAAATGAGCTTGATGTAAATACTTGTATGATTTAGTATAGAATTGAAGTATCTGCCATATCTATGATTGCTCATAAATTGTTAAATTAATATGACATGATCTCATAATCAAATTGGTCATGCATACCATATGTGAGTCACATTGCATGGGTTATTATACCTTTGTGGCAAGAAAGCATAATAGATGGGTAACGACGGCCTGTAAACTCGAATGTTGGCTTAAAGGCCGGAATTAAAAATGTGTGTGGGTGACCACCTATATCAACCACAATATAAATGAGAAAAATTGAAATCTTTAGTCGTATGGGCCTAAAACACCTAACCTCCAATAGAGGGCATAAATCCATTCAACATAAGACTTCCGGACGGTCTTATGTATTGTATGCTCACGTGCTTATGCATTTTTCATATGGTTGTTAATATAACTTGCATGATATATATATATATATATATATATATATTACTTGTTGAGCATTTAATTTTAGAAGTAGAACTCACACTTATACCCCCACAGTTTCTTTCTAATGCAGTTCCTGTACATATGGCTGCGTCCCCCGGCCTGGCCAAATCAGGTAATGCGAGACTAGGAGTTATCTCCTTAGAAATTTACGATTGGTCTTGTATAGTTTTTAGTAGTGAACCTAGAATGATCAAGTGTTACCAAAAGATAATACCTAAACTTATGTATAGCAGGGGAATGCCCCTTAATACTTTGTAACTGATCATGAGATATATGTGGCTTATATTTTTATGCTTATCCTATTAGGTTGAACTATCTATCTCCAATTGTTTATGTATCATATCATCGTAAGAGAACGCATTGCATACCAATACAAGACTTTTGAATGACTGCGGCAGACTGTTACGTTTAGGATACCCTTTAGGGCGTGACAAGGTCCTACTCATTTGAGCCTATGTTCCAGTTTAGACCATCAATAAATTCAATTGGAGAATTTGTTGTCTTCTAGCTTCATTTTTTTTTAAAATACTTGAAACTGCAAGTACTTATTCATTTCGTTATAATAGTAATTTCATTACAAACTTGCTCCTTATGAAAAGTTATTGTGGAATTTAGTTGATAATAATAACAATTCTATTAGAATTCCTATTAGAAGGAAATATTAAATAGTTATTCATTACTCAATTTATAAATAGTAATTAATACTAGAATATATTCTGTTGAGGTATCAAATTTGCCGGTAGAATGTGTAAGTGCATCGAGAACCTGCAAACATAGAAAATTGTTAGTGGTGTACCAAAAGATTATCCAACGTAACGATTCTAGTGCTTAAGTTAGCTGGTAAGTTCAAGGAAGTAAGGAGTAAATGCATAGAGTTGAGTAAGCCTAAATTAGATGTCCATACCTTTGGGGGTGAGCATCTATTTGCAGTTTTTTATCATACTTTAATTGGGTGCCCACTGATCTTGTCTCTTATAGACCTAAGTCTTCATAGAGGCAGATGATGTTGGACTCAAGGTGGTCTTGCTTGAGGTGGAGGTGGTTAAGCTTGTAGTTGTTCCCCTGGGGATATAGAAGTGAGAAGTGGCAACGTAGTCTTTGATGTGTAGAATCACAACAAAGATAGTGAGAGGTCGAGGTCTTAGTCGGATTAAGGCCCTCATGGAGCTTCATAATGAGGTCAAAGTCCTCATTGGATCAAGACCTTCATGGAGCTTCATGTGTAGGTCACGGTACTTATGGAGCTTCACGACCGAGATGCTTGATCAAGCCTTTATACTAACTCATTATGTAAGTATTAGGCCAGCTAGGCTATAGTCATCTTATTTATCAACATATTTTTTCTCAAAATATTCTCACTTAAACAAAATTTAGCAAATGAAATCCTATTATAACTTTATTCCAATTTTAATAAATAGCAGTTCTATTACAAACGTATTCATTTCACGAAGTAAACATTGTCTTAGAAGCTAAAATACAATTAACGCATTATAATATATACATACATAAAATACGCATTGTCCAAATTTTATATATGCATATTAATTTGAGACACATATGATGCTAATAAACCTTTCCTTTCTTTCTTTTTTCTCCATTTACTAAAAAATGTGCATATAGTAACGTTGTATTTATATAAACATGCTTTAGCAATAAGCAAGTCTGAGCAACAAATATAAGCAAAAACATGTATAAATCACATAGAATTCAAAGTATTTAAAAGTTTTTGCTTCATAATCATTAATTTTCTCTTTTTTTTCCTACGATACTACATAAAAAAAGTATATTGAATTATCTATTATTTATAAGGGTAAATTATACCAAAAGTCACAACGTTTAAGTGTAAATTAATTTTAGGTCACAAAGTTTGGAGATAAGTTCATTTTATATCATAATACTTAGAAAAATGGGTCAATTAAGATCACAGTTAGCAAATGTCAATAGGAGAAATGTTTCATTGATATGTATCAATAGAATAAATGCTTAATTAAATCTCAAAAGATACTTTTTCAATCATTGTGATCGCTTTTGGACTTTTCAAAATATTATGACCTAAAATGAATTTATAACATAATATGGCATTGATAGTATTTTTTTTTAAAGCTTCAACAATTCATTTTGATTCAAGCTAAATAGTTTGATTTGCTTAACAAAAATGAAATGATTTCCTATGGTTAAGAAAGAACCAAACAAAAAATTTGGTTTAATAAGATTTGTGGTTGGACTAGTATCTCCTTTTACTACCATAAGAGATTGCTTCACAACTCTCCATTGAAGGTTCAACTCCATTACCATATATTATCCTACCAAGAAAAGAGTATGGGGTGTTAAAACCAAGTACTCACGGTGCTCTAATTCCTGGGTGGTCACCAAAGCCGAAATTATCCAAAAGTTTCTATTTAAAAAAATATAAAAAATAAAAAATAAAAAATAAAAACCAAACAAAAAAAGTGAAGTAAAAAAACAAAAACTGAAAAATAAATTTAACATATAGAAATATAAACGTGTTTGTCGCCAGAATGTTCTAGCTTTTCCACGAAAAGTCGGTCCTCACTTCAACTAAAAACATTTAAAGTCCTGACGGTGGAATGTATCGATACCCTGAAAAGAGAGGGACCGGGCTATCCACTGGGGAGGGAGAAATCATCCAAATAAGGTATGTTCGATTCTGGTTCACTATGCTTTTCATTTCTGGTTTTCTAATCTATTTTTGGTCGTTCGTTGCAGATGTAATTTAACAAGTTCATAATTCTAGTAGTTTTTATTTATAGTAGTGCATGTTTTACCTATGTTCCGTGATCGTTCATGCATATAATATTGAATTTACAGCAATCCTTTTTAATGAGTCGTTGTCGCTTGAAATTGGGTCATCCCTTAGAGTATAATATGAACTGTCTATGATGTTCAGAGACATGATTAAGGTTTCTGGTTACAAGCTGGAATGATCGTGTATGTTGTATCACATATTTTGATAGTTCTTTTGTTTTTAGTTTAGGGATTTTGATTCTTGATAATGGAGAGGGGAAGAGAAGGCAGGACCAGCTTTCAGGAAATGGCTGACCCCTTTGGTACCTTCCGTGGGTTCGGTTCTTTTCCTAGCCTTTTTGGAGGGAGGGATCCATTTGACGATCCTTTCTTCACGCGACCATTTGGTAGTATGTTTGGGTCTGGAATGGTCGGGCGGCATCCGTTCCGTAGTATGTTTGACTCGGACTTCTTCGGCCCAAGTGGAGCAATTAGTGATACCTCACATCCAGGGGGGTCTAAGGCGCTAATTATCGAAGAGTTGAATTCTGATGATGAGAAAGAGAATGAGGGCTATGAGAAATCCATGGAAGGAGATTATAAGGTATCGAATGAAGAACCATCTGTGAAGCATCCGGATGATGATGACTATGGTAAATTTTCGCTATGCTTGCTAATTAGACTTTTTTTCCATGGAAAGTTTGGTGTTTAGGTGTTGATGATTTTCTCTTGTTTGGTTTCCCTTGGTAGATGAGAAAAAGGAGAAGATTGTGAACCATGGTACTACTTCTAGGAGGATGGATGAAACAAGAAATCAGTCCCGTGCTTTCAGCACTCATACCTGCAAAGTGACATATGGTGGGGTTGATGGTGCATACTATACTTCTGCTAGACATAGAAGAGCTGGCAATGATGGGGTAATCCTTTTTCTTTTTTCCAACTGTTGCGCACTTCATCTTGCTATCACAACACTTATCTGTGGTAATGCCTCAGGTGGTGATTGAGGAGACCAAACAAGCAGATACGACAACTGGTGAAGCTACACACAGGATATCTCGGGGTATACATGATAAAGTATGGATATACAGACCTATGCTCTTCTAGAACTCGATATAGAGTCTGGTTTAGCCAATTCTTGTTACATTTTCTCCAATTTATGGATGATACTTCATTTTGCTGAGAACATTTTCTCTAGATCTTTTCTAGTGATTTATGCAGAAGTAAAATACGATTACAGGATTTTGTGTTAACATGAACTTGTGTCAATTGTTGTGCTGCTGATTATTGGAGCCAGTAGAATAGAAATTCTCAGCAATATATTCCCTCTTTTAGAAGAAGATGCTCAGACAATTTCTTGAACCAGCTTTTTCTTATGCCTAAGCCTAACTTTGAACCCCTCCAATTGTTAAGATGTGCTGCTTCATGTACTTTGTTTGCACAGTTGTGGTTTGAATGGCTAATACCACCTAGAAAAGCCAACATTCATTTTAAGAGTTTATTGGTGCCTATTATATGGCTTATAGATACTCAGGTCCTGTTCCAAGAGAGACTAGAAAGTTGTACATGAATAATGATCTTGTGATCAATCTTCTCTCATTTTCTTATAAGCCTTCACTGAGATTACAAAATTTTTATTTTTGTGGGTGTATGCCTAAGAAAGATATAGGATGTCTATCTGTGTGACGATGGAGTATGGTGAGGCTGGCAATTAAAATGCTTTTATATTTTCTGTTGGTCACACAGGGTCATTCAGTCACCAGGAAGTTGAATGCTGATGGTAAAGTAGATGTGGATCAGAGATTACATAATCTAGAAGAAGGTTTGTATTCACTGTGTAGTTTTACTCTTCTAGTGATTATCAAACATGAGCAGGAATTCATATATGGTGGTTTTTAGATGAGCTTGCCGGGTTTGAGGAAGCATGGAAAAATAACGGGAATGGGCGTTTACCTGGATGGGATCTTCATGCTTCTGAGCATGAGAATTCAAGTAAGTATCTATATTACTTCTATGGAAAGGTACCCAATGCACATAGTCGTTTTCATGCAAATGGTTTAGGTAATGCAGAGCCTTTGCTGACAAAACATGTTTTTGCACTGGTCTTGATAAATAGTTGTATCCTTGGTGGACTTTTTTCTGATGTGTGCACATTTTCACTCTTAATAACTGCTGTCCCTATACACTGTTTCTAAAAAATGTGGGGAAAATTCTCTGGTAGTTTCGATCTTCTTACCACAGATGAGTAATGAGAACAACTATTTTACTGTATAAATACTCAAAAGTGATTTGCTTGATAGGAGTGATGCTGTGGATAAGTTTCAATCTGGCACAATTTTCATTGTGTATATTTTCAACAAGGGACACGGTAGATGTGCTTCAATTTCTGTTTGTGAACCATCTCTGGATCTAAAGTCTGTAACCTGCTCTTTTCGGGCAGCTTTGGGATATGATGGTATCTTAGGACACTCAGACATGCTTGCACCAAAGGTGGAAGCTTGGTGATCAAGTCGACCTTTTTCTGATCCCAGCCATGGACGGTCAAATTCTGTTACTCAGTTGACCGTGAAATCTCTGTTACTGAAATGCAGGCTTATTTCTATTTGCAAATCATTGTTTTCTTAGTTTCTAAAGTCAGGTACCCTGAGTCCCCCAAAAAATTAAAAAAAAAAAAAAAAAGGTCAGGTACCCTGCTTCTTCTGGGCAGTTTTGGGATATGATGATATCTTATGACACCTCGACATACTTGCACCAAATGTGTAAGATGGTGATCAAATCGACCTTTTATCTGATCCCAGCTATGGTGTTAAGTCTTTTTTGCATTCTTCTCTCCCCCTCCCCCTCCCCCTCTTGTTTTCCTTTTTCTTTTCTTAAATTGTAAATTTGTAGCTTTGTTTGCACTATAGTGGATCTATGACAGGTTTATTGAAAGGAAAGTAGGTCATAATGGGTATAAGTCAGTTTTAGACGGTTATTTCTAAAGTAAATTGTTGTCCAATGCTGAATACTGAAATTGTGTATATTTTTTATTACAAGGTGAATAAAGAAATTCTATTGTGCTATAAAATGAAGTCAGAGATATGAATTTTTGGGAAATCTTCATTGGTGAAGACTGAAGGTGCACTAAAATTTAACTTGCCTTTGTATGATGTTAATGTTACTTATACATGGCACTTGTGGGTAAACCTTGTTCCTTGGCTAGTTCTACTACTTTGTCAGCTGAAATGTTAAAATTTGTTAATGGTTATGAATGTGTTATGGTGAAAAAATGCGTGAAATGTTTGGACCATCTTAATTATTGTGTGATTCACTAAAAACAGAGAAGAAGAGATGACTGACTGTTGTTACTTGACTCCTGTTGAAGTTTTCATTGATAAAAGTTGGGAAAGGATGGGTTAAATGAAAGTCTGTGCATTTGTGTGAAGGTGATAGTCAATGTGAAGATGATATTTGGAATTCTTAAGACTGAAGGCTTTTCCCTAAAATACTGCATGCTCTTTGCAATGCAGGGCCCAGGGGTGGCGAGTGGAATAACGGAGCTGTTCCTCGGAGGCAGGCAGTTGCCGCCATCGAAGAGCCACTGGTGACTGGGATATGGCGGCGAGATAATGTTGCTAGGTCTGATTCATCAGCAGGGAAAGCTAAGAAGGTGGTTAGAATTAATATAGATTAGAGGCGGTACCTCTTTTATAGTTGTTTATGGTTAAGGAAGTAGAGTAAAATTGTGTGCATCTAAAGATCAGAAAAAAGGTATAATGTGCATGTACTTCAAATATTGTTTCTCTGCTCCTTGCTGAATTGTCATGTCAATTCTCTGCTGAAGAGGAGACCTGTATATGTTTGTTGGGGGGTTCATCTGAAATATACAGGCATTTCATTTTATTCTAGTTTCTTCTTTAGTTAGCATTGTCGATTGTTCTGGAAGGCAATAGGGTAAAATAAGGTATGTCAAAAACTTTCCTACATTTGGGTTTAAGCTCAAGAGAGCGGGGACGTCTTTCATTAATCATACTAGGCTTTGGATTACTGCATCGGCAAGGATTTTAATAAGATATCATCTTCTTGGTTTATTATAGAAGGTCCTTCCTTCGACAATACGATCAATCCAAAAGATGTCTTATCTGATCGTATTGGACAGGATGTTTGGCTACACTTTACAGCTGATTTGTTATCCTTATACGCGAGTAGACATCGTCTGGTTCCGGAACGGTCTTCCACGGCTCTGGTTTGGTTCTGTGGAACCGACTGTTCAGGTTTTGGAATCGTGGAACCGTTTTTTTGAAAAATAATAAAATAATTTTTAAGTTTTAATAAAGTAAATTTTAAAGTGAAAATAATTATTAGATTTAAAAGTATTAAATTATTTAATCAAAATTTTAAAAATATTATGTAAAATGCATATTTATATATATATACACATCTAATATCAATTATAGTTAGTATTTTGATATTATAAAATATTTTAAAAGATAAAAAAAATTATCATGTAAAAAATAGTCTTATATTATTAAGAAAATGAAATTTTTTTAAAAAAGTTTATTTAAACTAATTATATATAATTTTAAGCCATATTTATTTGTTTTGTTAATAATAACATATTAAATATTATAAATAAGTAATAAGTTTTTTTATTTATATGAAATAATTTAAATATTAATAATTATATATTCAATATTATTATTTTTTTAATAGAACCGGATGGAACCGTTGATTTCGTCGAATATGGGTCAAAGAACCATTTAGGAACCATGAAACTAATGGTTTCATATCCGGTTCTAAGATTACTCTGGTTCCAATCTTGGAATCTCCGGTGGCAATTTTAGTTTGGTTCTCGAGTTAAAATCAAATCATGTCTATTTATATACGCGGGTATATGGATAAACATCTTAGAACCATATATTTGAAATCCTTAAAAGCTATTACTCTATATTTTGGTTTGGGAAGCACGCCACAAGATCGTCCAACGATTTGGTACAATTGCTTGAAAAGGATTTGCGATAATACATATTATCGTATTTTGATTATTTTAGGCATCATATTTTTATTTTTTTAAATAGATATTTATTAAAATTAATATATTGATGAAAAACTAATAGTTTTAAATTAAATAGATATGATATAAATATCATATATATAAGATAAAAGTGCAGTTAAATGCAAATAATTCAGCCAATCCATCTAAGACAATTACTCACTGCTTATATGCATGCTTTTATGACTCTAAAGCAGTTTATTATTATTATTATTGAATTACGCCCATAATATTATTATTGAATTACGCACAATTTTGAGTTCATTTGGATATTGAGGAATGATATATTGCATTTAGGTGCCATAACTTAATTGACCTTACTACTTATAGTAAGTTGAAAGTGTGTCGTAGACGTATCGGGACGGGTCTGAGGGGTCTGTAAGAGTCCCCGACCTCCCGGTTGGGAAAAAAGAAATTATCATCAATTTTCATTTTTGAAAAGTAAAAATTATATATATTATATATATTTAAAAAGTAATTTTTTATTATGTAGTTAGCTATGGTTTAGTAGATAGGTTATTTCGTATACAAGTATTTTAATAATCTTTACAATCTTTGGGTTTGATCTTTGACTTTATATTTGTAATTTCAACATAAATATCATTAACATAAATAAGAATTTATTTCAACCCACACTCTATGGCTTTGACACATAAAGTATGTTTTGCTTGATCCTATGGTTGCAAATGAATAAAGTCAGTTCATAAATTATTGGAGCTCAGCATGCTCAGTTCAAGCTTGAACTACTCGAGTAGTTTATCGAGCTAATTAGCTGAGCTTGAGCCTCATATATTTGGCTCATGAGCCTAAATGAGATATATCAAGTTTGAATCGAGTATAAATATTGATAAATTTTAATTATGTTTTCATATCAATATAATTTTAATTAAAATTAAAATATATTTTTTTAATGAATCAAGTCTAAACGGGCTTAACCAAGTCAAACTTGTGCTTATGTAGTGTTATTTTGAGCCAACCTCGAGCTTGAAATCTTAAGCTTGGTCGAGCTCGAGATCAATACTATATTGTCTCAACTTGACTCGTTTGTAGTCCTACTTAATTCTATAATATATTATTCGACTGACCTTCTTAAACCATACCCCAAAAGATTAATTCAATTGATACATAGATCTATTTCATCGACACGTCTTTCCATTGTCTGAAGTAAAAGCAAGTGGTGTTCATATGAAGATTTCCTTCTTGAGGTCTCAATTAAGGAAAGAATTTTTCTTATCCAAATGATGTAGTGGACTATTATGATTTTCTATTAGAGATAGAATTTATTGAATGGAATTCATTATAAGTTTTAGGTTTGAGCATAAGCTTAGACATCTAACTAGGATTTACATCTTTCGATATTTTTATTTGATTTGCACTTGATGCTAAAACCCATTTACTTCCATTGGCTTTCTTCTAACTTGGTAGATAAACTCTTTTACAAGATTATCATGATAAAGTGCTTTTATATCTTCTAGACCATCTTATCTCCATTTTTCATTGCTATGGTGTCCTCCATATTTCTAGTAATTACTTCATGATTTATATATGTTGAAAAGTACCTTATTTGTTCACGACAAATTTGTGTATGTTAGATAATTACAAGTTCGATATCTTACACATGTTATCGTTTCTTTCCTAAAGGCTATTGGTAAATGTCGTTCATTTTCTTTGAGATAGACACAATACAGCCAAAAACTTTTGGAGATAAGCAGTTGAAAGAAAGAACACAGGGGTAAAACTTAAGAAGGATACTTGGAGGAATTTAGAATTGAATTACTTCAGTGGAAATTGGATTTATGTGGTATATTGTCGATGATAGAGTTTCCACTCAGAAGATATAGGAACTAATTTAATCAGCATCGTAGAATTAGCAATTTCAACAAACTGTTTGTCTTTTGTCAACCCTTTTTTAATTTAGATCGTTACTAAATCCATTTATGAAATATTCCTTAAATGGTTTGTATGAAGCATTTTGAGTGTTTGTTTTATGCAACTTTATCATTTTGTTAGAATACACGACATATATTAGATTTTTCCTTAAGAAGGCACACCTAATAAAAAGGTGTGTGATCAATAATGAAGGTGGGCAACCATTCATATCTTGGTAAGTGAATATATAATAAGGTTTCCAAATATCATTCTGAATAAAGTAAAATGGTTTTGATAGTTTATAAGGATAAGCCATGATAGGAATTTCTAAAAAAAATTTCCATGCTAAAATGCTTGCAACTAAAATTATTAACTTATTTATTTTAGATAAGTTTGATTACAAAAAACTCCTATAAGATGAACTTGATGTCCAAAATGTCAGTTTCAAAATATTTTATTCGAGGATTAGACTTTAAGTTATTCTCAAACTTAGAGTTTGATCCTATGAGATAGTAAAGGCCATTACAATTATTAATATAGCCAATCATTCTCTTTGAAGATTGGTCTCAAAGTACTTTACACCTCATATCACTAGTTAATCAACTCACTGATAATAAATTATGTAGTAGGTTGACAATATGAACAAATCCTTTCCCATTAGCCTCTGCACATTCACCATTAGCATTAGTCATAAAAATATTGTTGATGTTATCACATGCTTTTAAGTGTCACACTTCAAGCACATTATGCTGTGACATTTCACCTCATATACCACTTAAGTAATTGACAACACATTAGATTATGATTTTTTTCCCAAATTGAAACTGTTATTCCCGTGTAACTGTTTAATTGAAAATGAATTAAAGTCTAAGAAATATGTCATTTATACATAAAATCAAATCAATAGTGCTAAATAGTTAAAAATATGTAAGAGAATCAGCATTACATGAAAATAGACAAATCTTGCGTTTGCTATAGGAAGGGGTTCTAGCATCTGGACACTAGCCTATCAAACATTTGCATGCCAACTGAGAGTTCCAAAAGATCGTGCATCATCTAGATGTTTCCCAACAAAAATGAATGCCGAGACAATCCTCTGTTCTACCGTCCGGATATCAGCCATCAACGTCTGGACAGTAATCATAAACCCTGCGGTCATTATGCGACTAAAACCTACGACCTTGAGCTTGGCATGTGCCCGCTTGTGCGATGGCACCTGCAACGTTTGACGGTAGCCCTAGTCTATATGAACTGTTTTGCCATTTCAAAAGAGAGCTGCCATTTTTTTACTTTATGAATTCTCTCTTATCTTTGGTGTAGGATTAGTATAGATTAGCTGGTTATAGTAATTAGGTGATTTACATAAAAAAAGTATCGGCGTTTAAAGTAAGTTTATTTGAGGTCTCAATGTTTTATGAAATTTATTTAAAATATCAATATTTAAAAATATGTTCATTTAATGAGTAAATTACACCAAAAGATATTAAAGTTTGAGTAAGTTCATTTAATGTATTAACGTTTTGGATGGTTAAAAAGAGATATCAATATTTGATAAAGTGAAACAAATAAGATATCAATATTTTGCAAAGTTTATTTGAGATATCGATGTTTAAATTAGTTTTAAATTAAATCTTTTTAATTTTTATACCTCTTTTTGATAACTCAAAACATTAATACCTTAAATGAATTTACCTCAAATATTGATACTTCTTTTTAACCACTCAAAATGTTGATACCTAAGATGAACTTACCTCAAACGTTGATACTTTTTTATGTAATTTACTATTTTATTTGAGGTGTCAATTTTCAAATGATTAAAAGAATGAATCAATATTTTGTAAAGTGAGTCAAATAAGGTATAAATAATTGACTATTGGTGAAAATTAAGGATACTTAATTGAAAAGTAATTCAAATATTAATACCTTAAATAAACTTCACAAAACGTTAATATCATTTGATTCACTTTATGAAATATTAATTCCTCTTTTTAACCACATGAAACATTGATCTTAAATAAATTTACCCTCAAACATTGATGCATTTTAGTGTAATTTGCGCTATAATAAGTTTTAGTCATCCCTTGCTATTTAGAGGCTCAAGAACATATTTGTAGGGCAGATTTGTAATTGTAGAGAATAGATTTTGTAATGACTACTCAAACTTATTTTATGCATGGTTTTATGTTTGATGCATATTTTATGATGTGTTTTCATGCCATGGTAGTGAGTTAAATCTATGTAGTAGGGTTCTAAAGTTTTTGTGGACGAAATGGGTTAAGTAATGTTTTTCAGGTATGTGTTTATTGATTATGTCGAAGTTGTGCTAAAATTGATATTTTCTTACTATCATTTAGTTTTCAAGAATCTATTAATCACATAATTGAGTTGATTGTTCGTTCATAGAGATTAGGGCTTTTTTCTGAAATTTACATGTAACAATTTAGCTTTGGCTAAAGCACTTGGATTCACTTGTTTCTTTGGTGTCAAAATTATGGTTCATGATTGTTGTGTTTGGCAACTTTCTCAAAAGTAAAAATCAATGAAAATAGATGGAAAATAAAAGATTAGAAATGGAGATGAGTGGAAATAGAGATGAGTGGAACCTTTATTTTATATTTGGAAAGTTGTGAAGGAAATGGAAGAAAAATAAGAGAGATGGATTTAGTGATTGGCAAAATTATCCCCATATTATTTTTATAAAATATTAATAGGAGGCACTTTTGTAAAAGTATTTTTATATTTACAAACAGTAATATAAAAATAAATAAATTATAATGAAGGATAAGGATATCATATGTTGTTAAATAAGAGGGCATATAAGTCTTTCCTAGTGAAAATAAGTATTGTTATCCTTACCTAAAAGAAAGTATGTATCTTTCTCTAAATAGTTTCACAAGGAGCCAAACTCTACATATATCTCTCTAAAAATCTCCTTTGAATGACCATCAAGAGACTATGAAATCAAAGTAAATTGTTTTCCTTTGAGTTCTTTAGAATTTCTTTAGAGTTTCTTAATCCGCTCCTTTAAAATCAAGGTACTGACATTTGGGAGAAGAGATCACAAGAAAAACCCTAACTTTTTGTTTTGGTGATGGTTGTTGTTTACGAAAGAAAAGGGGAACATCGTTTGTTTTCAGGTAATGTGGTTATGACAATGATTTTTATGTTGATAAGTATGTTTTGGGAGTGGAGGTTGGGATAAAATCAAGCAAAGGTTTTCTTTTGAAGTTTTTAATGTTTTGGATCGAACAAAGATGCATACAAGAGTCATGGCCTTGACACGAGCCGTAATCTCCTCAGGTGTGATGAATCCAAGTTTGTCACGGTTGTAACAAAGGCCATGATGGTCGTCACCACCCCTATCACGGCCATGATAGAGGTAGTGATGGAGGTTACGCCACCCTATAACGAGCGTGGCAAGAGTGTGTCATGTTTTCTTTCTTTCTCGAGGCTATCACGCACTCTATTACGGGCTTGACCAACAGGGGGATTGTTTAGCCTTCTTTTAAACCTTGTTTTGATCTTCCTAAACACCTTAATCCTAGTTTAATATCTAGTTTTCCTAAATCCAAGTAGTAAGACCTATCTATACCTAGTTTAGTCGTAGTTCTTGGTTGTTTAGGAGGTTAGATAACCATTAAAGTATGTTTTCTTGTTTAAATCTAGTTTTGAGTTAGTGGTTGCTTATGATCAGATGTTTATGGTGAAGCTAAGTTATGTGTTCCAAATGTTGTTTGGTTTATCGTTACCTTGGTTGTTATTTGAGAATAGAGGCTTGGAAATTGTAAATGAACTTAACGCTATTCGGCTTGAAATTAGTTGTTGCTTGTGTTTGGTTGGGTCTAGTGGATTGGGAGTACCGGTATTACTAAGATGGCGCCCTGATGATCTATGTGTGGCATTGTCCTAAGTGGAATTGTACATAGAGATTATTTTGATAGTTTAGTAGTGATACAAGTACAATACATAAGGTTTATAGGGAGTACCCAATATCAGTATATATATATAAGTATCTAAGTATTATTTATCTGTGTTTTATAGAGTCATGAGTTACTCTCGGTTTAGGTTTAGTTGCAAATAGTTATAAACTATGTCGGTTGTTTGGCTAATTAAAGATAATAACTTGTGATTGCTGCATATGTTATTATGTTGCATGTGAATTCGTAAGATGTTTGTTCATGCACATGTGATTGTTGTTTGGCGTACCAGCCTTCATGCTCATTCCTTTTATTTTTCAGGAACATGTGATGATCTAGTGGCTTTTGATCTTTTTGGTTATAATGTGTATGTAGCCTATGGGGAAGACGATAGTAGAGCCAATTTTCCAACTAACTATTAGATATTTTGGATTGGAAATGACTATGTTGAAGTCTTAATGAAGTTTTAAATAGTTTTTAGTTCCTAAAGATTATGAGACCCTTTTCATATTCTATTTTTAAGTTTGATGTAAGTTGGCACTTGGTTTATGCCAACTGAGTTGTTCAGAAGTTTTTATTATGATATAAATATTTTATAAGTTTCCTTTTATGTAAGATATTGGAGTAATATCTTGTTTCAATTATGGTTTAATAGAATCCAAGCCTTAGCTTGTCCATCTCTAGTGGGGACACGTGGTGGGCTATTAATGCTCTCAGTTTAGGGTGTTACATATACTGTTTTCTTCTATTTCTCTTGCTTTCTACCTAAAGTTAGAGAGAAAGAAGCAATGTTCTACCTTCCTTTCACATACGCTCATATCATCTCATTTATCCCTTAAAAAAAAAAAAAAAACAAACAAACAAACATATTTTACCCCATTTCTCTTGCTTTCATTCTCTTTCATTTGACTTCCTCCAATCTAAACATAGCGGACATGTTAGCGTGTGAATCCATAAATTTCATTTTAAATATTTATAGTTGGTGGCATAATATATACATTTAGTGAGTCTTATTGGAAAACAACCTTAACAAGTTATTCTTACTATGGAGGGAACTCTATAGCCTATAACAAGAGATTGGTTTTAGTGAGTTTGGAAAAAAGTAAATCTTATGAATGAATTTTATACCTAAAATACATGACTAACAAATTAGTTTAGAGGATATAACATTATAATCCTAATGCCTTTAATACTTGGAGTTTCCAAATAATTTATATTTTTCTATTTTAGGTTTTTTTTTTTTAGCAGTTTAATTTGTTACCTAAACTTTTGTTGATTTTTCTATTAATTAATAGAACTTCAAGATTGTAAATTTTACCCAATTGACCATTTCAAGGCCGATGATACTACATGTGCCAACTTTGTCTATCTAATTAGCCTTAAAAAAAAAAAACAATCATGGATAGTTGCATGTTCTAAACGATTATTTTAACAAAGATATTCAACTTAAGATTCATGTAACTAGTGAAAAGGACATATCTCAAGACAAAGTTAACATAGGTGGCAATGGCAGTTCATAGTTGTAAAAAAAAAAAAAAAATCTAATACTCTAAGTATAGTATCTTTATCAAAATGATTGCTTTGGATGCACAACAATCTATAAGTAACTAAATAGCCAATTGGATAGACAACATAATATAAAATTGACATAGGAAGTGCAAATAACTTTAAAAAGTTTAATTGGGTACCGAATTTCACAATTTGAAAGTATGGTAGTTAATTAAAGAATCAGCTTAAGTTCAAGTGCCAATTGGGACAACACCCCATACTATCATTAGAATCACCTCCTTGTCTCAGTAAGCTTAGATTAGAGTAGTAGGCTATAATTTACTACTTAACCTTCAACTTAGTGTAGAATATGACCTTATTGCTCATTAAACTTTTAATGCTACATACAATTTGATATATTAGTTGGTTAAGTATGCCAAACAATTTTCCTAAAATTATTTTTCTCATATGTTAGTGATCTAGGTAAGGTTTCTAGTAGTAGGGTTTTCATCAAATGTTACACTTAGAGAATTGTTATTAGATTTTATTTAAAACATCGTACAAGTCTACTTATTTATTCACACCTAGAGTGTTTTTTGTAGCAATTTAAGATAGTTGTCATTTATATGTTCACATAGACCTCAAGACTTCAAAACCATAAAGTTAAAGCCCATACCATAATCAATAGTAAGTTTTGCCAATAGGCTAAAAAACAATTAAGTTAAAATAACATTAGTTAGGTTAAGCACAACCCTATTGAATTACTTCAAAATTCATTCTAAAAAATGGCATTTTAGCTGCTCAAAAGCCAAAACAAAAATAGTAGGAAACCATTTTCTTTATTGTCCAAAAATAGAACAATCTGCTACCAAATTGTCTCCTTACATAGCATTTTTGCTACATTCCCATAACTAGCACTTACATCCTCTTAACGAAAACTACCCAAATCATATTAACAATTTATATAAAAGTCACCACTTGAAAAGTGAAGAGTGAGCAATGAAAATTAGTACAACAACAATATCAAGCATAGACTTATATATTACAGGCTCCTACATGTATTGCAACAAGCATAGTTTATTATTAAAAAGGTCAATGTCACATTTGGTGCTTAAACTTTCCTCAAATGTAAATTAACTACTTGAAATTTATAGAAGTCAATTTAATATTCAATTATAGTTTTCACGTGTATTGGTACTACTTTATCTAACAAAGTAACTCTGTTTGCTGAGTTGACACTCCCAATGAATGAGGAAGTGACACATATTAAGTCGCTATAAAAAAATAGAAAATTAGACAATTAAATAAGTGATTAGCACACATTTTTTCAAGTTAGACAATCAAGTGAATAGAGTAACTCCTAATAACTTGAATATGTGTATTAGTCTATCTGATTACTTGTTTAATTTTGTAGTTTTTTTTATTATTATCTATTAAACATGTCACTTTCTCATTTTCTAGAGAGTTAGCTTAGCAAACAATGGTAACTCTTTTAGTTAATGTTGTATTAATAAACTCGAAAACTTTGGTTGGATATTAAAATTAACTATATTAAAATTCAGATAATTAATTATATATTTAGAGAAAGTTTAGGTACTAATTGTTGCATTAACCCTTATTTGAATAGGAGTCAAGCAAGTAACATGTTTTCAATGTCCCATAAAATTATAAATAATGAATTTGGGTGTTGATAAAACATCAGAGTCCACATCTAAAAAGTAAAAAAGAAAAGAAATTGTCTTATGTGGAGATCTCTAATAAATCTACTATTGACTAGCATAGTTTATATGTGAATTATTATCTAAGGTTCCATGCAATTATATAACGTTTGTCATATTTTTATTCCAGTTCAAACTTACCGTACTAGTAACAAATCCCTTTTGTCAATTACCCGACAACCCTCATCACACTTTTTATTGGGCTTAAGCAGCTAACTACCATATCATCCTAGTATTACTACCACACATGTGATCAATTTAAGGATATTAGTTGGTGTATCAAGCAATAAAAAATAATTATTAGTCAAGTTTATGTATTTGACTAGTTTAATTATCTACCACTTAGTCACATGTCACTATAAGAAATCTGATGTTTAACAACATTTATTATATCTCATAAAGCTTAATTAAATGCTACAACAATCATTTTGTAACGTTTACTAAAAGTAACTAATAAACCTTACAAAAGGTGCATTAGAAAAAAGATTTAATGACATATGAAAGTTAAGTATTACAAAAGATATAAACATTACAAATAACATGACGTGTAGTAACGCTTAAACATTATTAATAAGTAATTATTAAAAGTTATTAAATTGATAATGATATCAAACGCCACAAAGGTGTAATATTTAGTAACAATTTGCAATTATTAGTAATGATTAAACATTACTAAACTACAACTTTGTGACCCAATAAATAGAATGAAACATCACTGAATGATGATATTTAGTAACGTTTAATTGCTATGTACAGGTAACAATTATTAATATTTTAACATCAATAAATTATAACTTTGTGACATAACTTCGTAATTTTTTTCTTTTTACATTCATATTGTAATGTTTAATACTGTTATTTGAAAAAATAATTTTGATTACATCGCATTCATCAAATCATTTTAGTTTTATAAAATGGTGTGAGAATCTATCTTTTGAATTTATAAATTTGTTTGAATTGCATTACAATTTCTATCAAAATAGATCATTCATCTTAGTATTCTTGGCTATGCTTCAGCAATTCTCATCTCTTCTATTATTTTGATCATTGCAACCAAATGAAATTGAAGAAGAAACAATATGCCCTTTATTTAAGACCCTATCATACAAAATATATAAAAGTTTAAAATAAGTTATATTTCTCAAATGTGTAAGAAACATAATAGTATTGCTTCATTAATCACTTGAATTCAACAATAAGTTTTGTAGAACTTTTGTGATGTTTTAAAGAGTTTATTTAATTAAAAAAAATTAAAATCTTGTGGTAATACATATAACAATTAAGACTAATTTTTAAAAATATATTATAAACATAAATGATTTTGATGCTTTTATAGGGTGGAAATTTATGCATTATGCAAATTCTTTCTCAAGAAAAGAAAAAACTTTACTAAAAATGGATCACATGATTCTAATTAAATCACAAAATTTGAATTTGATATCAATTAACTGAGCAATACTAACAATATAAATTTCGTAAGATAAATTTTAGGGAAATTGCAAATAACCCTCCCAAAACTTTTATCTAGGTGCTGATTTACTCTCTGAACTTTTAAAGCGAGTTTTTGACCCCTTAAAGTTTCAAAAATTAGCATAGTTAAAAACACTTAACATTTTCTATTAAAACAAAATGAGGGAAGTTCCAAAATACTCCCTTGAACTTTCACTTTTGTATGGATTGACCTAATAAACTTTTATTTTTATGCAAATTTGCCTCCCTAAATTCATTAAGTAATGTTAACAATCCTCGATAGGGACAATTTATAATACTTATTAGGGTCAAATTATGAATGAATATTCCTCTAATTCACTTAATTTGAGAGAATTGGTATTTAATTGGAAAATATATTCATTTCAAGTTTAAAAAGGAGAAACACCAACATTTGAATTGAATTAAGCAAGGAGTGAAGTGCAGAAATTATTCCAAATACATCACACCAGTTATGAAGCAATGATCATCTCAGCTTTTTATTGAAAGAGCAATAACGAGTGTGACAATAAAGAAAAGAAGAGAAATTAACCCACAAAGATCACGGGCCTTGATACGACCGTGACATAGGTGGTGATCTTCTCGGACCTTTTAAGCACGTGTGATATGGCCGTTATTTGGTAAAAATAAATAGGACCACAATGTAGATAATGGCCTATGATGCAACTGTTACCAAGATGGTGATCTCCGCTGACCTATTGTAAGAGCTTGATACGGCTATTATGCAAAGGGAATCGATGAAGCATAGTGAAGATTATGGCCATAACCATTAGAGGAACAATTTGCAGAGTTAGACGAAGGTCCAACTACGGGCATTATTAATTGAAGAATTGCAATCCAATGATATTACCCCTTCGTCACAGCCATGATCTACCTTTAATAATTGTTTACAAGAAAATAACAGGCCATGTAACGCCCGTGATGACGGTTATTTATGGGACATTTTTATGCCTATTTAGATCTAATCACCTTAAGATGAAGGCCAATTGACATATATCTTCAACAATCAAACGTACCTAATGAAGGATACATTACAAAGGACAAATCATCATCTTTAAGAGACCACTTTTTATCATTAAACATCTATTATCTTTGTAACTTTAGGCAGTATCTTGTGGATATACGGAAGTGTATTGTACTAGTATACTAAGGATTATTATGTCAACATCTCCAAGTGAATCATTCATTAAAGGTGTTTTTCATGTTCTTTTCTCTTAAGTTTTGCTTTCATTCTATTATGTTGTTCAGTTGCATCATGAATGAGTAGTAGTTAGGGCTTATGTAGCTGTATTTAACATGTATATGCATGAATTGATTGCCAATTATTGTTAATTTCACTAATCTCTATAGTGTGTTGAAGCATTCTAATTCTAGGTAGCGCACGACTTAAAATTAGGTCAAATTTCCACAAGATGCGATTGAGAAATCTACCTCTAGGATAGATCTATGCTATAAAAGAGAGGTTGCTCATGATGCCTAGAGATAAGGTTGTGAAATCTTCTGCATTTAATTAGAAATTACCATGGGATCATATTCTTAATGTAATCTTAGTGGGCTGTTAATTAAGAAGAGATTCCAATTCGACAAGGTTGGTATTTCAATAGACTCAAGAGAGATATTGGTCTACTTGGTAGAATCCCGTAGTTAGGAAAGGCACAACAGTTAATGGTGTTGTAGTACATGTTAATTCATCAGTGAAGCAAGTCTAATGTGTCGTTGATTGTTAGAGTAATTTTAATTCCTTAATTACCTTAGTGAACCTGGTTGTAGGTAGTAATCAATTTAGTTGATTAAGTAATATTGTCTCATTCAATTTAAATTTCTAGATAATAACCAATAAGGTGAGTAAAGTACTTATCGAGGACTCCAAGGAATACGACTCTATAATTTGTTCCTATACTACATCCGATAGATATACTTACTTAGCATCAATCAATCCATAGGGACATATCATAAGATTTAATTAGTAAAACTTGTCGAAAATAAGTGCATCAATTCTTAATTGAGTCAATTTTTAAAAGTTTAAAGGGTAAAAAAGCTCGCTTTAATGATTGAAGGGGTGAATTCACGCATTTGTAAAAGTTCGGGAGTGTAATTTGCAAATTACTATAAATTTCATCATATAAATTTAATCCCAAATCGAATTGAATGAGAAATACAAAAAAAATAAAATAAAAATAAATTCTTTAGTGGTCTTACCTTTTTTAAAATTAATACAACATATCTCTGGGGGAAACAAATGTCTACTAACATTAAAAAAAAATTACACAAATACAAGTTACATAAAAATAGTTACCAAAATAGGATAAATTAAACCATACAGTATTAATGTTTAGGAGTAAGTTCATTTATGGTATTGTAGATGTATGAATTTGATTACAAAGGTCTTGAGCTTAATTTTTGGTTGGGTTTAACCCTCTGGGCTAATGTGATGAGGTTTAAAGTGTTAGGCCCAATTCAATTAGAATGATCATAGGAGAATTGGCATGGAAGGCTTGGAGTAGACCCCGTTAGATATGGCTTGTCCAATTCCAATCTTTATTAAATTGGCTCATATACATTTCAAATAAAGGCCTTAATGGGTCTAGGTCCACAAGGGAACCCACTTCTATATCCATTATGAGAGAAACTCAGACGTTGGTCGTCTGTCTCATCCGACAGATGATATCAATAACTAGATTTTCTATAAATTCCTCTAATGATATGAACCATGCCAACCTGTGACAAGACCAGTTATCATAATCTGGAAAAAAAATCCAAGGACCGTTTAAAAGAACCTAATGGAAACTGTGACCCATTGCTTATATGGAAGTAAGAACCTTGGTATAAGTAAAGACGCCATAATCAAGGATAGAAAACCTATTGATAAGTCGGGGTAAACACCACGGGAAATCCCAATAACTTCAATACAAATTCTATCAAGAATTCAAAGAGAATCACTCTCAAATTTGTATTCAATCAATTATATGTTTAAAATGTTTACAACTAATAGGTTTTCATAGACTAAAACATGAAAACCTAAAAGACATAACTATAAAAGCTGGTGGCCTAAAATACAAATCGGGTGGCCTAAAAATAAAAACAAGAAATCGATAAAATTTTCTGAAGCAAGAAAGCTGGCGGCATATAAAAAAGGCTAGCGGCATAGCCTATCAAGGCCGGTGGCTTTAGGCCGGCGTACAACATCCAATCTTCAAGGTCAATTGTTCTAAAATCAAAGCTGGCAGCTTTCATCTTCATCAGCTCCAACACTTGAAAGTCTTTAATCTTTTGTGTCCCAAACTATTTTATAGGCTTCCTTAGTTCGCTTGACTCGTGTTTTTATCATTGTAACTCCGGTCATTAGGCCTCCAATTCCTTGAAATATATTATTAGACTTGGACTTAGTCAACTCTGAGCTTGATTCTATCCGATTCTCATCATCTAGTCCTGACCTCATTTGGATAATTGAAATCTTGAACAAACGCCGTCGTACCGCGGGATTTCCATTTAGTAAATCAATTGCTTGATTTACTTAAGAGCACACACGACTTCATGGTACATAGTAAGGTTGATGCTTTCCAGCTCTCTCACCTGTCATACGTGTGTTAGAGCCTACTAAGACTACCTACTCCTCATCCCTATACAATTCTTTCTTAATCACCCTTGTATGTGTTGTTTTCCTAGGTCATGTGTAGCATGATAGTCACGCAGCATGCACGTAATCGTTGCATCCGGAATAATACCCACATGGGTATCAACATTTTAAGTGGTTAAAAAGAGGAATCAACTTTTCACAAAGTGAATTAGGTATCAATGTTTTGTAAAGTTCATTTAAGCTATCAACATTTTAGATTTGTTTTCAATTTAGTTTCCTTATTTTTCATCTGTGGTCAATTATTAATACCTTATTTGACTCACTTTGCAAAACATTGAGTCCTCTTTTTAACCACTTGGAAAGTTGATACCTTAAATGAATTTATCCTCAAATGTTGATACATCTTTTTAACCACTCAAAACGTTGATATGCTAAATAAACTTATCATCAAAGGTTAATACCTTTTTTTGTGTAATTTATCCTACCTAAATACCAAGGTAAAAATGGCATCTTTAAAGGGTGATTTGAAATATTTATAAATGAAGCGCATGTTATACATGAGATTCATCATGTGATTCATGTTTTGTATATGAGTTGCATTTCTGGCTTGTTCACTTCACCATAATGAAAAAAGGGAGAATTAAATTTCAATTCAATAAGAATGTAATAGAATTATAATGGCTATTACAATGTTCACTTTGTATAAAAAATAGAACAACTAATTATTGGAGTAGAAGGTAAAATATTTATAATACCCATTATTTTTGTTCTAGAGAGAGGATAATTATATAGATGATATTTTCAAGATATGGGTATTTATGACAAAGTTGGAAAATAAACCATTGAATGACAATTCATGGGTGTGGGAACATGAATTATTGTTCATCATTTTACTTAATAGCTATTTATTATGAATTAGCATTCCTCTCAAGTGAACACCGCAATAGCATTTTACATAAAACGAGGAGGGAATGAATAATTATTCATGTCAAGTGAATAAGCTATTAATACATGCGATTCATACTCATACGTAAGTCCATGTAATACATGTGACTTACGTATAAAAACATAAATAACGTGTTTTATATATAATTTTGCATTAGTATTTTGATAATTATTTTTATATAATTTGTATTTATATAATTTTTATTTGGGTAGATCGGTAATCATACAATTTTTTCCTTATCTCCTTATCATTCATATGCTTCTACACCAACCAAAAACATGAGTCAAAAGTTAATATCTTTAGAAATTCATATCTACATCATTTAAATAATCAACACAATGAGAGAAAGAGAGAAGAAAATTATGAGATATATTTTATTTTATTCATACTTTTATATTAAATGAATTTCTTTCAATAAAATAGAAAATCTCATCAATAGAGTAAATTTACAAAATAGATAGTGATAAAGACAAAGATTAGAGAGAGAGAGAGGATGATGCTCCTGTTGGGTCAATGATTTTCAATGGTATTGTGATAGAAGGTTGCAACTCAAGTTATGGAGAGAGAGATAGAGATGAGGAAAGGATTTTAGGAGTAACAAATTGTGAATTTTTTTTAAATGTAATTGTTATCTTTTAAATTTAAGGGTATAAAAAGCAACAATTTTTATGGTAGTTTGTGTGAGATGAAAACTTGTTGAGGTAAAAGATTTTATTCAATATTTAACTCTCCACTTTCACCAATTTCTTTCTTATTTTGGTTTATTATACTCAATTACCATTATTCTTAGTAGGGTGAGCAAGTACGAGTAAGGTATGAAGCACTACTAGTACTATATCCTATAAGATACAGGATATTGAATTCTATACCCAAAACCTACATTATGGTTCCTTGTACCCACCTTGTATTGTAATTTCTTTAATGAAATCTCTATATTTTTTCGTTTATTTTTAAAGCATCAAGTTTATAGTCTTTGATGTGTTTTCTATAATATGTAATACTATCTTATTTTCATGGGTTCAATATAAACAACATGTACAAAGAAATTTAAACAATAATTTATTAATATCATTAGTTTACAATATATAGAATCTATTAATGTATGAAAGTTAAAACCTGCAACAAATACTTTTGGAACTTATTTTCGCGATATTAAATAAAATTATAAACTTACATCAAATTCCAAAATTAAAAACTTTGGAACCATTTCTATATATTAATTAGTGTTATAATATAAACAATATCTCATATAATTTGGGAGTTTAAGTACGTACATATACCCATAGTTCTTCTAAAATAAAAATAATAAGGCATTCTAAAATAAAGTAGTACAAATCCTTCTATAATAAAATATTCTACAATGTAATATACAAATAATATAATCTTGAATATAAGTGGTTGTAAAATAAAATATGGAATATTATTATTTATTAATATTATCATGTAATATTTAATAAGGAAGATACATAATACCTTAGAACATGTACCTTCTATAATATAGTTCAAGTTCCAAGGTGGGTACAAGACATGAGGACCTCATACATGTATCCTATCCTATAGCTCACAATACCCACCCAGACTGTACATGGGCCAATAGGGTCTAAGTGGATACCCTGTACAAAAGGGTTATGTAAACCCCTAAATTTTTGGAATCGGTTTAGCATAAAACCCTAACCGGAAGTCAAACGAAACCCTAAAGGTCAACAAAACCCTAGTTTGCCGTGTCCATCTAAATTCGGCATTGCCGTTTTCTTTGGCCGGGAAAAACGAAGTTGGGATAATTAGCTCAAATAGACCGTAATAACCATAGGTTTTATAAAAGTTTCAGTTTCGCGAAATTCGGGGTCCTTCGAACCCGATCGGACGCAGTTCTCGAAAAACGTGTCCGGAAGCCCGGACTAGTAAAATATTCCGAATATACCGTTAGACTCGTAAAAATATAAGTTTTCCAAAAATATCAATTTCATAATTTTTCGGTAAGTAAAAATAACAGATATAACTATTATACGCGTATTTTCCTACTACCGGTACTTTAATTGTCATATCTACTTTACATTACACTATTCATTACTATTTTACACTATTCTTTTATCTCTACTTTTTCTTACACCTACTCTTACACTCTACATAACCTATTATCTTAACTTTTTACCTTTCCCATAACTTTATATCACATCTATCTTACTTATTACATCTTTTATTTAACAAAATACAAAAAATTAAATCACTCCCTCTCTCCTCTCAAAAGTGGCCGGCACATCTCTCTCTCTCTTCCCTCTCAATTTGTTTTAATTTCATTTATTTAATCACACAAAAATCACTCCTCAAAATCCTATAAATACCCCCCTCTCTTTCACTTCTTTCACACCACTTCTATACTAAAATTACTCTCTCAAAATCTCTCTAGAATTTCTCTCCAAGAAGCTCTTCAAGAAGTTCTCTTTAGCTCATCTTCTTTAGGTAAAAGTTCTTCAAGAAGTCTCCATGTTCATCTACTTAGTATGAGCTTAGTGTATGTTTTCTAAAACCATGAAGGTTAAGAAAGCAACAATAGATTCATACTTTGTTTTTGTTCATAACCACAATTCTTTATGTTCATGTTCCTTATATATTCTTCATGCTTCTTTGTTCATTTAATTCTTTTATGTTCATAACTATCTACTATATCTAATAGCTATATATACTAATTAGAGCATGTAAGCTCATAATCTTGCAATTTATTTACCTTTCATGCAATTTATTTACTTCAATGCAATTTATTTATTTCAAGTTGTTTATAAGACTAGTCTCTAGTCTTAGACTTGTCCTAATCAAGTCAAAACAAGTTTTTCTTCTTTCATTTTATTTCTTTATGGGACTAGTTTATTTCTTAGTCCCGGGAGCCTTGAAAAAGCTAAGACTCCAATACTTGATTTTATTATTTATGCTTTATGTTACTTTGTTTATTATTATTCTCATAATCATGTTCATTTAGAATGTTGTCCAAAAGTTTTGTCTCTAAAGATAATGAAATAAAAGAAGACTTTTGTCACTTAGAAACAAGTTTATGTGAAACATAAAAATATAAGATAACAAAAATAAACTCATTCATTTTCAAGTTACAAAAAGAATTCGCTATAAATTTAGAAACTATTTTTACTTAAAAGCTAGTTAAATCTTTGTTACTTTACTTTGCTTTTCAAAAGAAAATATTTTGTTGACAAAAATGGTTCTTTTCATAAAGAAAATAAGATGGATGACTAAGGAAATTTTTAAGTAAAGACCTTGCAAATAGGCAAAGAAAACTTATGGTTTGAAAAGAATAAAATTTTCACTTTTCAAGTTACAAGAAAAAGTTAATAAGATTATAGAAATTAGTTTTTCTACAAAAAGTCCTTAATTGTTCCACTTTGTTTTTATAAGGAAACCAAATTTTCATGCATGAGTAATTGTTTTTGGAAATGGAGACATGAGAAAAAGAATGAGAAATATCAAGTAAAGATTTTTGCCAAAATAAGTAAACAAAGGAATTTACACAAGAAAATAAGGAAAAGCATATTTTCTAGAAAAACTTCAAAAATATTATTAGTGTAACTTAGGAAGTAGAAAATTTTATTTCAAAAGTCACTTAGAAAAAGATAAATAAAACCAACATAAAACATTTTTAGAAAACAAAATAAACAAGGTATTCATTTCAAAGAAATTCACAAAAACAATTTCCGAAAAGCTTCAAACCGACATTGTTTTACTTAAGAAAAATAATTTGGACAACAAGACATTTGAGCATGCTTAAGTATGAGTTACATAGTCATAAAAAGAGAATTTTCCAACTATATAGATAACTAAGTATTTATCAAACAAATTTTGATTTCTTGAACCAAAGTTGTTTTTACTTGAAAATCCGTGGTGAATTTTGTCACCAGTTTTTCGGAGCCTATGTGGCTTTGTTTGTGGGAAATAATTTTAGAAATGGGTAGATCTTTTCGAGTAGATAGAAATCGGTATATTATATGCGCGATTCCGAGTTAAAATGACCAAGTTATGGCCATTTTAAGTTGGAACATCTTCCATACGAACTTTAACGTTCTTTGACATTGTTTTGTCAAAATTCAAGAAGATCTTCAAGAAAAACTCATTATGGGTATTTCTTTGGTTAGGTGACCCCGAGGAAGGATTTCTTCACCCCGAGAACTATTACGATTAGTGGAGTGTGTGAACGACTCATCCGCTTAGAGGAATAGACGACAATGGCATCGTGAGTTTATTTCCATTAAATGCTACACTTGTTGTGCTTGTAAATTAGTTGCACTAGAGTTAGGAAAAGATAAACCGATATGCATGTAAAATAATTCCTTGAAAGAATTCTAAGAATATCGAAGCCCGAATTGTTCTAAGTGATTGTTTTAGTATAATATTGATTTGTGTGAAATTCCTTGATCACCATAAAGTTGAAAATAATTATGTTATGACTTTATAAATTAATGAACTCATGCATACCACGAAGTGAGTCACATTACATGGTTGGGTATTATCCTTGGGTGAGAAGGATAGTAGGCTCATGTCGAAAGCAACACTTGGCGGAAGATCCGAAAGCGATTGCTTGGCGGCTTAATGGAATATGCTTGGCGGTTGATCCGAAAGCAAGGTCAAATCAAGTAGGTTCGGAATACTTGGCGATGAGTGCTCGCAAGTATAAAAGTTTTTATTGAATGCTTGGCGATGTGTGCTCGCAAGCTTAAATTTTCTATTGTTAAAACTACTTGTTTTGAGTATCACCAAACCCCGAATGGAGGGCGTAAATCCATTCAACATATAGTTCCCGGAAAGCTATATGATTGTTTGCCCACGTGTTTGATGCATTACATATGTGTGATTAACCAACTTGTTTGAATCTTGTTACAAGAAGTTATTTATGGAAATAGTTCTCACTAAGCCTATTAGCTTATACCCCGATAGCTACCTTTTGCAGTTTCCGTACTTATGGCTAAGGCCACGTGGACCATGTGGGCAGGTAATCCCTTTGAATATTAGAACTCTGATAAAGTATATCATAGTATTAGCATGCAATTATTTATATAATAGCTTAGTAATTTAGGGAATTGTTCCTAAGTATGCATAGTCTTTGCTATGAACAAATATTCATTGTGAATCCTCTTTTCTTAATATGTTTTTATATCTCCTTAAGCTTCATTATTCCATATATGGTCCTCTAAAATTGTGAAAGTAAGCCTTACACTTAATATAAAAGCTTTTGGAAATGACTAAGGTTGTCATACTTAAGCTTTAATATTGAGTGTGGCGGACTGTCACGTTTAGGGTACCCGTTGGGGCGTGACAGGTTACCTGCTCACCTCTTTCTTAGGACACAAATGTCTATTCTCAAATAATATTTATTGTCTAACTCATATTTCCTTTTTTCCAATAACAAATATTTCATTATTAATTGTGCAAAAGAAGAACTTTCTTTGAAAAAGAAATTAATCTTATTTTTATTTTTATTGACAATAATTTTTGTTAAAGAAAAATTATTCTTTTTCTTGGAAAGCAAAGTCACAGAAAAGTAAATTAATGTTACAATCCTCAGTTGTTCCCCAGTTACAATAAAAGATTCCCTCTTAACTTTGACTAGATAGAAAATTTTTTATATGTTCTGTTAAAATAAGATACTATTAATATGACAAAAAGAAAAATAATAAGATATAGGGATTCTCCCCTCATTTCATCCATTGTTGGAAACTATCTTGTATGTGTTGTTTTCAAGTTTCCCTGGACAATCCACAGGGATAGAACCCTACTGGAGCTCCCTCTGGGGTACTTGTGGTTAATTTCTTTCCCCTAGGAGAATCCCTGGGACTCTAGGAGTCTTTTAAGGACATACTTAGGTCCAGTAGAGCAACTCTCTAATAAGTATTATATAGTTTATTAAAATACAATCTATGATAATATTTTATGTAAATTTACCATACTTCTGAAATAATTTAGTTTCTATAAAGAGTGTTTTATGTATTTAAAGATAATAGAGAGGGAATATAATATATATTCTTATAGTACTTTTTCTTACCATATTTGAAAAAAAAAATTGGTAGCATATTTTTATTTTCATCAATTGTTCTATTCCTTATCTATTAGGATTATTTGTTACCTTTCATAAGGTGACATTTTTTTAATAATGTTTTAAAGGGAATAAAAAGTTTAGGTGATGTCATTTTCATAATAAAACCATAAAGTAAAGAAAAGAAAACACCATCTTAAAAGCGAAAATTCTTTTTAATTTTATCTCGCGTTTTTTTAATATAAAACCATCAATCTCCTCTTAAATGTGTATATTACACACACACACACACACACATAGATATATATATCTCAAAGAATGAATGATGATATATATAATATAACATATAAATAATATGAATAAATATGTAGATATAATATATATATATATATATATATAACATGCAAATATATATAGGTTATATCATTTAATAACTGTGGCACTTGTGGAAGTAGGCTTTGACGAAAGGACTAACTGTACAACCAATGTATTGATTATTTATTTGTAATGTTCACAATGAAATTGCAACTTTAAAATTTTAACTTTGATGAGAAGTGAGAAGTGTTGCTAATAAAATATTTTTGTGACGTTTCATTAGTGTCACAAACGTCTCCAAAGATACAAATTTTTATAGTGATGTTCTCTGTATTTATTTTCAATGAACTTAAAAGCTTCAAAGTTAAATTCTAGCAATCATGGCTTCTGCAATCTTGTTGTCCACATGCAAAACAAACCTAAGAATCCTCTTGCATTCATCTTTCTTGTGAGGGCTAATGCATCTAAGAGAACTCCACTCTAACCTTACCATGACTAGTTTAGTTGGCACTTGGCTGTGAGGCTTCAACATCAAAACAAGCTTCTTAAAACTTTTATGGATCGTAAATCCTCCCTCCTGGATGAACCATCAAAGTAGGCCTCTATCCTATCATATTGAACCTCTTGTTCTCATGAATCTTTTGCCTTACTACAGTTAAATATATCATAAATTATAATATGAAAGAAAATAAAATGTTAAGATGGTAAATTTTACAAAACTTGGGTAAAGGTAAATGAGAATGATAATTAGAGAGAGAATAACGACAACAAGCAAGATTGATTACGATGTGGTGATAGTGGATGGGAATATATATATGTGTATGTGTGTTGTCTAAAATTATGTAGACAAATACTTAAGAAGATATTAGAGGTATTACAGGGAAAAAATATTTGCTGTCCCAGAAATGTTGTTTTCTTCCATATACACGTGTCACGTTTTTGCTTGAGAGAGGGTTGGAACACAATGGCTGATCGAGACAGTAAAACTTTTTATGTATTAAAGGTGTACATATTAAATTAAACTAAAGCTATTAGAAATCTTGATCTTAAATGAGTGAACGAATTTGGCTCGGACAAACTTGGTTATTAAATGGGTTTGTACATGGGCTTAGATGTTAGACCCGTAACTGGAACACGTTTATAAACTTATCTAAACAGATTTGATCTTTTCATTAAAGGTGTTAAATTTTATTTACACAAGAACATTTATAATTGTATAGTCTCATGTCCGGATTGGAATAGTGGGCTATCGAACTGGTTGTAAATTTAGTTTGTATATATGCATCATCTACATATATGTTTATTCCTATTCCACTAGCTGAATACGCTTTAGAAAAATGGTTTAGCTGGTTGGACACCCTGTACATATCATAAACACAATTTAGTCTATTCCGCCTTATTCTATTTAACAGAATAAAGCGTTATAATAAGAAAATAAGGGACTACTGTTCTATGATGGGGATTCTTGTCTATTAAGCTATTCTATTCTATGATAGGGGTTCTATCATGTGCCCCTATTTTAGAGTTCACTTCAATTTGAATTCATTCCTATCTACCAAAATTTTAGCCACAACATTCCCGGGAACCCCTTCTGAGATGTTTCTAGCTAGGCATTTGTAATTTTTTTAAGCTATGATGGTACGGGTTTTTGTATCTTGTTATTTGCATGGGCTATTAAGTAGCCGTGGAAAATTGTTGGCAATTATTTGCCTGACGAATATCAACAAATCAGTAGCTAATAGACTTAGCATCTTTTCGTTCTGCAGAGGAAATGCCACAAAGGCTGATCTCCGAGCCCTCTGAAACGGTGATCTATCAATTTATTGTAACACTTTTTTCATGTTCATTTCCTTCTACCTACTCTAATTCTTCACTTGTCGACAGTAACTTTGATTTTAACTAAATACCATCAAATGGACGACTTAATTTTATTATGGGTTTTAATAGATTATAATGAGTGCGTGAAGATTCGAATTCATGACCTCCTACTTTAATACTGTGTTTAAATTAGTACCATAACCATATCATCTAAAAGTTCAAGTATATAGATATGAGGTAGGTTATTATATTTATATCATAACAATTCTTGTACAAATGCATCCCTAATGACAATGATGAGTGTCTTTGCTTTTCTTTCATGATAAAATAGACCCTATTAAAAAAAATCATAGATAATTATAGACATAAACTTTAAAATCAAATCTTCTGTATGTGTATTTGGTGCCATATAAGGATTAAGGACTAGTTAGAACCCTGTGCATGATTAAGCTAGTCTATTTGATCAAGTTCGAAGACTGACTTGACGCTTAAAAGTACAATTGTGTTATCAGCTCATGTCTTGTTTTTTCATCATATTTCTAATTGAAGTTCATGTATATGAAAGGAATGAGAAGTGAAGAGCCTGGTATTGCAATTCTTAGCTTATGGTATTTCATCTGATGGCATTGCTTGTTGCATTGCACATCAAACAAGCGGTTGTTTCATATGTGTTACATTTAACATCATATCTATAAGGTTAAGCATTCAAATTAGATCATTATGGCGCTAATCCAAACATGATATCAAACTTGGAAGTCATAAGTTCGAATCCCTGCACTCATATCTATAAGCTTAAACTTTTAAATTAAATAGTATAGTGCTAACCTATATAGTATAGGTTTCAGGAACTATGAGCTATGGTTGTCAAAATTGCGAGTTTTCATGCTCTGAGCATCTATAAAGTTCCTTGGTCCATACTTGCAGTTTTGTCCTGATTAATAGCACTGACTGCAAAGGATTATTTAAAGCAGTCAGAGAGTATCCAGACAGTGAAGGAGCTTTTGTTCTGTGGTATAATGCTTCTAGTAAGTGGCATGGTGGAGTGAACTAGGAACATATTTTGCCTACAGAAAGGATTGTTAATTGCTTCAAATGCTTATAGATTAGTGGTCATAGTGGATGTGGATACGATTGGGTCACTAAAATTGATAAATGTGCAGATTATTTTGCTGCGAAACACTGAGATTGCAGCTGCAGCTGAAGGAAAAAGAGTATATGAATAAAAGTGGTCCGAGGAGTCCCTTTCTTCTTTTCCATCCTTTTCAGATACCAGATTTAGGCTGAAAGGTTTACTTTGAAACTTTTTCAATGTCTTAACTTGTAGATGTAGGTTCAAGGAATATAAACGTAATCTTCAACTTTTTGAGGGACATTGCTTATATTCATTGGATCAACATGAAAACTTCAGTACCAAAATGCAACTTATTTGCAAATTGTACAAAAGTTTGAAATCACTAGGAAGTTTCTTCACTTTCCTTTTTTCCCTTTGCTTTGAAATAAACTATAGCAATAGGAAGATTTAAATGGGATGAGCCCACGTTTAAGGAAGAATCACTTTGCATGACCATAAGGAGACCCCATGGATCAATCACCTCATATACATTAGTCACCGGAGACATTTTTGAAGCTTCTTCAAGATATGATAATGCGATTATTACAATCATTAGGAACACTCAAATATAATCTCTAATGCACAACCTTAATTAACACACCATTACACACCTGAAATGTTTTACAAATCACACTTCTACATTAGGCACTGCTTTACAAGCCTCATTTATTTTTATGGCTACTAGTATGTTCTTACAAATCTCATCATTATCTCAATATGCAATAGAATAACATAGTATTAATGACCACAAGATCAAACTAGTCAAAAAGTTAGAAATTGTTTTGGTTGGTCCATCTGATAATGTTGACAAATTTATTCCACATGAAAATCAAGACCTGCAACTTCAAATACTAAGTCCTCGCATCACATCTTTCATGGATGGCCTTAGATTTGGAGAGTCGTGGGTGCAGACCAGGGCTATTTTGGCAAGCTTAGCTGCTTCCTGCTCAGAAAAGTTTCCACCAAGATTTGAATCAACGAAATCCTTGAACTGGCATGCTTCTGCTCCTTGTTGGATTGTTGGTGTGATTAAGCGTTTGCCAGATATAATTTGAAACACAAGCATACCAAAGGCATACACATCACTCTTCTCAGTACAACGCCCAGTGCTTATGTATTCAGGGGCAAGGTATCCCATGGCTGCACTTTCTTTGAGCATCGAGAAAAGAATGTCATCTGCCAGAATATTGTGGATGCCTGAATCAGATAGCAAAGGATTGCACCAGTGATCGAGGAAAACCTTCTCTGCCGAGATATTCTGGTGAACTATTGGCGGCTTCTTTCCTTGACCTCCATGTATGTAATTAATTCCTGATAAAATATGAATAATGGATAATTAATTAAGTATTTTGGCTTAATAAAGCAATAAAATATTTAAACATGCTAAGTTTAAACTATTAAACTATCATCGAATAGATGCTGTCATCTGCATTCTGGGGCAGTGTATATTCTGTGTGGATACAAGTGATGAGTGGATAATAATTACCTTCAGCAATGCCATGTATGATAGAAACTCTTGTGGACCACTCAAGAAATTTACCACTGTCACGCTCCACATCAAGGTGTTGCAGCAAATTTCCATTAGGCACAAACTCATAGATAAGAAAACATTCACCCCTTCCGTTAGAACAACAAAACCCTCTTAATCTAACAAGATTTTCATGTTTCAGAAGGCTCAGGAGCTTCAGGCCATTCACGATTTCTTCTTCATCGGGTTTGCAGCTTGTCTTGGCAATGCGTTTTACTGCAACAACAGAGCCATCTCGGAGAATTCCCTTATAGGTTGCAGAGAACTTGGTCTTACCTAATAAATTTACCTCTGAGAAGCTCTGAGTTGCCCGATCCACATCTTCCAAATTGAACTTAAAGCTCTCAAAAACCTCCCGGGAAAGAGCACTTCCACCACCACCTTTAGCCAGGGGATCCCATCCATTCGAGTACTCTAAATTGATGAGAGGAGAAGCACTCGTTCGAGAAACCTCTTGGACTTTGTTAGTGTTAAAATGGTTGTCCAAACTCCATAAACTACTTGCCATGTGCTGTTTCTTTCGCCTATACCAAGTAAAAGTAAAAAGTCCAATAAATGTCATTGAAACCAATGCGCCAACAATCCCCCAAATAAATTCATTATGGCGAGCTCTTGGCTCATTTGAACATTTGGATTTCCCACAATCAGGCTTTAAATCAACGGACTCCGGGATATTCTTCTTCGACAGATCATCAGGTCCAAGTGGTTCTGGCCTGTCAGGGTGATACTTGGCAGGACAAAGTTCTAAATTAGGAAATCCAATACCACAAAGTCCAGGATTGTTTTCATATTGAAAACCTTGACTCAATCTCCTAAAAGCTGCACATTTTCCAAAATAAACATTATAATCACACTTCTTTCACACACATAAACACCAACTATCAAAAGGATTGAATGTATTACCTGGAGGGACATTGCCAGTGAGCGAATTGTTCCGAATATCGAAAACTTGCAGCAAAGGCATGTTGGATAATTTAACAGGAATAGGCCCAAAAAGGTTATTGAAGCTTATGTCCAATCTTGTCAACATCCTTAAATCACCCAAACTTGCAGGAACTGCACCAGTCAAGTGATTGTATTGCAGTGCTAGGACGCTAAGCTTCGTCAGTGATCCCAGTTGAGTTGGGATGCTCCCACTCAACTTGTTATAACACAACTGCACAACTATAGTATAAAGGAAAACAAACCAGTAAAAACATTGGCCTAAAAGCTCTGTTTGTTAGTTGTTGAATAAAAAAGAGAAGAAAAAGAAGGAACCAACCTTGAAGATTAGACATTTTTGCAATATCAGGAGGAATACCACCAGAAAGGTTATTGACATTGAGATACAAGTCAGTCAAGAAGGTCAAGTTCCCAATCTCCCTAGGAATCTCACCAGTTAAAGCATTGAAATGCAAGTACAAGCCAGTTAAATTGGTCAAATCACTGATGGAGCCAGGTAAAATTCCAGCAAGACCCTTCCCCTGAAGGGAAATGCTGGTGACATACCCATGGTCATTGCATGTGACACCCTCAAAAGAGCCATCACATGGGGTTGAAGCTGAAGGTGTCCATGAAGTGAGGATTTGTTTTGTTGGGTCAAGTGAGGCCTTGAGGGACATGAGAGTAGTGAGCTGTGAGGTGAAAGATTGGTGGAAGAAGTAAGGTGGAGAAGATGAGATAGAAAAGAAGGGAAGAGGATAGCATGTTGGATATGGAAGGAAGGAAAAAGAGTGACTGAGAATGTGAATGTGAATCCGTGAATAAGGAGGTGAGAGATGGAGAAAAAGGGAGGTAGAGAATGTGGAGCTTTTTTGGTGTTGGGGAAAGGTTTTGTATTGTTAGAAGGCAAAAGTGTGGAACTGAGCAGGAGAATGTGAGCTTGTTTTGTCTTATTACGTCGGTGCTGATCATGATAATTTAATACAAACATCAATCACTCAATAATGCATAAAATAACTGTTGTACTCGACATGCATGCTAACTTGGTGGTTGAGTACGTTGTTTAATGTTTAACAATGACTTGGCAGATATTTCCATGGTAATACATATGTTAAAAGCTTCTCTTTTCCTTTTTAATTATTGGATTAAATTCCGTACAAATAACTTAAAATAACAATTCTATCTCAATATGGTAGGTTTTAGTGTAAATATGGTAAATTTATTTGTGATTGATTAGTCAAAAAGTAATATGGTCAAATGTGATAGATTCATCTCGTACAAATACAGTAGGTTTTGATGCAAACAATGTAGATGATAGATTGGTCCAAATGTATGGTGTGCAACTAGCAATGATAATTTTTGTTATCGTATCGTGTCTCATATCCTTGTCTAGACAAAGTTATGTTTGCAAACTTTCAACTCATGACCTAATCCATTTATTAATCGTGTGTGAAAACTTAAACTCGTGAGTCAACCTATTTATATCGTGTCCTGTGTCTCTTGGATAAAGCATGCATTTTGTAGTGTATGGTAGAGAGATATTTAAATGTGATGGCTCATTAATTCAAACATAAGGAATGAGCATGGAATAGAAAATTATGCTTTAGAAATAGTATTACTAATAATAGATTAAGAATATCGTATTCCCAACATTACTTCATCTAAAATTCTATGACTAGGAATACACTTTCCAACATTTAATTCAACTTATCAATTGTAGCATCAAACTTAGAAAATAACTAAAAATATTATTATATAATCTATACAATATATATGTTTTTATATTATATATTAATATAAATTTTTATAATAAGAATAAGAGAAGTGAGTCAATTGAAATCACATTGATATTTATCGACAAGAGAAAAATTTAATTAAAAATCAGAAGATTCGCAATATTATGGCATAAGTCATAATTAACTAACTCACTTTCTTAAATGTTGTTACCTTAAATGAACTAAATCAAAAAGATTGTGAACTTCAGGTGTAATTTACTTAATTTGTGTATACATATATATATGCTACATATGCAGCACATAAATCAATTGTATATTAATATTTAAATTAAATATATTTTATTTGTTAAATAAGATCTATGTTTTATGTATGTTATATGTATGTTCTATAAATAATTTGTAATATGATATACATATATATATAATTTGTTTCTTATATGAATAGTTTTGTCATTTTTAATTTAATTAAAAATAATAATATTATATTTTAACAAAATAAGTATACAAAACAATACTAACATATCATAAGAAGTTCATGGGTTTGTCAACGAGATTGGGTTTATGTTTAGATTTGTGTTGTTCCAGGTTTGAGCCATTTATTTTTTCATGTCAACTTTTGCTGACCCAAATCTTTTTATAATCGTGTCATACCATGACTAGGTTCACGGATCAGATCCAAAATTGCTGACTCTAGGTGCATTATGCAAATGTGATCGGTTTGTCTATATTTTAAGTTGTCAAACAATGAATTAACCCAATAAGGACCCTTTTTTTCCTTATATCTAATTCTTTAATAATGTTTTTTTTTTTTAATTCATTTTCTTTTTCCTTCCTTTTTTAAATAAAAAATAATATAAAAAAATTTCTTTGAATTTCTCCATTACCTTTCCTCAATCCAAATATAGTATAAATAATTGTTTTTTTTTTTTACTACTATATTTATTTTATAACCATCTGAGTAAATATTATTTCCTTAATAACATAGATATTAAAAAAAGAAAAAAGAAAATGTGATGTCCAAACATTTTTTATGGTTTCAGAAAGCTTAATGTTGTACTTGTAGATAATGTTGTGCGGCTGTTTCCGCCGGGAAGAGGGGAGTACTAGAGTGGTGAAAGATTTGGCAGTCTTACTTAAGCGTGGAAGAAATAAAGCTTTTGCAAAGGCTTCTCATAGAGGATGACGATTGCTTCATAGGAAACAAGTTGTTTTATGTAAATCGGACACATTCAATTCAAGTACCGCACACATCTGCACCAAGCAATGTCAAATCAATCTATTAGTTTCAAGGCTACGCATTTATAATAAATATAGGGAAATCGGCACTCTATATAAAAAATGAAGCCACCCATAAAAGTAAAAGGCAGCATTTTGCTTTCTAATTGTATTAGATGCCATATAAATCAATTTTTAGGACAAGAGTACCTAAACATTTAGGAGATTACATTTTAAATATGTTCTGTATTTGTGTATTGTTTCTGTAATTCCATGGAATCTAACTTGCTCTTGATTTCAACAAGAACAAAGTGAGGATTTGCTTGTGCAAATAAATAAATAAATATATATATATATATATTTTTTTTTACCTATAGATCCCAAGCGTAATCTTGGTAGTAGATAATTATTTTGGAAAAATGCAAATATTTTCTAAATTTCCATTTCGTACAAATATGCCCATAAACTTTTAAAGATTGTAAATAACTTTTTAAAATTTTAAAAAATTGAGAACGTTAATTAAATTTATTTTTCAAAACCTAGGAGATGCTAAAATTCACTTTAAAATATCCTAATTGTATTTTCATATTAAAGAACTATTAATAACCAATGGCGGTTGCTTACCAATTGATTAATAAATTAAAAAACTATTTAGAGCGTTTGAAAATTTAAAACTAGATCAAAATTTAGGTGATTTTTTAACATTGTTTTATCCCTGCCAAAAACCTCTTTAAGCTTTCACAGAGAATTAGCATATTAGAGAAATGGCATTGAGTAATAAATACCTTAATGTAATAAGGTCAAGTTAAAGTATCTACTCATATGAATTTTTAGATTCTTACAAACAACTTCAAAGAGTGTCTACATATATTATCCACACTAAGGGCCAACTACATGGACTTATACATGTTTGATATACAATACAGAAATAGTATAAAATGGAATGTACTGAAATTAAAGAAAAAGTATTGGAATTAAAGGATTGTAATGAATAAGAGGATAACAAATTCATTCCTATGACAAATTTATACATGAAATGGAACAAAATAGGTATCTGATGGGATTTATCAAAAATACTCTTAAAAATAAATATAAATAATAAATATAGGAAGGATAAAAACGTAATTGAAACAGGGACTTAATGTAAAAGAGAATAGAAAGTGAAATCATGATTATATTTTTGTTCATTTTTTCATATAAGACGTACCATTACAACTTGACATGGTGACTATAAAGTAAGTAGAGAACATCATATCTGTTTGGATTGTCTGTTTTTCATCTGTATCTGTATCTTTTTTAAAATGATATGTGTAAATATATCCGATTTGCATCTAAATTTTATCTATATTTGTTCTATTTGATATTTTGATGAGAACTGTCAACTTTTTTTTATCTATATCTATTTTTTGATAAATAATTTGTTAGCAAAAAGTTTGAAAAAGTGTCTATATCTACCGAAAAAAGCCAAAACAAACAGACCCATAACCACGTTCTGCCATAAGATGCCAATTTTCAAAATTTAGAATCGGTACGTACCTCTATTGCTTTGAAACTACCATGGAATATTTACCTTGTAAAACTTACAAAGCTTAGGATACCAACTTTTAAATTGCTCTATCATATTTTTATAATATAAAAATTCTATGGGTCCAAATTTCCATGATATCTTGTTCATTCGAATCACATGAAGGCACATCCTCCATGAGTTTGGAAAAGTGACATTACAAAATGTACCTCCTATAGCATCTTCCAACATGATATCAAAAAGAGGCACATTATAAATTAAGAGTGGCAAAGTGACACATTGACGAAGAAGACACACTTTCTACTTGTACAAACCCTACAATCTATTGGAAAGTTTAGTCTACTGACATGAAATATATAACATTAAATCCATTATAATAAGTTTATAGATACATTATTAGATGAAATGAGATAAGAGAGGTAGAAAATAGAAATGTATAAATGGAAGAAGAGATGTGGAAGGAATGAAGTAGGAAATATATCAGAGTTTTTTTAATTTTTAGACTTAAATATATATATATATATATTAATAATTGTATATCCTGGGCTATAATATGCAAGTAAATAATACATAAAGAAGGATAAAAGTGTCCATCGATATAAATTATAACATTAAAATTATCAATAAAGTCTAATTTTAGTGATATTTTGATTACATGACGGAAGATGAAAAGTCATAAATTCTTATATATTCTTTCTTTGTTCTCTTCTCCAACAAAACCCTAAACCTAGCAGACATCCTTTGAAGTGTTCCTAGCTGTCAAGAGAAGTCGGTATTCAAAATCAAGTAATGGAATCATCAAATTTGTTCTAGTTGCATAGATTTATCAAAGTTCTTAGGGTTTTATATATTGTCTTAAAGGAGACTTGGAGAAATTGTTCTAATTTTCTTGGAGATTTAAGAGTGGGTGTTTAAGAAAGATTGAGGATCAGATCAAGTAATTGAATAACCATTTTTCCTTTAAGATATACAATGTTATAATTCCTTAGAATATTTTTTTTTTTAAGTGAGATTGGAGAAAACCCTAATTATCTGTAGATCTGGTTTTAGTGTTAAAAGGATTTAGAATTGAATTGAGGTAAGTATTTTAAAGTTTTAATTTTTATGATTTTATTATAAAAAAAATTGTAGTTGTTGATTTGGTATATATGGTGTTGAATAAAATTCTAGGGTTTGGAGAAGTGATTGAGGAGATTTGTTAAATTGAAGGATTTTGGTGTTGTAATTAAGAAAAATCGTATAGATTTGATATTATGTTGAAATTTAGGTTTTAGATATAAATGGATTTGGGTTTATTTGATGAGATGTATTTTGAATTTTATCTATTCATGTTATCAAGTTCTATTGAATTAGGAGTTGTGTTATAAAAATAGATTTTGGTGATTTAGATTACTATTCCTGAAATTTGATGTAGGTAGGACCTTATCTTGTTTGTTGTTTGTACTTGTAGGTTTAGATCTGTTTGTTGTATGTGTGTAGGATTAGAATATCAAATTAATTTAATTCTATATAACGTATAAAATTGTTTTGTTGCTTGTGTTTGGCTTTTGTTAGTAAAGACCATGCGGAGTATGATATTAACGAGGCATCCTCATTATCTATGTGTAAAGTTGTCCCGAGTTGACTCATGCATAGAAATGATTCCGACAGATTAGGTTTTGGTAAAGGCCATGGTGTATGGATGATTCTCCAACACCAATATGTGTATAATTATCTATTTTTATACATTGATTGTTTTTCAGGAGTCATGAGATACTCTAGGTTTGGAACTATAGTACTATAGTTCTAAATTGTGTTGTTTGCTAGTTAATTAAAGATAATAAACTGTGTTGGTTGCATTACGATTAGTTGCATGAAATATGTATATGTTGTGTGGCATTTGCATTTTGTATGTAGTTTGGCGTACTGGGCGTTTTCGCTCATTCTTTTATCATTTTTAGGAATAGTGATGATCCAGTTATGTTTAGCATATCAGGATATGATATTTATGTGGATGAAGGGGAAAACGTTAGTAGAATGGACTATCCCGCTGGCATTTAAGACGTTATAGATCTTAAAAATAGACTTGAAAGATGATATGAAGTTTTGAAAATTTTCCTTTTTGAAAATTTTTCTTTTTTTAAACTTTGATATTGTTATAAGTTCTATTTGAGTTTATGGACTATTAGTTATGTTGGTTATGGTTTATGCCAACAAAGTGTTTTCTTTAAAAGAATTGTTTATGATATAACTTAAATAGGTATCTTTTATGAGAGTTTATGAAGTTTTATATTTTGTATACTTATGGTTTATAAATTTTAGCTTTTGCATATTCTTATAAAGAGAAGGACAGGTTGTAATGTTCTTATTTTAGGGCTTTACATAGCTATTATAAAGTTTGGCCTAAAATTGAAAGTGATCTATTAAGGTTTTGGTTAATGCTTCTGAATCATTTAATAGAGTATGGATTATTACATGTGTAGAAACCCCCATCGTTGTATTCCTAATTTATGATGGCAAATTAAAAGGAGATAAGTGTATATAATGGGTAATGGTATATAACAAGTGATGATCCCTAAGAGAGTGTGCAATTTCTTTTCTTACTCCCCATCATCATTTAAATTAACAAGCAACACAAATCGAAGGTTGAAGGAATTTAATAACATATGTGATAATGGATTCAAATACATTTCTGTAATTTTCAATTTCATCCTCAACACCCGATTTTATACATGAAATCTTTAATGTGAAATCAATAATTTATTTCAATAAATGTTATCAGAGTAATCCTGTGTGAAATTAGAGTCTTGATTTAGTAATAAATTCTTGAGTATATTTATTGCTACCATCTCGTGATTTCAAAGTTTTATGATTTAAAATTCAAGGCAACTTATGTAAAGTATTTTTTTTTTCAATTTTAAGGATTATGATTTCAAAGCGTAAATGTAAAAGGTTTAATTTATAATTTGGAACTAATTACATTCTTTAAGATCTTATCCTCGTTGATTATAAACCTCGTGAAATTTATCGCCATTGTTCTATGTACTCGAATAATTGCAATTCATTGGATTTCGTGCTTGGCAAATCACGTTTTCGCGAATTAAAAGGTTATGGAATTAAAAGATAACCTGGGCAAGTCCCATCATGTCAACTATTATCACGATTTCGCGAATTAATCCGGCATGAATCTCTTTCAATGTAGTGCATCATTAGATTTTTATCTGTATAGTATATATATTTTATCTATATTTATTATATTTGTTTGATTTATTTATAAGTAAAATAGTTAATTTTTTATTGATATTTATATTTTATAAATATTTATTTCAAAATAATAACAAATATGCTATTAAAATATGATGAAAGAAATAATCTATCTTTGTTACAATGGAAATCCACGGATGGATCACGCTTTTACAACGGATATGCATGACCAAAATCACTCGCGACAGTGTTGTTAAAGCGACGAATAAGGAAAATATGTTTGTTAAATCTCTATTGTCCTAATTTCATAGAGCTCCCAATGCGGTAATAGACATTGTCAAGCTAGGTGAATTTAGTTCGTCAGTTTCGCAATGGTTTAATAACTATTTTATATTTATTTCAATTAAATTATTTATCAAAAATATATAAAAAAAAAAGATATTTTTATTCATAAATGAATCTTCGATACACATAAATTCAAATACATATAAAATACGGATAAAAAAATAAACCATTCAAACACATGAAAAGTATGATCTTTAAGATTAGGTTAAAACATTTGAAATAAAAGTAAATTCTTACTTGCTTATTGATTTATTTTGACAAATCTATTATTTTAAAATAGATTAAAATAATATGTTGTCAAAGTGACATCTATTATTTTGATTTATTTCAAATTATTTAGCTTTCAAGATATAGGTTTGCATTAAATGCCTCTATCTATGCAAATAATAATCCACTCAAAGGAAGACTATTATTTGATGAAATGATAGAGATGTAATTTTTTGCTATTGATATTTTTAAATTGATTAATTGAAACAATATATTACCTAAGTAACCTCTTTTGAGTAGATAAGTTAAAATATCAAGATGATTTTGTGCGATTGAATTTTATGAGGATAATAATCAACCAAAAGGAGGATTATTATATAGTCAAAAGCCAAATACACTTGTCGTAATGATAAATATGTGACAATTACATAGTTACTTTTCCATGTGAATTATTAGTCTTTCCAAAGAAAGACTTATTGTTTAATAAGAGTTATTGTCAATATTTGATCACTACAATATTGTAATAGATATCTTGTGATGGGAATATTATTATTTGAATAAGCTAAGTATGTTGTATTGTGAGTTTGCTGTTTTGTTAGTTTTTTTTCTATCCAATGAATAATGCTGGTTCGTTATTGGCCAACATCAATTCTATTCTTATGCTAAGTGGTACAAGCTCCAAGATTTGGAAGGAGTGTGTCATTATGTTCTTGGTTGCATGGATCTAGACCTTACTCTTTAGATTGAGCAACCACCTTCTCTTAGCTGCAGGTTCCTCCTTCTTATCTTGAAACCTGCATGGACCATGTATGGTGTATTTTATGAGATCAATGTTGTAGAATACGCTCTAATTTTTCAATGTATGTAGGTTACCTTGTAACTCGATGGTAAAATATCACTATATATATACAATAAAAGTCTAACCAAGTCAATCTTACTTGTAGCTAACTGCTTAAGACTAATACCTACTAAAACAAGCATACCCATATCAAATCTTTAATTTAAATTGATACTTGATTTATATATTGTATTTTTTCATTATTTATTATTCATTATAATTAATTATATTTACATTATTTATTAATCTTTTATATTTGAAGGCGACGTCAAAGTTTAATTTGCATGACTTGATTTCGCGTGTGATAGTCATAATCTTTAGAACAACAAAAACCATAAAATTTACACTTTGCACATATTACTTCTTTTGAAACTTACAAAATTGTCTAAGGGATGATAAGGTAGGGAATGGTTTCAAATATTATAATTTGTATTTACAGCTTACAAGTTAGGAAACAAGATATTGGTTTCTATTTTTGCTGCCCAGGAGGTACTTACCCTATCTCGTCGTAGAAGGGACGAGTGAAACGAAAGGTCGTTACGGGTGCCAGTTTTGGCATTGGGGCGCGAGTCCTACCAATAATGTAATGCTCGAAATTTATATTCTGAGGCATACTATACATGGTCAAAGCAACTTATTATGACAACCACATTAAAAATATTTACACTAACTCTTATAGATCAAATACTAGTCCAAAAGTTACATGGTTAAATCTTTCTGTCCATGCTAGCCTAAGAAATTATAAGTTTTTACTGATACTAATATATCACGTGTTCTTATGAATGATATATAAATACTAATAAATTTTAATATATGAATAACTTTTTAAAAATTTATCCATCATCACCATCATTTATTATTATTTAATTAATACTTCTACAACACTCATCCGAGCACGTGCCATATTAGTACCAATAAATCTTATTTCCAAGACATTACATTAGATGAGTGCCAGCTCCACATTCTCCGATCTCCACGTCTATGCAAAAATTCATCCTTAAGTTTCTACTCTTTTGAAATGTTTCAATATGCTTTTCATAAAGTCGATATCCTAAAATATTCTAAATATTATTATTAAACTCTCCAAAAGTCTCGAAAAATTATTATCATGTAAAATTTTTGCTCGGTAGTATAGCTTGAAGTTTTTAGTTTGACATTTTTCATTTAATTCTAGAATTTATAATTGAACTTTTAGGATATCGTAATAATAATTTTTAAATTTTGATCAAGAGGCATTTAGCATTTTTTAAGTTGAATTAAGCAACCTTTCACAATATTGAACTTGCATTAAGAATATTGAAAATTAAAATATCACAAATTACTTATAAAATTAAAATATGACATAATGCTCAAATTTCTCGTGACAATATCGATTAATACATGGAATAGGTCCCAAATAACAATTTTGACTCAGCACATATGCTATCATCTATCAAGGAGCTAAGATAACAAATATTGAAGCTTATAGTTGAGAAATAGTGCAAAACTTTCAAGTGAAATCTCATATAAATTATGAGAAAGAATATATATTGATTTATACATGGTCATAGAAATACATATCCTTTCAATTCTAGTCTGAACTTTTAGATTTGAGGTGCATGTGTATGGATTTAATAGCAACAACCACATGTTTGCCGTATGCATATTGCGTTACATATGGCTTTAAAGAAGTCGCATGGAATAACATATAAAAGATGACCAAGAGACAAATTGATTGGAAAAGGAAGCAGACAGTCTCAAAAGGTCCAAACGCAAGCATTATAAATGGAGGAGGTGCTTAGTACCAAACCACAATATTTATGATGAGAGGTCTTAGGTCCTTATATTTTAGCATATCACCAGATATTTTATCTCTTATTCAGTCTCTTTCAAATTTAAAGAGCTTTTGATGTTCCTAGCACTAGGTTGCTGATGTTATTGGTCGGATCACATTGAAAGTAACCAATTGTGATGGGTTATTCCTCTTTAATGGATCTCCTTTATGGGTTTCCTTCGGACTTTCCTTTCGTAGTTGATGCAAGCTGTCTAAGCTCCTCGTAGTTGGGCTGCCATTCGATCCTTCACATGAACCATTTGTACACCACATGGTGATGGTATCCCTTAGCAGCACTCCTGACTTGGATGAACCAATAAAATATAAAAGGATAACTACCATTATTAAACTACTTAGTGAAATTTGGCTTATTTGAAAATTATTGAACTCGAGAAGAAGGAAAAGCATTAGAGCATTTCCAAATATTATATATATATATATGGGCCAAAGGTATTTCGTTATAAAGAAAGCTAATTATATGATTCCGAAAATATTAGCAGACGACTTGTTGTTGTCATGAAAATTAGAAATACAGGAAGCTTCCCATCATTTATACTAAATTAAGGTGACAGGGATAGCATAAAAAAGTTAATTGGAAGCATATAGCATCACATGTAGTATATTAATTGCCACGAACCTGGGACAAGACCTAATTTAGATTTTCTTGCCCTTAGGGGCAGTACAGGCTGTGGGACTCAAAAACACGCCCGTGACACTAATTTGTTGTTTTCATGGGAGTGGTCTATCAAAGGTGGAAATTTAAATGCATGTGAGCAGAATATTTTGAGCCCCCACAACATAAAGTGTTTGGACCACCAGCTACGGCTTGACCGATCAGGACTGTGAGGTCATGAGTAACCTGTTTGCGACTTGCGATAGAGGACTTGCGACTTACACCCAAAGAATATGGGTGGACCCTTGTCCTTCTGTTTATTTCTTTGTGCCTTCCTTTTCCATTTTGGCCTACGGTAATCAGCAAGAGGTCTTTATCTTCTAACCCACTGACATAATTGCTTGATTTTTATCGGTATTTATAACTGAATCTAATATGTTTTATATTTATATTATTTTTACTATGTTTAATCAGTTTATGAGTAAAAATAATTGTTTCTTATCTATATCTATTTTTAATAAAATATCTATTTAAAAACGACAAAAAAATACCAAAACGATTAGAAACCAACAAATCAAACTGTATTAAGTGTGCTAAACTTTTTTTTTATTTGAAGGAAATACATATACCACTTTTTTTTTGTACTTTTGAAAAATCGATAAAGGGAAAAAAGAAAGCAGAAAAAAAATGTGAATAGTAAAAATACATAAAAACGCCTCAACCAATTTCTCGCCATTCCTCATTTCTCCATTGCAAGCACAGAGGGTGTGCGACGCTAGGATAGGCAGCAAGGAATAACAGGGAAGCAGTGCTTGGCGGTTGTTTGAGGCATGGTTGGAAGAAGTTGGAGTTGGAATTTCGAACTTAAAAATCAAAGACAATTTTCCATATGATTCTGTTTGGATTGTCTGTTTTTCATCTGTATCTGTATCTTTTTAAAAATGATATGTGCAAAATATATCCGATTTGCATCTAAATTTTATCTATATTTGTTCTATTTGATCTTTTGATGAGAACTGTCAACTTTTTTTATCTATATCTATTTCTTGATAAATAATTTGTTAGAAAAAAGTTTGAAAAAATATCTGTATCTGCCGAAAAAAAGCCAAAACAAACCGACCCATTATATGCTACGTACTAGATAAATAGACAGGATATGATAATAGTTCTTTTATTTATATATTTATTCATTATTTAACTTTACCTTATACCTTAGAGTTACAAATGAATTCATTATTTAACTTTACCTTATACCTTAGAGTTACAAATGAGTCAAATTGATTATAAGCTACTCAAATTTCATTTGTGAACGAGTTGAGTTCACGCTCGGATAAAATTTATTTATTTAAATAAGTTAAGTTTAAAGCTGTAATATATAAATTTAGTTAATGCTCAACTCTTCTTAAGATGAATAATTTTCTAAACAAGTCAAGTCTGAGCCTCGGTTGCTAAATGCTTACTTAACTCACATAAACTCGATGATTTTTTATTTTTTTTCTATTTGCCCGTTCTATGAAACCAAAAGTTCCACACTATTGTATTTGGTTTTGTTGAATGATTTCAAGGTATACTAAATTTGTTTTGATCTACCGGAATGGAATTGGTATTATGTATTTATTACCATGAAATAGTTATTTCCTTATTTGATTTATAAAAAATTCAATCATAAAGATTGTCTATTCTATATAATATGGAATAGATAAGGAATTATTATTCATTCTCTTCACTAAATGAATGACTATTCTTGATAAAAAGGATTTATTATTTTAAAAATACCTCAAATTATAAAATAAAAGAATTATTATTCATTTATAGTTTCATTCCATTCTAAATAACCAAACGCACGCTCAGTTATTATCAAGGCTAAATCAAGAAATCATTGTTAACATTGGATGACCCAAGCGTTGAAGGTACGTGCAATATTTCTAACTCAAGATCATCATTAGGAGAGGAGCAAGGTGGGGCGCGGGTGGTTGTATAAAAAATTTCTTACTAGTTTGACAAAAGATTAGGTTCTCATTGGTTTGGTTGGTTGCTTTCTAGTCATTTTGGCTTTTTTTTTCATCGTTTTCAAACAAATAGTTTTTCAAGAAAATAAATACATATAAAACTCAGATATTTTTACTTTCAAATAAAATATGGATCATATACAAATAAGATACATATACAAATCTAATACAGATATGAAAACAAATAAATATTACACAATTCAAACTTATAAATCTCTATGGTTGCCCATACTATATAGTTTATAGCTTGTGAACACATACAACTTTTATCTCATTAAAGGAAAATTCTTAGAAAGTATTTATACTTTATAATTTGGACGGATTTTTAATGTTTGAACTTTTAAAGTTTGCATTTTTTATGTTTCTACCTTTAGCCTTTTTTTTTTTTTTTTTTTGCTCATATCAGTATTTTTAAAAACATCAAAAATATAAACTTTAAAAATTCAGTATCCAACCCCCTAGTGCTTAGCCCCCGGTAGAATTTTGCATTTTGTAGGATCTCGTGAGTATGATCTAGTGAGGAGATCCTTTAGGCCATTGGTATGGATAATGCAAGGACGTTTGTGTTGCTAAATTTCCTTGTTTAGGACTATCGTTCCGCTATAAAAACCTTTATTTTATTTTTTAAGTTATCGTCTCAAGTTAAGTTATGTTTGTATTTTGTAGTAGAAAGACACTTCACTTGCATACCACGATAAATAAATTGTCAAATAGATTCCATCTCAGCTCAACATAACGTTAATTAAAACATATCTAGCAAAGACGCTAAATTCAACATTATTTTAAAATAAACTAATAAAATTGTTAAAACTAAAACTTCAAATATCAAATTGTCCAAATTTGATAATAGAAGCACTTGTATTACCTTTATTTCTAATTTGAGAGAGTAATAAATTTTATCTTATCCTCTTTATACTTTGTATTGTACCCCATAACTATATTATATACAATCTCAATTGAAAATGTATTAAATCGCATCAAAATTCAACATTCCATCAAATAGGATATATGAGGACTCACTTACACGCATTTACATAAGAAGGGACATATGATACTAACATATGGTACAGTTTATCCAAAATGAAGGACTGCTTCAGATGATAAGATGCAAAAATTCCCTCTAAACATACGATAATGTATTTATGGGACTTTATTATAAATTATAATCAATACTTGTCCCACAACAGGAGAATGGTAGCATGGGAAAAAGTCAAAACTGAAAAGTTGCTGCAGGTGAAAATAAGCACATTCACGTTAATGTGGAGAAAAGTTACGGTGTCGTGAAAAGTGCAAAAGAAACAATCCTAGAGAAATGTCGTTATCAAGGATAAAAATGGAGACAAATGTTAAATCCATACTTCTACAGCCGAACATTTGAGAAGGTCACTTGGTGAAAATATATTTGGATAACCAAGAAAAGCAGCTTACAGATCCTTTTTCACTGCTTTATGATTAACAACTTGTCAATTACACATGTTATACCTACTAGGAACGTTAAATTTTTATTGGTATTGGATCTGTATGGAATCAGCATCTATAATTCATTAATATTATATCTATATTGATTCGGTTCATTTAATTTGTAACTAAAACTATCAATTTTTTATTAGTATCATATTAATATTGGTTCGGTATCAATTCAATTTAAAAATAATCCAAAATAATATCAAACCGGTTTAGCCACATTGGCAAAATATATATAAATATATTTGGATAACCTAGAATTATAAATTAAACCCCCACCAAACAACATTGTTATCATGAAATAAGGGGAAAATTTTTTAATTTGACTCTCGTCGGATACCTATTTAACCAAAAGAAAACGAATTTGTGCCTGGAAAAACTTGCCCATCCAATTGGGAGCAGTTCTGATTTGTTTCTTCTATTTGACAAACATTAATGTATGCAAGAAAAAACGATATTAAACTATAAAGTCTGCAGGAAATGAGGATTCGAGTATAATTCACTAAGAATCTCAAATAAGCCATATGGTTAAGAAGAAACATGTCAGATAAAAGAAAAATCCGAGCCAGAGGAGCTTTGAGCCTTTTATATATCCTGATTTTTCGCAAAAAGATTTAGGTAAATGAGACAACGTAGGATTCATCTTTCAATGTTAAATAATTGCACCCGTAACCAAAGCTGATTCAAATGATCATGCTATAGACAATACATGGTACTGAGTACTGACTTTTTGATTATTATAACCTTTTTTGGGTGTTGTCCTAAAAATATTAGTATGATGTTCCTGATGGCCTTTCTGTGTGGGTGTGACTAAATAGCAAACCCATCATCTCTGGTCGGTGGGAAATCGTCAATGGTCTCATGTTAAAGAGTTAGATTTTTAAGTATTATTTATCTGATGGCCAAAAAAAAAGAAACTATTATTTATACTATAGTATGTTAAAAAATATGAAATATTTTTCGGATACTTTATAACATATCCAAAAATACACATATTAGCAGATTCTAATTTATAAGATTATTTATTATAGATTCGAATTTTTATTAGTATATTGGACGATTTGGATTGTCTAATTTTTATTTTTATCTTATTTATATTTGATTTGTATTTATTTTTTATATGTATCTGATTTAATTAATTTAAATATATTTATAAATAAAAATATATATTTTTTATGTATATTGATTTCTTAACAAATAATTTATTGGGTAATGATGAAAATAAAATATCAATCCGATTAAAGTAAGAAGAATGAAAATTCACCTTTATGTCGAGAAATTTGCACGACGATACGTCATCTTTCCATTCTGCCGATTACTTGTGGACCCATGGTGATGTTTGATCTTTTATAAGGTTTCTTAACCCGTGAACTGAACTTCTTGGAAAAGGAAAAGGAAGATAACACGTCAATGATGCTAGTACAGAGAAGACGTGGCTCACAGCTAATGGTGTCACAAACTTCCATATGTGCTGTCCTTTTATGGGCCTTCTCCTATCTTCATATTGAACTTTGCTCTTCTTGGACGCACATTATTTTAGTGGTACATGAAGTGTCTCCCTTCATAACCTTTGGTAATTTAATTATTCTCTCTTAAATTTAAAGTTATTTACATCATGCCATGTATTCATATTATCTACAGACGTGTAAAGAGTCATAACTTATTACTTGGGGTCTACATGGTACGATTCGATTTGGTTTGTATCTCGAATCGAACCGCATCATAATTTACGGTTCGGTTTTTCTTTTAAATTCGAACTCAACTATACAGTTCGATTTGTAATTTTTTCGAACCGAAAAAAACAATCCGGTAAGGTTCGATTTGCGATTCAAATCGTTTTTTCATAAAATAAAAAATATATTCTATCGAAAAAGTTCAATTACATATTTCTTATCACTAATACAAATATAAACAATAATATTTAAAATTAATCATTTATCAAATAAACATGTAAAACTTATAGGAAGAAAAAGATTTCATCCATTATAAAATTGTAACTATGACTAATCTCATTTTTTTGAATTATCTTAAACTATAATGATATACTAGACTTTATTTCAATATAAGAAATAAAATATAATTCGTTATATGCTTCTAACTAACATATTACCAATTATATAAATCAATAAGTAACTAAATAATAGAACTAGATTAATTAGTAAGACAAATAGAAAAGAAATATGCATAAGTCAGAATACTAGAGGTTAAATTCTAAAATCTACCTTACTTATAAATAACATAACAATTAAAACATATTATAAAAAATCTAATTTTATTCTAATGAATAACACATATCTAAATAAAAAAAATTTACAACAATTAATTTTTTTAAGTTAGAATACTGGAATTTAAATTCTAAAATCTATCTTACTTATAAATAACATAACAATTGAAACATATTATGAAAAATCTAATTTTATTCTAATGACTAACACATATCTAAGTAAAAAATTTTAAAAACAATTAATTTATTTAAAAAATTAATTATTTTTAAAATTTGTGACATAAATATGTACCATTAATAAAACAATTAAGAGTAAAAATAATATATTTAATTTTTTTAATATATAAAACGGTTCGGTTCGAACCATACGGTTTTGTTCATGGTCTCAAACCGAACCGCGAATCGTTTGTTCTTCAATGAACCGAGCCGCGAACCGAGCCGTTTCAAAAAAGAACTGAAATTTCGTACTTGTAAGTTGTAACCACACCAGCCACATAAATATCTATTTTAATTCTTTAAAAGTTTAACTAACATTTTCCATTCTAATGTTATAAGATTATAGGTTATTACTACAAGATATTCTATACTAAAAACTAAGCTTCTACTAATCTTCAGACCAACCTCATACAAAAATAAATCCATGGCTTGATCTCTAAGCATCACTTAGAGGGACTTTCAATGGTAGCGGTATTTTCAGCCCACTATCCAATAATAACTAATGATACATTGGCACAATCGTTATCTGTATCTATAAAAGATTAAAAAGGATTTAGTCGGAACCCGGTATACCAAAATCGTAAGCACACAAGCATGAACCATCATCACACAGATTCACATGCAACATGATAATTGATGCATAAACTGCATTTTCGTTATCCGAAACCTCAAGCCAACAGCCAACACAGCCTAAGGTTATCCGCGTCTAATCCTAAACTCGGAATAGCTCATGACTCCGTAACAAACATATATATATTTATTTATATATGTATATATATATTGCGAACACATATGCATATTGGTGTTGGATACTTCCCAACACCTTGGGTACTGTACTTGTACCACTCCTAAACTACTAAAATCCTCTTTTTGTGCAACTTCACTCAGGACAACGACATATACAGATCATCAGGGCATTGTCTTAGTAACACCAATACTCCCGGTCTACTAAACCCAGCCAAATACAAGTAGCAAACTATTAAAGCGAATAATTGATTAGTCTATTTTAGATACTTATACCTAACACACACAAAACAACAAACAAGATAATGATGTAGTTGATACGGCACCTGGAATAGATGACTCAATAAAACTGGAATCACCTGAATTCATATAACAAAAACTAACTCATCACTTGAATTAAGAAAGTAACTATACCCTTAAGATTGTCTAGCTTCATAAGTTATTGAGAACTAATACTTCAAGTCTAAATATACCTTCCTATTTAGGTTTAGGTGTACCACATGTTTTGGCAAGGGTTTAGGTGTTGTGGAAGATTATTAAAAAGGTAAAAACAAAATTATAATAGCACCCTCTTGATTACTCTCGTGATGGAGAGCATGATAGAATTGGGAGAAAAAGAAAACATTGTCCTTCCTCGTTTTAAGCATCATTATGAGGAGTGTGACGACCATCACGGCCTCTATCATGCCCATGATCAACCAGAGCTCGCCTCTCCTTGAGGAGATCATGGCCTATCTCACGGCTACGACCCCTGTTTGTACCCTTATTCACTCTAAAACACAAAAAAGACTCCAAAAATGTCCCTTCTTTGATCTCTCAACAGATAAAATCTCTAATAAAAATCCTATCTACATAATATCTTAATTCAAAAATTATCCTTCTCTTCTTTCACGATCAACAATTGACACAAGCAACAAAAGGATTAGGGTTTTTTGGTTCACCCCCCCAATGCAAACACCTTGCAAACAAACAACATTCTCCTCTTCTTTCGCAAACAATAGCCACCACTAACAATAGATTGGGGTTTTCTCCTAATCTTTCCCCCATACGTAAATACCTTGATTTCAAAAGTGCAGGTCAGGAAAGAAACTCTCAAGACTATTAAAGGACAAGAAAAGAGAGTACTTTGCCTTACCCTTCGGTCACTTGGCGATCCTTCAAAGGAGGTTCTCTAAAAAGAGTGCTTTAGGGTTTTGAGATTATCGAAGTGACTCCTGAGAATAAGAGGCATGTATATAAGGTGTGGCAGATATTAATGTATTTTATTGTAAAAGACTATTTTCCCATCTCGTAAAATAGCATATGATAAATCTTGCCCTTCTTTATAAATTATTTTATTTTGCATTACATATCTTCCCTCCTAAAAGAAACTTTTATCCTTGAAAATTACCTAGATCGTCATAACTCTTTTAATCATGTTTTCGACTCTTTTAATCTGTTATTAATCATTTAAGTTGTTTTCTACTCAATTACTGATTCCTTACACCTTATCTACTTACGTTTTAGACTCTCTCCTCTGCTATTCATAAAAGTATATCTTCCAATTATAATATAATTCAGTTGACATCTCCATAATTCCTAACTTTTTATCGTGCAAATTTGGTGCACTTTGTCCACATCTACACAATACACTTCAAGAATATCAGCCAAACTTATTGGCAAAGCCTATCATAAATCTTGCCTCCTTTTATCATCTTTTCCTATTGAAAACCTTCCTTGCACGTAATATCCAAATCAATTCTGTAAACCTATATAAAATTTTATTTTCTTAGAACCGATAAGTAGATAAAATAAATACTTGCACTAAGATGGACCAATTCACTGATATAATTTGTCGGTTAGTAAATGATTGCTCAAAGGCAAATCACATAACATAAATTAAATCTGTTATGATTCATTATATATACATGGGGACTAAAGATTGGCACTTATGGCCTTAGGAAAACCTTTTAAATTGCTAGATGACTTTAAACTCTTCCTTTAACATTATTATTTCTAGCGTTCTAATGTTTTCTTGATAATCAACTTCTCAATTACACATTCTCTCTATAATCATTACTTTATAAATCTATTCATGGTGTTCTCAAATTATATGATTATTCTACACTTGGCTTGGGTATCATCTTGCTCTTATTTAATTTGTTTCTCAACAAAAGATCTCCTTTTGATTGTACACTTGTATTACTTTAGCTACTAAACCAACTATCACAGTGTTCAATTCGAATTTATAGCATTGTGATCTTTATACCTTTATAATCTCACTACTGATCCTTCTTAATCATCCCACTTCATTATTCTTCAATCTTTCAACCTTCTAGATATCAATTTCATTCCCTATAATTCTCTACTCTAAAACTTTTCTCATTTCTCTTAAAATTACAATTTTATTGCTATTTATATATTTGATCCTAGATTTTAACGTTCTTTCTCCATCTATAACATTTTCCTCTATCAAATATCTTCAATTCCCTAAGGGTTATTTTAATTCGTCCAGCAACTCTTCTTTTGGCTGAGCTCTTTCATTTCCTATTCACTATAGCAACAATCATACTTCTTCATATCTTACATTTACACTATTACAATTTTTATTCTTTCCAATTGTTCTTAGTCATTTTTAAATATTTCATGTTACCCTTTCTCTCTTTCTCTTTTTATTCCGACCTACACAATTCTTTCGTTATTTCCACTCCTTAGATATAATACTTTCATTATCATCTTTCTATTAAGCCTCCCATGCTTTATAATGATACATTTTGTAATACTTGGTATTTGTGGTTTTCTTATAGATTTCTTCTAGGAGACTCCTCAATGGCTTATAGTTATAACCAAGTTTAATCATCACTACTCCCTATCATTCTTGGATTTTTCATACTTTATAATTGACTAAGATCTCCTTTCATTTTTGGAATTACTTCTCTCCATGTACCGCCATATCCATTATAATATATAATCATTATCCCATTTATACCAATTCTCCCTTAATTCTTTCCATTTACCCTTTGATATGTTTTTTCCCATTTCACTCATGTCCACAATTTTATATCTGCTAAGCCAACAATCCCATTTTATAATGCCAACCATCTATTAGAATTTCCATGCCTCTCAGCCATATTGTTATTTCCTTCTAGTCAACTTTGGTCATCCTTCTTTTACCCTTAACTTCTATATGCTTGGTACCTTTAATATCATCATATTATCTCAATAGCAATCTTGATTTTTCTCCCATTTCACCAATCATATTCTTATATTTTTTGTCATTCATTGTCATATTAATACTTGTTATCTCAAACTTTACTATAAGTCACTTTGAATACTCCTCCAACTATAATATTAGGAATCTTTTCCGCTACCCTTGTACTTGTCAACAAGCCTTTCAATAAAGTAGTCGTGATTATTTTCCTACTCCATACCATGTTTAATCTACTTTACTGAAAGAAAGGAAAGATAATACCATAATTACACACACACACACATATATATAAATAAAAGATATGATTGTCATGCTCCCAAGTTAATATTTTATTAAGTGTAATAGTTATTACATGTTACATTGGATGAGTTATTTTACTCGCTTATGGGATTACCATTTACACATTTGTTGTTTCGATTTTAGAGTCTATTAAGGCTTATTCTGCATTTTCCATTTACTTTCAATTAATTTTATGAATTTATCATTTCATTACTAGTTTTGGTTATGAAATTTCTAGTCTTGATATTTTATTTTATTTTATAATTGTTCCCTTTATCTCTATTATAATTACAATTTTATTCTATCTTTAGTTTATTAAATTTCACTCATTCGTCAAGTTCTTTGTGTGTGTGCACATCCCTATTTCCATTACTTCAATTTGAAATTAGGAAATTTTATCCTTTATTGCAGCACATGTACATTCGTCAAAGGATTGAAAAGTGTCAATAATAGTTAAGTCGACCAATACTGTATTGACATACTTAATACAACTTGATTAAACTGAAATGAACTAGACACGATAAGACTTGACATAAAATGACAATATTACCGACGACACATAATACATTATGCTTGACAATTAACAATATTTTCTCGAATAGCGATTCGAATTAATGATTTATGAAAAGATCTTTCGAGTCTAGTTAGAACATTCCATTCTATTGACAATTTCAAAAAAACTGTTCATACTATATCATGAGCATAGTATAGTATGATGGCGGTCGGGCAAATATGCCCCCATCGTCTAGTGGTCCAGGACATCTAAGCACGAACAGTGAACTCATTAGTCCTAGCTTAGGTGTTCATGCCTTAAGTCAATAGATATTATATAATTATGTACTAATCGAATATTCAACCCATTACTATTTTCTTAATTATTATATTTTGTAAGTCCTTGTTGAAGTTAATGAGTTGTTACACCCACTTTAAAAATTTGGTGTGGTAACTCTCATTTTCATTCTCTTTTAATTATAGTTATAATATTTTAGCTTTGTTATTTATGATTTACAATCTTTGGAGATGCCTAAATAAGTTTATATCAATCATTGTGCATTTTGAATTTGCATCATTTTATTCAAATTATGGTTCCTTTTTAATTTTTCTTGAAATTCATAATTAAGAATCATTAAAGATTTGTTGACTATCGTAGGTTGTGTCTAAGTCAACTTAGGAGATGGTTTCAATCATTTGCTTCATTCGATTAATTCTAGAAACTACAATAATTGCAATTGTGACTGTTAAATTCATAATTTCTTTATGAAAGTTACGATTATTAATTCCTTTATATGAGTATGTGTGTGTGTGTGTTCTCTTTAACTTACTTTTTTTATTATTTTTTTATCAATCGTAATTAGATAGATGTCATTTAACTTCTTATATAAATATGTACATGTATTATGGTAGAAGCGTAAAAGGTTACATGTTTACTAAAGGTGTATTTTGATTTTATAAATTATCATTTCTTCATTTTATTAACCTTTATTTTTTTTTTTTTAGTGATCACTTTTCTACATTTTTTTAGGGTGCAACAAAAAAAAATGAAATAACAAATATTCCAAGAAAGATATATGAAAATATAATAACACGAGTAAACTAAATATAATACTTATAAATGATAAACTAGAAGAAAAGGAATAGTGAAGAAATCATAACTATGAGGTAAAACCAAATAATTTTCATTAAGGTTAACAAATCTAAGCTTTCCTTAGCTATTAGCGTTCCCATGATCTACCTATCTCTTCATCTCATTGTCCTAAGGAGTTCATAGCCTGAATTCTCTAAAGATCATAAACCTATGCTCCGATACTGCTTAAGTTGTAATGCCCTAAATTTAGGGTCATTTACACCCGCCCACGTGTCCATATTATGTATTGACATGCAAATGCTCAAAACTTGCTATAACCGCCATAAACATAATAAATGCTTCAAAGCCAATTATGTATTATTGACTCTAAAATTTATAAGTTTCCTTACTTATAACCATACTAGCCACATAAATATCCACTTAAATTCTTTAAGAGTTTAACTAACATTTTCCATACTAATGTTACAAGGGTTATAGGTTATGATTACAAGATATTCTATAATAAACACTAAGGTCCTACTAATCTTCGAGCCAACCTCACATAAAAATAAATCCATGGTTTCCATTAATCTTCATATGATCTTTAAGCATCACTTAAAGGGACTTCAGTGTTAGCAGTATTCCTAGCCCACTATCCAATAGTAAATAATGATACATTGGTCTATACGATCGTTTCCTATACTTGAAAAAGTTTAGAAAGGATTAAGCCTAAGCCTAATATGCCAAAACCATAAGCACACACACATGAACAATCATCCCACACATTTACATGCAACAAAATAATTAAAGCATAAACCACATTTTCATTGTCTGAAACTTTAAGCCAACAACTGACATAACCTAGAGTTATCCGCATCTTACCCTAAACTCGAATTAACTCATGAATCCATAACAAACATATATAGATACTTTTATATATATTGGGAACACATATACATATCAATGTTAAGTAATCCCCAACAGCCTGGGTACCATAGTCATACCACTCTTAGACTACCAGAATCCTCTTTGTGTGCAACTTCACTCAAGATAAGGACGCACAGAGATCATCAGAGCATCGTCCTAGTAGCACAGGTACTCTCGGTCTACTAAACCCAGCCAAGCACAAGCAACAAACAATTAAAGCCAATAATTGATTATTCCATTTCAAATACTAATACCTAACATGCATAAACAACAAATAAGATAATGATTTACTTGATATGAAGTCTAGAATAGATGACTTAATAATACCAGAATCACCTGAATTCATATAAAAAAAACTAACTCATTACTTCAATTAAGAAAGTAACTATACCTTTAAGGTTATGTAGCTTCATAAGCTATCAATAACTACTACTACTCTAGCTCTAAATATGCCTTCTTATTTAGGTTTAGGTGCACCAGATGTTTTGTTAAGGGTTAAGGTGTTTAGGAAGATAATTAAAAATGGTAAAAACGAGGTTATGACATTATCATGTTGATCACACCCATGATGGAGGACGTGATAGACTTGGGAAAAAAAGAAAACATCATCCTTCCTAGTTTTACACCCGTTATGGGAGGCGTGATAACCATCACAGCCTTTTAACGGTCATGATCGACCAGAACTCATAACTCCCAAGGAGATCAATGCCCGTGTCACAGCTGTGACCCCTATTTGTACCCCCCTTCGCTCCAAAACACAAAAAAGATTCCTCAACATCCCTTTTTTGACCTCCAAACAAATAAAAACTATCAACATATAGATACTTTTATAAAACATAGTATCTTAATTTAAAAAAAAAAAAAATCTTTTTCTTTTCTTTTACAATCAATATTTGACATAAGCAATAAAAGGATTAGGGTTTTCCGATTTCTACCCTAGGTGCAAACACCTAGCAAACAAATGACATTCTCCTCTTTTTTTCGCAAACAATAAAATAGAGTAGTGTTTTCTCCTAATCTTTTCCCCAAATGTGAACACCGTGATTTCAAAAGCACCTTGATTTCAAAAGCCAAGAAAGAAACTCTCAAGACTACTAAAGGATAAGAAAAGAGAGTACTTTACCTGAATCTCTAGTCTCTTGGTGGTCCTTCAATGGAGTTTCTCTCAAAAGAATGCTTTAGAGTTTTGAGATTGTGGATATGACTACTGAGTATAAAAGATACGTATATAAGGTGTGAGTAGATATTAATATGTTTTATTATGAAAGACTGTTTTGCTCTCTCACAAAATAACATATGTCAAATCTTGTCGATCTTTATAAATTATTTTATTTTTTATTACATTAGTGCTTCATTTTTTTGTTTTAGTATTTATTTCTTTAATTTTATTTTAAATAAATATCTTTATTAAGAGGAAATATAATTATAATAATTTTTAAGCATTTGTTATGTTTAAACTTTTGTTTTGGTTATATTTTAATATTTGAAAAACCTCTTCGATCCTGTCACTAAAAATATAATTAAATTAATTATTAAAAAATTAATGTGAAAATTTTTAAGGGTTTCGATCACATCTAAATCATTGAATAGTGTGATGAGATCGGTTTCATTGTAACTGCCATAGGACCATAGAATTTTCCTAGTATTTGAATTCTAGATATAATGTATTTTGGTGTCTGTTTACTAATTAATTAATCAAGAAAAAAATCCTTAATTGATTTATTACTTTAAATATTAAAAGAAAAATATTTATCACCATACCATTAATTACAACTTTGTATAATAATAATAGGGAAAAAGTCCTTTTGGTACCCAATCTATTACCAAATGGACAATTAGATATCAGAGCTCTCAGCACCAATTTCATACCTAGCAAAACTTTTCATGTCCCTTTTTACTATTTGGTTTTTTTATTATCTCTTGAAGTAATGGACATGTGTCAAGCAATAATTAGATGAGATAGTGAAAATGGGCACTAAAAGTTTAGCTAACTATGAAATTGGTCTTCTTGAAGGTTTAGATATCTAATTGTCCATGTAGCCAAAATTCAGGTACTAAAAAGAGTTTTATTCCATAATTATATAATATATTCAACTTTACCAAACTTTACTTCATTTGAAAGCTTATATAAATATACTTTTTTCTTTTAGAATAGAACACATTACACATATTTTAATTTTTCTAATTAGGTAAATTTAAAATGGTTTTAAGCTCAAAATTAAATCTCATTTAACTTTGAAACGCAAATTTTCAAATGGTTGAATAATTTATTTTCATGTAATAGAGCATTTTGTTATATCTCTAGTAATATTAGATATTAATTAGATTTTGTGATTCCATAACTACTAAATGAATATTTCGTATTGGTAAGCTTCAGAACATATTGCTAGCAATTTATAAATTACTGAAAGGGATGTGCAAAAAAACCGAAAAACCGAACCGAAACAGTAAAATCAATCTAAACAATATGGTTAATCGGTTTGTTAGTTTTGGTTTAGGATTACGGTTTTTATTTTTTTCGGTTTTGGTTTCGGTTTTGATTTGATTTGTAACCACAAAAAACCAATAGTTAACGATTAACCGTTTCAATATTTATAAATATATTATATATATAATTTACATATACATATAATTTATCTATGTTAATATCTTTTAGATTTCGATTAAAGTACTATTGTCCTATGTTTGATGGAGTTAATATAGTAAATGATTTGATTTGATTTTATTGATAATGATACATCCAAAGGTTTGTTTTTCTCCATTTCCTTAATTTGATTTTTTTTAGCTCTTATAATATATATAATAATTTAAACAAAAACTTTATGATAAAGGCTAAAAAATAAGATTTTTCGAAATTATCAATTTGATTTCTTAAAAGCATTACGTTAAATGGTTAAAAACCGAAAACCAAATAAAACGGTTAACCGTTAAGGCGGTTAACCGTTTATAATGGACCAGTTAAGGATTAGGATATTTAAAAACCGATAATTACGATTATGTTAAAAAAATACAGCCACAGTACTGGTTCGTGATCACCCCTAATTATTAACTTACACAAAAAAATAACTAAAAAAAATTGAAAAGACAAAACCTTTTTTCATATATTCATTCCAATTAGGGCTCTGATGGAACATGGACAAGACGCGATAACTGTTCTTGAGGATGATCCCACCAAAAAAGTGAAATTCCGTGAAAAAGAGGATGAGGAGTATCCTTTTCAGAGAGATAATGATGTTGAAATCGGGTTTGAGAAATCTTCAGATTTCTTGAATAGTGTTGAACGGGGAGACGAAGGTTAGATGATAGAAGACAAGATTAAGGGAGACAACGGGCATAGGAGACCTGCTGACATGTTGTATAAAGCAAGTTTGGTTAGTCAGCATAATGACGACATGGATAAGGGTACCTTGATTAAGGAACTGGATTTCTAAGCCATGTTTGATGACCAATGGCCTCATATTGTCATCTCCTCTCGTCTACATGAAATTTTAGAATGACCATGGTAGTGGTGAAATTGATGGGGTATCCAATCGGCTATAAAGCCCATTCCAACTGCATCAAGGATCTATGGAAGCCATCCGGAGATTTCAAAATAATTTATATGTATAATCAATTTTTCTTGGTTCAGCTTTCTAATGACGAGGACATGTTAAAGGCTTTCCTGGATGATCTGTGGATCATCATTGGACACTATTTATCAGTACAACAATGGACTACTTCGTTTAGAGCTTCTGTAGTGAATATTTCCCATGTTGCTATTTAGGTTGGATTTCCAAATATGCTAGTCTAATATTACCATGAGACAGTTCTTGCAAGGATTGGTAATATCATTAGTAAAACCTTAAAAGTTGATTATAATACTGTGACAACTCAATGAGGAAAATTCGCAAAGGTAGCGATTTATTTGGATTTATCAAAGGCCCTTGTTTCAAACTTCCAACCGGATGGCATATGCCAGACAGTTCAGTACGGAGGTTTACCTCATATCTGTTTTAACTATGGTTATGCAGGCCATATTTAAGTCTCTTGTCCAAGGAAAGTCGAGGAGAGTCTTATGGAGATGAGGAGAGGCGTTTCAAGAAAGAATCACCAAGAAAGGAATGGGTCTACTCTTGGAGGAAAGGAGGATGAAGAGTCTAAATTTGGTCGTTGGATGATTGCTTCTAGGCGAAATAAAAGGAATTCATAAAAGGAGAGCAATACCCCAGGTGATTTTAAAAGCAAAGAAAGGGCCAAAGCCAAAATCATGGGATCTCATTCTAGTATGCTAGAAGAGTTGGAGTCTATTATGGAAGTCAATGAAAATCCTCTTTTCAATGAGCCAACTCTTATTTTTGCTAGCATTAGAGATGATTTGACTAGATTTAAGTCGTTTACCAGAAGGAATAATAAAAGTAAAGAAGTCCAATTGAATTCTAGCAATGCAAACTTAGCCCAAGCTACTAAACATATCCAATCGACAGTGTCCAAGAAGCTTATCTCTCACAAGCCTTTGGTTAGACCATCTAGTTCTCGAGGGCTTTGGAAGACATTTTCAAAAGAATCAATAATGCCTTTAGCTCTGGTCCTATTATCACTAGGGGAGATATCGGATTTGCATTTTTTACCACTAGTAGATCAGTTCATAGGTTCCCAATAAAAAAACCACCCGATCTAGTGAAGAAGAGGGTACGAATTTCTAAACCAATACAAGTTGTTCAACTCAATGAGGATGAAGTACATCGACTTGTTGAGATTGGTGAAAAGGATGTTGAAGTGATTCTCGATAATCACACTGAAAGTGCCTCTATAGAGGAAGGTACCATTATGAAAGCTTGATTTATTCTTTTCTCTTTAACCTTACCTGTAACGCCCTAAACTAAGGCATTACAACCCGCCACGTGTCCCTCTCTTAAAAGAGACACGCAAAGGCTCTAAATCTCAATACCACAAAATATAAACATATAAAAATCTCCATGAACCCACATTTAAGGGCACTCTAAAAGGAACAAAACCTGTGAAACCTGTAATTTATAACTTTCAAATATCTCCTGTAATATAAACTAAATCCGAGTTGGCAAAACCAAAGCCAACAATAATCCACAAAAGATCTATCTTCCAACTAAAAACATATAATCCTGTTTAATAAACTATTACATGAAAACCAATACTTCAAATCCTCAAAAAGATAACTAATCAAAATATTGTTTCAAAAATCTTCAATAACTCAAGAAATCATTTTTTTTTTTCATATGCCCTGTATAACATCCTATTCCTCTGCAGTATAGTCAGGTCCACTATCGCCATCCCCATGATCAAAATACAAGTCATAGCCAGACAAGTCATAAACAATATCTCCATCACCTGTACCTGAAAAAGAAAGGAATGAGCGAAAACGCCCAGTACGCCAATCCACAAACAAAATGCAAATGCACAAACAACATGTATATATACGTGCAACTAACTAAATGCAAACAACAGATTATTATCTTCATTAAGTCTGCAAAACAACACAGTTTAGAATCATAGATCTCTGATCCCAAACTTGGAGTTACTCAGACTCCTGAAAAACAACCAGATATCGAAAATAAATAATTATATACATATATTGGTGAATGGGTACTCCCCAAACACCCGCGGCCATACTGCCAATAAACCTATATCTACCGGAATCATCTCCAAGTGCAACTCCACTAGGGACAACGACACACAAGGATCATCAGGGTACCTCACCAGTATCACTGTCTGCCAGGTCTTTACTGGTCAAAGCCAAAGACATCCAGAAAAACAATTTAAGCCAAATAGAATTAAGTTCATTTATATATCTGTTCCTACAAGCAACAATCAGAAAACTAAACCTGCAAGCAAATACAGCAAACAAGGAAAGGTCGTACCTTTTCCAATTCAGGAACAGTCTCTCCAAATCCACAAATTCTTAAAAACAACAAGAAATCTCCCAATCTCCACCAACTCCTATATCCACATCAACAACAGTTTCACAAACTCCAAATGTCCTGTTACAATATGTATATATATCAACAGACATGATCGCAATATCTTAACATAAAACAACCTATCTAAACTAACCTGATATAGAATTTCTCAAACTCGACCTATATTGATCAATAACCCCAAGCACTTCCAATAATATCAAAGAACGGATATTTGAAATCCTTAAATCGGAATCTTCACCAAAACCCTATAAAACATATCATATGATCAATATTGTAATATCAAGGCCGTCCAATTTCGTATAAAAGGATTCAAAACTTATACTTACTGATATAGAACGTATAATAATTGTTTCAATCTAATCCTTCGATTGATTCCCAAAAGATCAGATCTTGATGAAACTAGGTTTTCTCCAAAGAACTTCTTCAAAATCCAAACATAAATATTAAGGAAACGAAATGATATACGAAGAATCTTGATAGACAAAGGCAAGATTACTTACTCTTGATCCAAATCTGATCTCCCTTGATATTGTTCTTCAAAAACACCCAAAAACTCTCAATTCTCTCTTTCTGGTCAAAGGAAGGAGGTTACAAATGAAAAACACGAACCCTAGGATTTCTTATAACAGCACAGGAAATGAAAAGACACCTCATGTATTATATGCCTACCATATAATACACATAAATAAAACTTATAAGGATGGACCATAAAACCCTCTTATTTTTCAGCATATGACAACTTTTACCCTTTATCATAATTTATTGAAGATTTACTATTTTTAAAGACTTGTTGACCATCATCAATATTAATAACATCTCATTTATTAGGGTTGACCATAGAACCCTCTTATTTTATAACAAATGACAAACTTACCCTTTTTTATAATTTATTTATCTTTATATTACATTACCCATGTCAGTCTTAGCTTAGAATTGCTAGGGAGCGTGTAACTCCCATTTTCGTAGATTCTTTAAAGAGCTAAAATCTCAATACTTTGCGTCTATTTGTGGTTTGTGAGATGCGTTCTAGTGGTGATCGAGCTCAAAATCTTATTAAGAAAGTTAGGTATGATAATTGGTTTGTTATAGACTCTCAAGGGTATTCAAGTGGCCTGTGGGTGCTATGGAATTCTTTCGACAACCATGTTTTTGTATTTGGTAATCAGTGGATTCATTATGAATGGTTCCATGGTCAAAATAAAATGGGTTATTACGGCAATGTGTGCTAATCTTAAATTTGCCAAGAGAAAGTAGCTTTAGGATTTCCTTTGTAGTGTTCAGTGGCATATTCCTCTTCCTTGGACCAATATTGGAGATTTTAATGTGTATCTTTCAAGTGTTGAGAAAATGGGAGGTGTTTCAGTTAACCATTATAAATGTAAGGAGTTCTAAGAGGTTATGTCCACTTGTAGCTTCATCAATATCGGTTTTATAAGTCCTAAATTCACATGGAGAAGAGGAGCTCTTCAAGAACGTCTTGAATATGACATTTGTAATAACATTTGGCAAATTAAGATAGAGAAGTCAACGTTACACCACTTGTCTATGGTTAAATCATATCATAGATCCATTTTATTTAAATTCTATGGAGCTAATCCTCCACCTAGAGAATGAAGGCCCTTTCATTTTAATGTTTTATGGCTAATACACCTATCTTTTAATAAGTTTATGCAAAATAATTAGAAGAGAGATGTGAATTTCAATTCCAACTCTAGTTTTTTCATGTGAAAATTATCCTTCTAGGATCATTTGGTTTTTGGGCATATTCATATGCAAAAGAGGTTGATTTCAAGGAAGATTATGGAGGTGAAGAAATAGATGGGTAATTCATTTAATACTAGCCTCTTGGACCAACATAACCAACTTTGAAGAGAGTTTGAAGAAGTGCTTCATGAGGAGAAAATAATGTGGTTCCATAATTATTGGCTGAAGTGGATTGATCAAGTTGATAGAAACACTCGGTTCTTTCATCTAATCACTCTTACAAGGCATAAAAGGAATAGAATTCAAAAGATTAGAGATGATAATGGAGTTTAGATTAAGGATCATAATATGATTATAACTATGGCAGTTTCTTTTTTCCTTAATCTCTATACAAAGGAAAGCAATTCAGCCTCTAGGGTATCTTAGAATAATTATTTTCCTGCCTTAGCCGAGTCTTATCTTCATGAGCTCAAATACAAGTTGCCCATTTCCCTGCTCACCTGTGTGAGGAAATTAATAAGGTAATTCAAAATTTTATTTGGGGTTACTTAGAGAACAAGAGGAAGACTCATCTAATTAGCTAAAATGATATTTGTAAAAGTAAAGAAAGTGGAGGTTTAGGCCTCCGAAATACTTCTGTAATGAATGAAGCTCTTTATGGAGCTTGGCTAGCATATGATCTCTTATTCTAATGAACTTTAGGTTCAAGTTCTCAAAAGTAAATATAGATGGGAAGGTATTGATTCAGGTAGAGGTATTCACCATCAACATGATATCTCTTCAACCTAGAGGTTTATCGATTCTGTTTGGGACAAGGTAATGATGGGCTTCACTTGGTTTATAGGTAATGGGCGTATAAGTAATTTCTGCTTAAATAATTGAGTCAAAGGAGTTGGTGTTTTGAAAAACCATGCTTTGATAAGTCTCTCTTAAACATAAAATGAAAGAGAAGTATGTGCTTTTGTTGATAACCAAGGATCATGGAACTAGACTAAAATTTGATCCTACCTCCCTCAAGTTATTACGAATTTTATCATAGTGGTTCCTCCTCCCGATGATGTAAACAAGATTGATAATCACATATGGTCTCATAGTAAATCAGGTTAATTCTCACTGCTTCTACTTGTAAATTATTGAGTGATGATGGAGTTTTTAATATTGGTTCTTGGAAAAAGATCTGGAAATTAAAAGTTCCTTAAAGAATATGTAGTTTTATGTGGCTTGTGGCGAGATATAGATTGCTTACAACAAGTTTCTTATATCGTAGGCACTCGGTAGAGTCTAATATTTGTGCTAGATGTATGATGGGTGAAGAAATAGTTTTCCATGCTATTTCAGACTATAATATTGCTAGAGTGGTGTAGATGGAGTTATTGGAGTGTTGTGAATGAGAGAATTTCTTTTAGAGTCCAAATGCTTAATGGGTGTTCAACAATATGTCTCAGAAAAGGAGGTCTAAGGTAAAACATATCAGCTAGGATGTCCTATTTGCCACTATAGCATCGAACTTTTGGACTTTGTGTAATTAGTATATATTTACAAGTAAAGATATTGTTGCTATAGATCCAGTGAGAGAAATTATCTCTCGAGCTGAGAATTTTGCTCATGCTATGGAGAGGGATACAAGATTATATACAAGAAATTGACATAATTTTGGTTTAATGTGGAGACGGCCAGATTATAGGTGGTATAAGATTGACATTGATGGTTCTAGCATGCTACATAATGGCTCAACTTTGGTTAGGGATGTGATATGAGACTGGAATGCTACTTGGAAGTGTGGATTTTCTCAAAAATTAGGCACTTGCTCCCCTATTATAGTAAAACTAGGGACAATCCTTATTGGATGTCAAGTGCCTTGGCAAATGGGTTATCCTAAAATCATTGTGGAGATGGATTCCATGGAAACTTATAATCTGGTGAGTAATGCTTCTACTTTCACTTTACGCTCCTGGATATTGCATCAAATTAATGAATTTAAGTAGAATGATTGGGAAGTCAGTTTTCTTGAGTTGCTCATTCAATCAATACCTATGCCGATCATGATGCATATGGGACAGAGCTTACCAGAGAACCATTGTGTCTTCTTCTAGCCTCTTAATAGTATTTATTTGTTATTAGCCTTTTGCTTTATCTTAAATATTTTATGTAAGCAAAGGAAATAATTATTAATTTGACTTTAGATTACACGTACAGTTAAAAAATATATATGTCCTTTTCTAAGTAAACTTCCTCACTCTTTTATCCCATGTATTTTTTGAAAATTTGATGTGATGTAAATATTGTAACCATTACAAAATTTCAAAAAAAATTATAATTATTACACTCTTAAAATTTTACAATCACATTAACAGTTGATTCACTTTACATGAATGGGTGTCTATTCCTTCCTTGTTTTATATAAAGCTGATGTTATGGTATTTACCTGAAATGAATGACAATTCATAGTAAATTGCTATTACTTAAAATGATGATTAGCCATTCATGTCTCCACTCCATGAATTGCTATTCAATGGTCTATTTTTCAACTTTATCATAAATACGTTGAAAATAACATCTATACAATTATCCTCTCTCTATAATAAATATAGAGGGCATTATAGATATTTTACCTTTTACTTTAATAATTACTTGTTTTACTTTTTACACCAAGTAAATATTATAATAGCCATTACAATTCTATTACATTCCCTTTGAATTGGAATTTCATTCCCCCTTTATTCTATTCAGTGAAGTAAATGGAGCCAAAAGGGTATGGGAATATTTAAATAAGGAAGAAACTAAATATAACCAAAATCATGAAAAAAAAAAACATATTTATAAAATATAAAGGTTCTTAATGTAAAAATAAAAGGTTAAAAGTTAAATTATGATGCATAGAATATCGTATAATTTAGAAGACATTTACAAATTACAACCTATGAGATCTATTTAAAACTATAAGAGAAATATATATATATATGTAGCATAGGAAAGTAAAAGTTAATGCAACGAAATATTATAGAAGTAGAAAGTTTTCTTCCAACCATTCTCTCTCTCTCTCTCTCACCCCCTACCTCTCTCTCTCTCTTTTTTTTTCTTTTTTCCCTTGTAACAGTCTAATATATCTAAAACAAAAATATAAAAAGATTTAAATCCGTATGATGATTTTTAATTGTGTAATTTTGAGTTGAAATAATAGTTTTTAGATGACTTACTTTTTAATTAAAGTATAATTATAAATGTACAATGTTTGAATTGCAAGTTATGAGATTATGAGTTAAAAAGATGATTTTATAGGCACTATAAAAAATATTACAAAAAAAATATTGTAACATAGAAGGATATGTTATTTAATAAGTTTGAAAATTTATGTTATAAGGCACCACAACTGTACTACAAATTACAACCATTTTAAAATTTCATAAGTTCATATAGTCATAAAATTGTAGAGTAGATTAGATCTTATTGTCTAATGAAGCAGGTGCTAAAAGCTCCCAAATCATATTAGATTTTGTTCTTATCAAGCATCATTTGCAAATACTTATGCACTATTATTTCAAAATTTTTTAAATAATGATAATTTAAATTTCAAAAATAATATTTTGATTAGATAATGTTTATCTGTTTGGATCCTCGGATTTTTATCTGTATCGGTAATTTATTGGTATCGGATTAGTATTAGTTTGGTTTGAAAATAAAACCAAACCAACTATCCAAACAGATGCATTTTGTTTGGTATGCCGAAATGAACCTTGAATGGAATCACAATTCTAACTTCCATTCCATCCCTTACATTATGCACTTTTAGAAACCGGAATCGTGATTCCTTGGAATCAATGATCCCACCTTCAAAGGAGAATTCAATTCTGCCTTCTCAAAGATGGAATCGCGATTCCATTCTAGCTTCATTAATTATTTAAAGTGCAATTATCATTTTATCTTATCACATATTTGTATTTGCATTTGCATTTATTACTAGAGATAATTTTGACAAATATACTTTATAACCATTTCATTTCATTTTATTCCATGTAAACATGTAACATAGGAATAGATTTGTCATTTTGAAATTCATTTAATTCTAATCCAATCCAATCTATTCTATTTCAATCCATTCCATTGAAAATGATTCCTACGTACCAAACATAACATAAAATGAATTAAAACTAAAGTACAAATAATAAATGATATTAAGGGTAAGAGAGCTTCTACCATTTAACTATTAAAATAAATATAGTAATTGAAATATTAATTATTTTAGTGATTTGATCGCGATTGAGTATGATGTAAGCATTGTAAACCTTGTCATTAATATAGACATTAAATTCAAACCAAGTTACGAAACATCCACTAAGTCACCAAAAAAAAAAAAAATGAATACTAAAAGTTAAGAATATAAGAATTTATTATATCTTAATCCCTTTTTAATTTTGAACTCCCTTTTCCTCTGATTTTATATTATGAGTTTTTGGGTGATAATTTTATATTATGAGTTGCTTCACTTTATATAGGTAATTGCAGCACACAATTACAAGAACTAAAAAAATATATGGTCTAGTTCATTTTATTATGGGATCTATGGCATGGGTCATTCACTAACTCATACTTAGAGGCACTTGTGGTCAAACCACTAAAAAAAATTTCTACATCATCAGTTATAATCGTTTTAATGGTAGAACGATAGGCTAAACAATGCTATCGATTAGATCATAGAAATTTCCTAGAAAAGGTGCGATATAATTTCTTATAAGTGAAGTGTCTTTGCTTTTATGGTATTTTGAAGAGTAGCTCTAGGGGTGTTCATAGTTTGGTAAACCAATCGGTGACCCAATTTTTTGAACCTAATCTTAATAATCGGTTTTTAAATATGTCGATCCTTAACTAATTCATTATAAACAGTTAAACTCCTTAAATGATAAATCATTTTTTTTGTTTAATGTTTTCAATTTTCGGCTTTTAACCATTTAATGTAATGGTTTCCATAAATCAAATTGATGGTTTCAACAAATCTTATTTTTTAGCCTTTATCATAGAGTTTTTCTTTAAATTATTATATATATTACAAGAGCTTAAAAAAAGGATAATCAAATTAAGGAAAAGGGGAAAAACAAGCCTTTAGATGTATCATCATCAACAAAATCGAACCAAGTCAATTACCACATTAACTCCCATCAAATATAGGATAGAACTTAGTACTTTAATCAAAATCTAAGGAATATTAACATAAGTAAATTATATATGTATACATTTTAAAAAAATAATTATATGTATATGTAAATTATTTATAATATATTTATAAATATTAAAACGGTTAATCACTAAACGTTGGTTTTTTGTGGTTACAAACCGAAATCAAAATCGAAAAAAAAAAAAAAACCTTAATCCTAAACTGAAACTAATGGATTGGCTAATCATATTTTTTTATTAGGTTTCTGATTTCGGTTTGGTTTTTTGATTTCATCCGTTTTTTTCACACTCCTAAGTATCTCCATAATCAAACTTATTACTATGATGTTATTTATTACATTATATTATTATAATTCTTAATGTTTATCATATTTATTTATACCATGAATTATTAGAGTTCTGATAGTAACCCAGTAAGATAGATTACAAAATAAAGTGTAATGGGAGTTAATATCATAACCTATAGGAAATTGAAAATTGAAGGAGCTTACATGGTCAACTATGTTATAATGTCATTACTAAATGCATAAAATAATTCCAATTTTTTTGAACTTATTTGTTTGGTTGGGTTCTTCCGGTAGATATTGACACTTTTTTTTAACAAATTATTTATTAAGAAATAGATATAGATAAAAAAAAAGTTGGCAAGTTCTTATGAAAAGATCAAATACAAACGTAAATCAGATATATTTACACGTATTATTTCGATATAAATACAAATACAGATGAAAGACAAACCATCCAAACAAACTATAGCTCAAAAGTAATATACAAAGTATAACCTTTATACTTAGGTGAAACCTACTCAAAACTTGAATATTGTGTATTAGAAGTTCCAAGTCAAGGGTATTCTTCATTTATCAATCAATATTATAAATGTCATACTTATAATGTTGCTAATATATCTAAATTCTTTTTCTGTTTTTTCAACCAACTTTTACTCTGCAACAAAACCCAAACATCGGTTTAGAGAATTACATCTCAAATAAGCAAATAACAAGTTGCAAAAAGTTGTAAAAGAAGCACTTGTGGAAAAGTTTAGGTGCAAATCGTACTTTCCTTGAGAAGCTAATAAATAAGCAAAACTATTTCCTTCTCTTCTTAGGTTAGACACTATACTAGAATGGATCTAGACATATTAATAAATTTCATCACCAAAGATAAAGTACTATAATGACAGGACTTTGGCTAGAAACTGATCGAATCACAAACCAACTTATCATTTATAAGCACCAATTTTTAACCTTTCATGACAATAAATACTTCAAAGGTTTAAGCATTGTCAACTTAACAAGGGGTTATAACAACTAAAATTTAAGGTTAAAATGTAAATAATTATCAATTTAGTATATCAAAATTGCATTTTTGACACAAGATATGCAAACCAATACCGATCTTACATATATTGCATCTCTAAGATGTGATATAAGTATGCATAAGGTACATGTTTAGTAGTGTGGAGTAATAATAATCGCGATATTTGTACGAATAGCTACATCGCAATTAATAATTGTGATATTATGGCAATACTCAAACATGGAATCACGATTCTTTCACGTGATTTGTATGTAAATTTCAATATCCCGATTCCTTAACATGATTTTACAACGAGAAAGTGGTAATTATTTTTTTCTAACTTGTCTATTAGTAATCTTTTTGTGTAGGAATGGTAGACATGTATTCACCCTACAACTGTCATGTCCCCACAGAGTACCCTAGTTATAATCGTACATCATGTAACCAACTAAGGCTCTAGGGGGTTGCATAAGTATTTCACAGCTAGCATGCCTCATAGGAAGTGAATATACAAAACAAGATCAAAAGTTGATTAGAGTTATAAAGATATTGCATATATATAAATCATAAGCCAAGATAACAAAATTATAAAGATTAGGTCATCATTTAGATAACTTAAGCTATTGCAAAACACAAACTAGGTCTCTATTACATATCAAAGTCTTCCCTGCCAAAAATGAATACATAAGATCATTTTCTACCCTAACTCCCACACCTAGTCTTGGTCTCGATCTTCTTGCTTATAATCTTATAAAGCAATAATCTAAAGGAGCATGGGCATTGAAAAGCTCAGTGAGTAATAAAATCTTAACACAGTTCATCGTTTTCCAATCATGGCTATTTAAGAAGCATATGCAATGCATCAATCAAATAAATGTAACAAATATGGTTTGGATAATCGAAATCCAAACCTATGGGGATTTATGCCCTTCTAGGAGGTTGAAGAATTAATTAGGTAATTCATGCCCATGAGAATCTCAAAACTAAAGAAGGAGAATTCTTTAAATTCTTTTTTACTTATTTGAAAATAGATATAATATACATAGTCTCCACTTCATTTAGAACTTAGAAATTCCCACTAAGTAATAATAGTCTATAGCCAACTCCAACACAAGCAACCTCCTCCGAAGTTTGCTTAGTTCCTGTGAAGCTGACAACCTTATGGTAACCTTAGCCAGATTCACTAGACTCAACAGGTATTACCGCAGAATCGAAATATTATTACGTGACATAAATACCATGCTAGTTCTATTATGATGTTATGTAATGCATGTTGGTTTGATTTAGGGTCCAATATGCTTTAATCCATGTTATATGGTGATCATCTCAATTTTAAGTATTCATCAATCCAAACTACACAACTATTACCAACTAATAAGGTTATCACTTTGAATATAATTGTTTATCACTCATTCATAAACATATACAAGCAAAGTTCCCAATTCCCTATGCATTTTGATGATTTCATTACATTCAAGACAATGCTTATATTTTATATTACAAGCACAATCAAAGTGAAAAGATCCGATTACTCACCCATTCATGATAGCTAATCATTGTAATAATCAAATAGAAAGTCCAAGTCTTGGTCAAAAGATCCTATAAAATAACAAACAAAATTCACTAAGCATATATCTATGTAAGACTTCTATTGGTACTTAAGTATTTTAAACTTAAGTTAATATAATTCTAATTCATTACTTTTTAAGGAATAAAGAAATCTTAAACTCAACTACTTTCATGAAATAAGAAACAAAACATACATATTAAACATATATATTTAAATAATTAATAAAGAAAAATATTTTTTCCTTTTAAAACAAAAATAAAGGACGTTAGCCCAGCTAGCTGCACAGTCTGGCAGGAGGCTGTGCAGGGCAGCACAGACACATGCACTACCCGTGTACACTGTGTGACCCACAACCAGAGGGTGCAACACCTTCTCAAACACCTCGTTTCTCCCCTTTTTACCTAAACCAAAACCAGACACCACTACATCCTTCCAAACGCCCCGTATGATTTTTTTTTCATGCTTTCTAACTTTTCAAATTCGAAAATTTACTTACCCAGATGCAAGTTTTGATCTCAACTTCATCATATACACATCACCACTCATACATAACCCATAAACCTTTCAAGAAACATCACATGAGCATAACACCAACATCAAAATCCAACATCAACTACCCCCAACACCAACCCATTCAACTATCAAAAGCTTATGGTATCTAAGATTTAAGACTCATACCATCAAATATCATTTCTCCAACTTCAAACTCACCCACAACCTTCTAACCATCAAAACCCAACATAAACACAAACTACTCTTACTCAAATAAATAGAAACCAACAAAAGCAAAAGAGAAGATATAACTTATCTTAAGCTACGCTTGACTTAATGATGGGATTAACTTGAGTTTTTGGTGAGTTTTTGAAATAAAAAAAAAAAAGAAGAAGAAGAAAGAAAAGATAGATGTGTGCGTGCGTGTGTTGTCTTTTTGGCTACTAGGAGAGAAGACGAAGTAGTAAAATTTGATAAATTTTAATTGCTTTTGTCTTATGTAATTAGATAAGGTTGTTGTTGACTTTTGGGCCATGAAGGGGGACGTAGTGTGTGTGTGTGTGTGCGCGCGCATGATGACTTTGGTAGGGAATAAGGCTGAAAAGTGCAGCAAAATCAACTTAAATTTTACAATCAAAACATCAATATACTTTCTAATGAAAATGAATACAAAGTTTGAAATAAATTTAGCTTATAGATTATATTTAAAAGGAAAAATTCCTTATAAAAAAACTATATAAGAAAGCTTTATAATTTAGAGATTAAATTTTTGAAATCTAATTTTCTAAAGGAGTTAAGGAGTAAAATAATTTATATACCACTTGAAATGAGTTACTTAAACTATTTTATCTTCAAAGACCCATCTAATGAAAATTTTGAAATTAATTAAATTAATAGGCAACTTTAAAAGGATTTACATGAAATTTTGGATTCTTTTCCTTATTTATCTAATTTTATACATGTTATCACATTTAAATCTAACAATCAAAGCATTCGATAGAATTATATACTAACACTTTATTGATTTTTAGTTCTATTTCTCAAACTCAAAAAATGGAAAAACTTGGCGATTTACAATAACAACTTGTAGTAGATGATCTTTAGAGTTTTTTACAACAATTGCTCTCCAAACTTGTTTCAAATGTGAATCAAAATCCCTTCATAGTTCCATTTAACTGTTCTTCCTCTAAGAGGAGTCTACGAAGACATTAACTTAGAATCTCAAACCCTAATTATTTGTTCTTCTTATGTAATAAACACCTGTCTAAATGATGTTTTGATTCTTCTAATACTTACATTAAATTTAGAGTTGTTGATTGAAAACAATTCAAGTTTCTTTCTTACCAAATATTCCATAAAATAACAACAATTTTGATTAGAATTTCCTTTCTTTGTTTGCTTTAATGACAAGTTGTAATTAACTGGTGGAAGTAGCCATTACAAAACCTATTTATGGAACATGAATCAGCATAGTGTTCTAACAAATAAAACCAAATGCGATGAATCTAAGTACAATAAAAGAATATATGTTCAACCTATTATTCCAAACACGATAGATCTTGTCTCACCTTTCGTTTAAAAAGAATCAGATTACAAGCTAAAACATTACTCTTCTCTAAAGAAAATGCTTTAGTAGGTAACCTGGCTCAGCAGTATACTGCCTATCTCTGGTTTTTAGCTAGATGACTTCATCTTCATTATCGAAATTATCACATTGAGTTAATTCAGTAGCTAGTTGTTTAACATCAATAATTAGATCCACCATATTAAGGACAAACACAAAACCATAATATCTTCACATCCACATTAGAAGTGCTTTGAATTTCTCGCATTTTCAAATCCTCAATCTCTCCATCAAGGACTACACTAGCAATGAGAGTAGCCATGGATCTTTAAAAATTCAAGCAATGTTTCCTTTGCCACTTGCTATAGATATTCCTTCTCAATGAGTTCCCTTTCAATCAAAATACTTCTCCAACACTACGAAACATTACTTCCTAATTTAGCTTCCACAAAATTTTATTTGGGATGTGCATGTTTTTTATGATTTTAACACTAGTCATCGAACCCTAGGATGAACGCAGGATGATATGGTTGGGAGTACCAAACCTTAGTTAGGTTAATGTTAGAATTATCAATATGTATCCACTCACTATTATAATTACATCATATATTATATATATATAATTTTTGTTAATGATTTCACTATTATATTTTTTAGAACTTCATGAGTATAAAAAATTCATTTAAGAAATAATTAAAGTATTTGGTGTATTTGTAAGAGATATATATTACTTGAAAATCAATTACTAATTAAAAATTATAGGGCTAATATATCAAATCTCAAATTATATAATTAATTTTATTTATTAGTACTTTATGGGATAAAGTCAAAATATTTGTACTATAGGCAATATAATTATTGTTTATGGTACAGAAGAGAGAGAGAGAGAGAGAGAGTAATAGGTAGTAAATGCATGTTGAAAGAGAAAAACTACATCAATAATACAAAAACCATTTACTTAACCACTAGACTATAGCTACTTTTATGTCATTGTTTGCTCTTTACCATATAGAAAGAAAATATCAATTTTTTTTCTTTTTTAAAAAATTCCAAAAAATTAGGTTTTACTGGGTGAGGTGAGGGGAGGGGTATGGTGGTGCGGTCCCCCTAAATCCGTCCCTGATCAAACCTACCAATAATTCTCTATGCCAATTTCCCCTATAAGGCTTATTAAAGTCCACTGGATTCCTAAAGCCTAACCCATCTATAACATAGTTTTGCTAGTTCAAACCAGCTCTTTTAATGTATTTCACATTTGGACATATCTTCTCATAGAAACTTAGCAATCAACATTATAGCCCTCTTTCATCATTTCAAAGGAATATGGTACCCACTCATTGCATAAGTTGGAATTACAAAAATAACAATTTTAATTATCAATGAATAAAATTGACTTCTTGGCTGTCAATATATGCATTACTTATACTTGGTTTAAAGTTGGGGATTGAGAGTATCGATAATTTTGATGTAGCACTTGACTGATGTGTGATACTATCCCAAATAAAGATACGCATAAAAATAATATAATATAATACTGATGTGATCTTAGATTTAATGATATTGTGAAGTACCTCATATTGTATATGTATATCATGTATGTACGTATCTTGTGGGGTTATGAATTGATGTAGGGTTTCTAAGATTGTTGTATATTATGATATACATGTCCACTAATATAAATAAGTTCAACACAACCCAACCCATATAGCAAGCTTAATAAGGCCATGATTACACTTATACACTAAAGATCCATGGACATGTAAATGCTATAAATATTAATGAAAAGAAGAGGGTTTGCTTTAATTGCAAGGCTTGTATACAAAATACATCACAACAAATGGGTGATAGATCCTTCCAATAAAATGATATCTTTTATTTCATTCATGATTTTAATGATACGTTCATATGAGATCTATAGTTGGTATTGTCATAATAATACCATGTAAGTCTCACATTGCATGTAACTTTGAAAAAAAATAATATGTAGATTATAGATACCTAAAGAGGGGATCCAAAGAAAAATTATGGGCTGGGAGAAACAAACAGTCTCAGAGCACTTGTTTGGGTATGATATTAATCAATAAATAATATTTATAATTAACAAATGAGATTAAACTATAGGTTTAAGATCAATAACATACCTTATTAAGTGTGTGAACTACCTAAGAAAGGTTGAGAGGATATAACAAAGCTAAATGAACTTTGTTTCAAAGACGTCCATCCAAATATTCTTTAAGTCATCCCAATTATTAATTGGAGTACATTGTAACTATCCCTCAACTTAAAAAAAAAAAATTAAGCCTAAATTAATAATTAATTTATAACAAGCTTAGCCTCAGATCTTAATATAAGAAAACTTCGGCTCTCTCAATACTCATGTAATATCTAAAAAATTAAATGCATCTTTTTGTTTTTTATTCCCCCTTTTTTTTGTCCTTTTAATATTCTATGTTTTACATGCAATATCTATCCACATGACAAGTCCAATTAGGCTCGGCCCAATTACATACTAAAAAAAAAATCCTTAAATTATTCTATTTAACACGTGAAAGAAACTTCACACAAGCCCAATTTCAGAAAGGCTGCCAAGTTAAAAATAAGAAATAACCCAAAACCGAAATCAAGGACATTTCGGTAATTTACTCATAATTCTTTATAGGGTTTTGTTAAGTTAGGGTTTCACAGGCTTAAGCCAGCAGACGGTGAGAGAGGGAGAGAGGGAGGAGGAAGAGTTTGCCGTCGCAACCATGGGTCGTATGCACAGTCGAGGGTATGTATACTTGTTGAATTTATATAGTCATGTTCTCTTTGTTTTGTGAGAACGAAAAATTAATAGGAATCCGTTTCTGGTTCATATTATTTTGTTTTTGACAGTAAAGGTATTTCAGCTTCTGCATTGCCATACAAGAGGACTCCACCGAGCTGGTTAAAGATCTCCTCGCAGGATGTAAGTTGTTTTAGTTTTTCACAACATTCGTACTGTATGATCACTTCCTATAGATTTATTTATTTTTAATTTATGTGAATTGTAGCTGTGAATTCTTTAATGTTATGATTAGATGGTATATGGTCCATATGGATTCCTCTTGTTTGTATATTTTGATCAAATTTTCGCTATTCTAGTATATCCATCTATGTAACAAACTATAGATTTGGCTGGAATTTGTAATGAAGAATCAGCTACTAACTATGGTTTTTGATTAGCTGTTATAGTCCTTGCTGTTGTTTCTAATTGGTGATTTAAAGTAATAGCCATAGAAATTTTTGTAGAATGCATAAAGGAAGGAAATCGTTTTCTTCTGGTTGATATTTGTATGTTGTTGTTCCGGTGCTGATTGTTGGTTGTAATTCGTATCTTATATAAATTTACGTCACATTTTATCAGTTTATTGTAGGCTGTATGTTTCCAATGGGTAGTTTCATATTAGTTACTTTTAGTGGTGTTTTTCATGTAAGGTTTGGTGCTTGATTTATAATCATTCTGTTGCGTTAGTGATAAGTACTAAGTGGATTGAATTACCATATGAAGTAGCTAACTATTAGTGGGTAGCAATTTCCTTAAATATATTTTGCTTAGGATATTTTATTACGAAATATGGTATTCATTTTTCTGGGATAAGGGAAAAAAAATAACATTAAAAAAAAAAAATCACACAGTTGTAACTAGGGCAAAAATAATCCTATAAACAGGCAAGTTGAACTCATCTCTCTATATAACATTGTAATACACTAATCTCGTCTCTTCAAGAAGGAGGTCACACTAGCTATAATGATTTTGTCTCTTTAAGAGACAAGGCTCATTTATCTGCATTGATCTCGTCTCTTGAAGGGAAGAGGTCGGCTACTTACAACTCCGTCTCTTAAAAAGATGAGTTCAACTTACCAATATTTGGGATTATTTTATTCCTAGCGGGATTTGTATAATTTTTTTTGAGACAGTTATTAATTTTTTCTTTATCCCATTTTTCCACAAAGTTGTGTGCATATTTTGGGAAGCAGATCTCGTACTGGGTAGAAAAGCTCAGTTTACTAGGAGAATTTCAATAGCTATTTGTCTGTCATAATTTCCTTCAGACCATGTGTATGATGAGGAGTAAAAAGCCCTGGAATCAGATGTCACCAACTTTAATTCATTTTGCCTTAGTGTTTCTTGAGAAATGTAATGAATGTATGCTGAGAAAAGTAATAGATACTGTTTCACTTCTAATTTTCTACCCTTCATCAGGAAATAGCAAAAAATATAGTAGACAGAAGAACCATGAGGGTCTTCCCTCATCTGGCTCTTCGTGTGGTGCATGATTGTTTTATAAGTAAAATTGCTGTTTTTTCTGGCAATCCAAGGTTCCGATGCCATTTTCATCCTTCTATTTTTGGTGTAAGCATATTTGCCTCTGGAAAATTGGAACGGTGTAAGGCTTTTGCTCATGTTCTTCACTCTTTAGGTTGAAGAAAATATTTGCAAATTCGCAAAGAAAGGCTTGACACCATCCCAAATTGGTGTCATCCTTAGGGATTCACACGGCATTGCTCAGGTCAAGAGTGTTACTGGGAGCAAGATTTTGAGGATTCTGAAGGCTCATGGTAATTTTTCCTTTTTAACTTTTGAAATCCGAGTCAGTAATTGCTTTTCTTAACTTAGCAGCAATAATTTGTGTAATTGATTAATCTATTTATATGCCTTTATAATTAGCTACAATGAATGTTCAGGGTTGGCTCCAGAGATCCCTGAAGATTTGTATCATTTAATCAAGAAAGCAGTGTCAATTAGGAAGCATTTGGAGAGAAACAGGAAGGACAAAGATTCCAAGTTCAGATTGATCCTGGTGGAAAGCAGGATTCACAGATTGGCTCGTTACTACAAGAAGACAAAGAAACTTCCACCAGTGTGGAAATAGTAAGTTTTTTTGCACTATTATACCCTTTTATCAGTTAAGTTTTAATTTTACACGCCTTCTCCCCTCTGCATATACTGAAATTTCTTATTGTTTGGATCTTGCAAAAGAGAAGGTGGCAATTAGGTAGTGAGTGAATCCGCATTCCAACTTAGTTTTAGTGTAAGGGGAGGTTAAAAATTTATTGATTAAGTTTATTGTTATAGCCATTTTTTCTTCTACATATGCTGGAGTTTCTTATTTTTTGACTCTTGCAAAAGAGAAGAAAGCAATATTGTAATGTTAGTAAATTCATGAGCAAACTTTGTGTAGGGAGAGGGTAACAAATAATTGGCTTTTGTGTGCTTATATTCATCTAACCATTTTTAGCATTTGGAGTTCATTTCTGAACTTGGCAAAGATAGGAAAAATCAAAAGAAAAGAGTACAGGATCTTTTCTTTAGCTAAATAAATGACTTATGAGAGAGAACCTTATACATGTGATATCATGCTCTGTTGGTTGATTTGATGGAAAGAGAATTGCACTTGGTAACCGTCTTGCTTTTTGGCCACTGGAATCAACCGTCTTATTGTATTTGCATATCATATAATGAAGCAATTACATTGGTTGTTTGCATATTCTATCTAGACAGCCTTAGCCATTGTGCAAGATGTTGTATCCCGGGAAATATTTCCTACAATACACAGCTTGGTCATATGTTTACATTGTAAACAACAGTAGGGTGGTTATCCTTCTGTGAAATTAAAGCGGTGTTTTATAAAAGTGCCATTAGCATAAATGTTATATGATTGCGTTTTTCTACCTTGTTTCCCTATGTTTATAGTGAATTCGGGCTCGCTGGAGAGAACCCGAGATCTCTTGGTTAATTTGATTAACCGGGTAGGTTTAAGACAAAGAACATATTATCCATTGCATTGAGGCAAAGTCTTATTATTACAACCCCTGGCAGTTATTCTAAAACTGCCATTTTATTTTAAAACTACCCCAGAGACAGAATATAACCGCCTCTTTCCAAAACACAACAACATAAGGAGTACATCTGGACACCTTAAAACAAAACACAACAGAAACAATACACCTGGACACAAAGGCAGACACATCAAACACATACAAACAAACACACACACGTCAAACACATACAGAAAACATTTCATACAATACTAGCATCAACCTCACATATCATGCATCTGCTGTCTTCGTTTTCTTCCTAGAGTAGATATGCGTAAAAGGAGTGACAAGCGAATCTGATTTGCTTGTAACAATAAACATACCTTGCTGAATCGTCTGAGATCGAACACTTAGTTTGCATGCAGTTTAGGCATCTTGATGCGGTTAATGTGGTTCAACATCTAGGCATACTCTCGGGCTTGAAGATTACTTTGGGCGTGTACATTGAGAATGTTCTTGGGTCAACAGATACCATCTTACGTTCTGTTTATATTTTAGTTTCAGCAATCTTTATTTGAATTCTTTACCCGAAAAGAAAATCTTTGTTTGAATTACATGATCTATTACATTATGTAGATCATGCATCATCTTTTTGCTGTTTCTTATATGAGACATTTTTCCTTTTAATGCAGCGAATCTACGACAGCCAGCACTCTCGTCGCATAATTGATTGTCGCTGCAACGAAGATATTCAGGAGTTGTAGTCTGTTATTTGAATGTTTCTCTTTGTATTTCCTATAAAATTTTTGAAATGTTTTCAGTTTCAAAGTGATTACTGTTGAATCATGATCATTTTTTGTTTAAATCTTCCAAAGGCAATCTCTTAACTTGCAGGACTGGCTTCACTATTTGAACTTGTGTTACTAGTAAAATTGCTGTGTGATACATGTCTATGAATCCTATAAAATATAAAATCATATGAATACAAATTACATAATTTTAACTATTAATATATTAACACAAAGTCGCATGTAAGAGTTGAGGTTCACTTTTGACAATCGCATGTTTTAGAATTTTACTACGTTGTAAAATCCCATGTTACGCGGGATACCCATCGGAGGGTAATATCACCCATTGAAAAAGCAAATATTCAGAGAAAAAGGAAAATAAGTGATATCCAAAAGAGAGAAAATTGCATGTTGAACATATGATGTACATATAAAAGATAAATGCATGTATTTGTGAAAAATGATTGATCTTTTTTATCATATTTATATAAGTATTGTTATTTAATTAGTATTGTTACAAATAAATATTTCACTAAAATTTGATTCTTAAAATTTTGCATTAATTAGGTGAGTTGGTCTGTTTCTAGATGTGGATAAGAACATTCTGTAAACCTTTGGTTCTAGATGTGGGAAAAAAATCTGTTAGTGTTGGGAAATTTGACTGGACTACTGTAATTGCATCATATAGCAGATGGTAAATTTTGTTTATGGGCTTCTAGGCGCATTTCCACAGGATGGGCTAACCTATTCGGCTTTGGGTTGACCTATTAGATTATGAAGTTAGTCTAGATTATTAAGTTAGTCCAAAGAAAGGTATAACCACGAACTGTTTTACTTGGTGATGGTTGATAGTTTTTTACTAGCTATTAACCGTTTTTGTTGCTTGGATACTTGGAACTTAGGTAAATAAGCCATTGTGTCGACTGTCTCCAACTTGTGAGGCAGGCTTTTAGAAGATTGTCCTAATTAACAAGGATATATTTGCCTAATTCACTTGATTATACATTGTTAAAAATCGAAATTAATTTTCTTATTTAAGTTAATTTACTTTTTCAATCAATGGAGAGCTTGTCACTATAAATATCCTTAGCCAAGTTCTAATAAGATAGATTTACTTTCTTTATACGCTAACCAACTTACCATCAAATTACTCTCGCTCAACCACTTAGGTATTGGAATGGTAGCACACATCCTTCCATCTTCTGTGGACTATTTTCTATCTTACAAGTAGGGACCAATAGACTAAAGGCTTCCTACACCCATAGAGTAAGGATTACAATACTAAGAGAGCAATATTCTCTCGCGGTGAAAATTTGCTTGGAATAGAGTGATTTTTTTCATTTTAAATGTGAAATGAATAAGTACTTATAATTTTCTTTGGGAGGATGAATTTTCACATAAATTGCTACTAAATTGTATTAATATCATTTTCATGGTTATCTTAGATGATGGAGTTGTTGAGATAACTTTTTCTTTTTACCAAACTTTTTGCCAAAAGGTGTTGAAAGAAAAATTTTGCTTCTTAAGTTTTATCAAACACTAAAATAGCCAATTTGAAAATATGAGCATGGGTTTAAACTTTAAATCTTGAAGTAAGATTTTGGAGCTAACTTGTTTGATCTTGTTGGAAGTTATGTTACTCAAATGAAGAAACTTTTGTAAAAGTTTGGAATCAAATTCAAAGCATGGGTAGAAATGAAATATGGAATAAGATATATTTAGAGATTGACTAAAGTCAAGTAGTTATATAAACCCCTTCGTTAGTCTACCGGTCAAATTAGTTCACCTAGATAGGTTTGAAACCTTTATTTTGAGATAAGGTTTGATGAAGCCCATAACTCAACTAAATTAATTTAACTTGATTTAATCATGTTAATAAATGGTGAGTTGTATAACTAATTAAGATGACTTTGTTAATATCCCTTTAGGCATAACTTATGAGATACCACAAATTTTCTAAAATTGACTAGGTAGAAACTATTGATCACCTGGTATAGAAATTGGTTGTAAATAGTTTAGTAAGTATAACTATATGAATATTAGTTTGTGATTGGGTAAATGACCATAAAACTAATTATTCATCTTAGTTTGTCTACTATTTCATTTAACTACTTTATTTCCAATTACTTATATGGACTTATATTCTTAAATTTTAACTTCTAAATCTATAAGAACTTTCATCACAATCCTTTTCAAGAAATCTTTTTTCACTTAAATAAAGTTCTAATTCAAATTGGCTAAACCCTTGTATTAACTTTATCTCCTTGTGTCTCAAATTTTAAAACCCATTGAAGCCTATTTCCTAGTATGAAAACCCAAGCCACCTTTACCCAACTACAAGCCTAAGAGCCCATAGTCTTTATTTCTTATCATGCACCACACACATACTCAATAATTTCAACATGGTGCAAGAAAGTCAAAGGTGGCCTTATCTAATTCTTTAAAGATAATTATCAAAGTTAATTACACAAAAATTATCCTTTAAAGAAGACCTTAGGCATGTACCATTTTGAGGCAAGAAGACTCCATCATTTTCATCAAATTTTCCTTTCAAAATCAACCAAAATTCCCTTAAGTGTCCATCTTCAAGTCAAGTTCAATTTAGGTAAAGTTCTACTTACTCTATTTATTCATTAATTTGCTTATTTTTTTTCTATCTAATCCATCTCTATTTCAATGAGTTCTTAAGGTGAGTTTAAATATTAAAATGTAGAACTAAGTTGAGTTTAGGCTTAAGTAAGCTTTTACAATTTAGAAGAGAAGAGTAGTAAAGACTATCTTGTTAATTTTGTACGATAGATGAATTTATTTAGTTTTCATGTTAAACTATTGGATATATAGCTATTGATGTTGTTGGTGTTAGCTATTTAGAAGAAAATTGATGTATATAAGAGTGTTATAGAATTATGAAGTAATTTTATATGTTGGTATTGAAGTGCTTTTGCTAAAATGGTAATTGAAATATTTAGTTAATTGAGTTAAAGCTAGGAAATGGACAAATGAGAAATGTTCAAAAGTTGGTGTAGGGCATTCATCACGGGGCGTTATCGTACCCACGATTGCCTCTGTATCCTTGTGTTTAGTAACGCACACTTGATAACAAGTGTTAGGAACCTCGTGATAAGCACTGTTTTAAAAAATTAAGATGATCACAGGTGTTATTCAAGGTATGATCATCTCTGTTCATTTGTTTTAACTCAAAATGTCCTTATTACGAGGTTATGTAGAGAGTGATGACTATCACCACTTCCATAACAGGTGATATCCAAAGGTGATTGGCTTAGTTGTTTGCTTTGGCTCAAAATGTCCTGATAACAGACGTTATTCAAGGAGTGATGACCATCACACTTTCATAACACATGTGATCAATCCCCTGTTAAGAAAAATAAATAAATACAAATAAAATAAATAATAAATAATGTATGTTGGTTATTGTACAGCTAGGAATGGGTTAAGTTTATACATATACTACGTGTACATTGAATTAAAAGTATATTAATAGACTTAATAACTAATTAGAATCAACATGGATTTCTAAATATAAAATTTACTTAGTTAATGGTTTTAGATTCAATTTGACTTAACTAAGATAAAATTTACTTTATTGAGTTAAAATGAACTTAGTTGATAAATTTTGTTCAACTTAGCTAAATTAAGTTAATAAAGGCTATATTAACTAATATTAGCTTAGTAACTTCTTTAGAATCCAACAACTTATGTTGAGTTAAATGTAAGTATATAAAAGAATTGATATTTGAACCTTATGTGAAATGATTTCTTTGAAACAAATCCCTCTGTTTGATTGTACCTATCTTTTGATTTATTGCAAGATACATCAAGCATCTATTCAGGTACACAGTAACTTGTGTTGCGTGCTAGGATAAGCATCTTAGATGAACTAATGCTCAAAGATAGCTTTAATAATTGTTTGTTGCTTGTATTTGTGACTTTTAATTTGGTTTAGGGAACAATAACTTTGTTAGACAATGCCACCACAATAGTTAAGTGCTTGGGCCATCCCCTATCATTGCTAATAATAATTCATAAGTGACTTAACGGGTAGTTGATAGGGCAAATGATATTGGAATAACGTTTACTTGCGCTTAGTGATAAGTAATATGGCTTAATTTATGTTTATAAGATCAATTAAACTAAATAATATTATGGAGATAAGTAAAGTTATATAATATCTATAAACCCTAAATGAAACTATTATTTTAGATGTTCTTAAATGAGATATAAGTATCCAAGTTGCTTATATCACCCTCCTAAGTAGTTGCTGCTACTCAGGACCTGAGATTCCCATGGTGTGTTGTTCGGAGTGTGAGTGTTCTATTGTAGTTTTGTTATACTTAAAAATTGAAGATATAATTTCTTTATTATTGCATTGCATTAGATTAAGTGTGTGTGCTCATCTTATTCGTGATTGTGTTACTGTTGTACTAGGCTTCGACTTGCATTTTCTTTTACAGGTATTAGTAATGACTTCTATGATTATCAGGGTTATGGCACGAACTTTGTAGAGTTCCTTGGGGAATGCGATGATTATGATGTTTATGTTGAATTTGAGAGTTCAACATGAATTTGATGAGCTAAATTTAATACAAAATCAATTATTTATCTGTTATAAACTACACTTAATTAGTCAAATATATATATATGCGTGCTTTGTGCATGTTTATTACAAGTTTTAATAGTAGAAGAACCGTCGAGAGCAAACTATAGCAAGTGGTCGAAGGGTTGACAAAACTAAGGTCAAGGCTCGATAACCTTAAATATGCCAAATCATTAATTAAGGGTCTGTCAAGTCTTAAACAAGTTAAGTGATTAAGGCTTAACAAGTTTAGTCTGATGTGTGGCAAGCTAAAGAAATGAATAGACTTGTCGAAAGTCAAGTTTAAAGCTCAACATGCCAAAAAGTCGAGGCTCGACCCATATAGAAAAAAGGCTTAATAAAGTTAAAGAAGCAAACAGTATTGCCAAGGGCTGTGTTGAGGGCTCGACATGCTAGAGTCTAGGGTGCGACAGTTCAAATTTTGAAGCTCAACAAAGCATGCTTATAAGAAGCTGTTGAAAGCAAAGTTTGGGCACGACGAAATGAGGTGCAACAAATATTTGAGGTGCAAAAGCTTAAAATATGAGGCTGATGTGGAAAGAAAAGAGTCGTTGGAGTACATTTAGTGTTTAAAAAATTATAGATGTTGTGTCTAATGGACTTTTGAATTTTAAAGGCTATTTATATACATAGTCCAGAAGATCAACCAATGAAGAAAGAAGTGCCAAAATCAATTACGAGCTCATTAGCTGCAATCAAACAAATTATTTTCTTGTTCTCTTGTATATTAAAATTTTCAAATATTTGTATATAGAGGGAAAAACACTCTAGAGCTTTGTTTTTATTTTTGCTATCTATTTAAGAGCATTCTAGAGAGAGAAAGGAAATAGTTTATTTCCTTTATGCTATAAACTGTTGTATTGCTTAGCTTAAGCATTGATTTGAGATAAATAAAAGTGATGGTGAAAACCTCGATTCGAGGCATTATTAGACTGGAGAGTAGGAAGAAGGCCGAATTTCACGTTAAAATATTGGCTTGGTTTTCCCTATCCCTATCCATTTAATTTACGTATTATATCTTTTGTTTATTATCCACTACAAATTTATTTGTATTTGGATTTGCTGAAATTTAAAATTAATCATTCAGGTTTTTTGGAAAAATACTCAATTCATTCCCCCCCTTTCTCTCGAGATTCATAGTACATTTTCAATTGGTATAAGAGATTATATCTATTATTTCAGTGCTTAACTGCTAAATAGAGTAAAGATTATGGCTTCAAATATACTAGGGTTTCTAGAAGGGCAAGCAATAAACAGACCTCTGCTTCTATGTAGGGGGAAGTACCCTACAGGAAGTGTAGGATGAAATTCTTTTTAAAAGCCCAAAACAGATTGATATGGAATGCTATTGAAAATGGGCCTTTTGAAATTAAAGAAAATTAGAAGCAGACTACATGGAGGAAGTTTGGAAAAAGCTTGATTTAAATGAAATTTCAATGAATATATTATACTATGGATTAAATGAAAGTGATTTTAAAAGAATTTGTACATGTTCTACAACAAAGGAAATTTGGGATGAGCTAGCAAAAACTTATGAGGGTGCATTTAGAGTTGGAGATACCAAAATAAGTCTTTTGTGTGAAAAATTTGAAAACTTTAAAATGCTCTCTAATAAAACTATCGATGAAATGCACGGTAAATTTATTAACATAATAAATCCTCTAAGTATGCTTGGGAAGAACTTTACTAATTCATAAATTAATTCTAAACTTATCAGGTCACTTCCAAAAGATTTAAAAGTTAAGAGGATAGCTACAAAGAAAGCTAAAGATCTCAGCTTCGTAAGTAAAGAAGAGATTCTTCGTGAGTAAAGAAGAGATTCTTGGTGTGCTTAAACCTATGAGCTCATCAATAAACAAGGCAAAGAAGGCAACAATAAGGCTATTTCCCTAAAAGCTATGAGACAAAAATCAAGTGATGAAGAAGATGAAGATGAATAAGAGTCTTGACGGCCAAAAAGTTGAGAAAATTTATGAGGCCAAAATTAAAGAAGATAGAGGATGACAACAACTCCTACAAGCACAAGAGAAAGGATGTGATCACATACTTCAACTACCAAAAGTCAGGACACATCCAATAGTATCGCCCATTACTTAAGAAGAGATCGAAGGAGGAGAAGAAGAAGGCTTACATGGTAACATGAAGCAAGGAAGATTGATTTGACTCAGATGATGAAAATGTATGCTTCATGGCCTTGGGTAATGATGTATCATCTACTTGTTCTCTTTCATACAATGAACTACATGCTAAGTATGAGAAAGTTTTTTGCAACTTGTTAAAAGTTGAAAAAAGGAATAACACGTTAAAATCTTTAATGATAGAAATTGGAAATCAATTAGATAATTTTCAGACTGAGAATGAAGAAGTTAAATCTGAAAGTGAAAAGTTAAAAAATGAATTAAACAGTCTGAAAATAGAAAGTGAAAAGATAGATATTAAATGTAAAAATTTGAAAAGAAAAAATAATGAATTAAAAGAAGTAAATGAGAAATAAAAAATTGAAAATGATCCGCTAGATATTGAAATTATAACCATAAAAGATAACAATGTTGCATGTGCTGATAGCTGTAAAAATGAAATCATTAAAGAGTTGGAAATCTTGAAAAATGAAAATAAAATGTTGAAAACCAACTTGGATATTCAAAGGCCACAATAGCCAAATTCACAAATGGAACGAAAAATCTAAATACACTTCTTGGGAGCTAAAAGTGTAATTTAAACAAATTTAGAATTGACTATAATGGACAAAATAATTGTAAGTCCCTCAAAACAAAATTTGTTAAAGCTAGTTATGGGACATGTAATTATTATAGCAAAACAGCTCATATTGCACATAACCGTGCAATAAGAAAATCTATGAATTTGAATTATTGAAGCAAGTTTGTTTGGGTTCCAAAAAGAGAAGTTTTTGTACCCTTACCTAAAAAGGACCCAAACTAAAAAGGTACCAAAGAAGTAATGATCTGTTTTGCAGGGATCATCAAAGTCAAAGCAAAAAATGGTACTTAAATAGTGGTTGCTCAAGATATATGACACGAGACGTGTCTAAGTTCACATTACTAGACTTAAAGGATCAAGAGAGCGTTATCTTTGGGATAACAAAAAATCAACAGTTTTAGGTTAAGGTAGCATTCTCATTAATAAAGATTTATATATTAAAAATATTTTACTTGTAGATAATTTAAAGCATAATTTGTTGAGTATTAACCAATTGTGCGATAATGGTTTTAGAGTAACAGTTACTGTCAAAAAGTGTTCTATTAAAGGAATTGGCAATAACCAAGCATGTTTTGAAGGATATAGACAAGAAAATATTTACAAAATCAATTTAGATGATTTTAAATCTTCAAATAAAACTTGTCTATATTTTGAAAATGACAATACTTGGCTATGGCATAGAAGACTAGGACATGGTAGCATGTACGTCATTTCAAAATTTTTTAAAAAGGATCTTATCAAAGTTTTACCAAGCTTAAAATTTCAAAAGGATAAGATCTGCCATACATGTCAAAAGGGAAAGCAAACTAAGACTTCTTTTAAGTCTAAGGATGCTATCTCCATATCTAGGCTATTAGAACTATTGCAAATGGATTTATTTGATTATACCAAAAGCTTAAGTTTGGGAGGAAGGAAATACACTTTGGTTATTGTTGATGATTTTATTAGATACACATGGATTTTCTTCCTTGCATCTAAAGGCGAAACCAATCATGACTTTTTTAGATATTGTAAGAAAGTCCAAAATAAAAAAGAACAATTCGAAGTAATCATGAGGGAGAATTTGAAAATCATGAAGTTGAAATTTTTTGTAATAATTATGGTATTGAACACACATTTTCAGCTCCTAAAACTCCACAACAAAATGGTGTATCCGAAAGGAAAAACATAACTTTAATTGAAATGACTAGAATAATATTGTGTGAAAATAATTTGTCAAAATATTTTTGGGCTGAAGCTGTAAATATAACATGTTACATTTCAAACTGAGTTTATAAGGCCAATTTAAAGAAAACCCCCTATGAACTTTGGAAAGGCAAAAGATCTAACATATCTTTTTTTATCCTTTTAGCACCAAGTGTTACATTTTAAATAGTGGCAAAGAACAATTGGCTAAATTTGACTCTAAAAGTGATGAAGAAATCTTTTTAGGATATTCTTTAACAAGTAAAGCTTATGTAACAAAAGAATTTTAGTTGTTGAAGAATCAATTCATGTTGCGTTTGATGATTCCTTGCCTGATGCATGTTTAAATGATGATGCTGATGGTTTTTGTGCCGATCTAAATAGATTCTCTCTTAAAAATAGTAATAAAGAAATTAATGAACAAAAATTGGATGATGATGAGCATGAATCTGTTAATAATGATTTACTTAAAGAATGAAAATTTGTAAATGCTCATCTAAAATATCTAATATTAGAGAACCTTCTAATCGTGTTCAAACAAGATCATCTTTAAGGAATTTAAGCAATCTGGTTTTCTTATCCCAACTTGAACTTAAAAGTATTGATGAAGCCTTAAAGTATGAATTTTGGATTAATGCAATGCAAGATGAATTAAACTAGTTCATAAGAAATTATGTATGGTTTTTGGTTCATAGACTTGAAAATAGACCTCTTATAAGAACCAAACGGGTTTATAAAAATAGACTTGATGAATCTGGTTTAATAACAAGAAATAAGACTAGGCTGGTTGCTAAAGGTTACAATCAAGACGAAGGAACTGATTTTGATGAGACTTTTTCCCTAGTTGCTAGATTAGAATCTATAAGATTGCTTTTGTCATTTGCAACTTTTAAAGACTTCACTCTTTTTCAAATGAATGTCAAAAGTACATTCTTAAATGGTTTTATAAAAGAAGAAGTTTATGTAGAGCAACCACTACGTTTCGAAAATAATGAAATTCTCAATTATGTTTTTAAGTTAAACAAAGCTCTTTATGGACTAAAGCAAGCTCCTAAAGCTTGGTATGAAAGACTCATTAACTTCCTATTAAACAAAAGCTTTTCAAGAGGGAAAATTGATAAAACTTTATTTATTAAAAATCACAAGTCTGATACATTGATTGTGCAAATCTATATTGATGACATTGCGTTTGGAGATGCAAATATGAGTCTTATAAAAGATCTTGTTGAGTCTATGAAAAGTGAATTTGAAATGAGTGTGATGGGGGAACTCAATTATTTTCTTGGTCTCCAAATTAAACAAGCTAAAAATGGAACCTTTATCACTCAAGCTAAATATACAAGAGATTTGTTAAAAAGATTCAACATGGATAATTGCATATCAAAACCAACACCTATGAATACAAGTATTGAGCTTGATAAAGATAAAAAAGGTAAAAATGTTTGTGAAAAGATGTATAGAGCCATGATAGGCATTTACTATATTTGATAGCTTTTAAACTTGACATCATGTTCTTTGTATGTTATGTGCACGATTTCAATCATGCCTAAAAGAATCACACTTGAATGTTGTGCAGTAAAACATATTTTTAAGTATCTTGCAGACACGATTGAAATTGGCTTGTGGTATCCAAAATTTACTACTTTCAATCTAATTGGATACTTTGATTCTAATGTTGTTAGATTCAAAGTAGATAGAAAAAAGCACAAGCGGCACGTGCTATTTTCTTGGAAATTCTTTAATATCTCAGTACTCTAAAAAGCAAATCTTGGTTGCCCTTTCAACTACTAAAGCTGGATATATTGCAGCTGGTAGTTGTTGTGCATAAATTTTATGGATGAAACAAACTTTGCTTGATTATGGTTTAATTTTTGAAATGTTCCAACTCTTTGTGATAATACAAGTGCTATAAATTTGACTACAAATCCGATCCAACACTCAAGGACTAAACATATCAAAATTAGACGTCATTTCATTAGATATCATGTTCTAAACAAAGATATCAACTTGAAATTTATTGATACAAACAATAAGATCAATGATATTTTTACTAAACCCTTGAGTGAAGATTGTTTCTGCACTTTAAGAAGAGGATTGGAAATGGTCAAGCAAGAAGAGTGCTAAGTATTATTGAACCAAGTCGACATAGAATAGAATTTTAGGCTAAATAAGCTGCTAAATATAATATGTGCCTAATAATCTGGTTTGTGCTTGTATTGGATCTCTTTATGTGCTAATCTGTGATAATCTTGTTTGATTGCTACATATTTGTGAAGTTAAGTGCTCTGATGTGTTTGCATATCTATTACATATGAGCTTGCTAATTTTGGTGAAGTCCTCGTGATGAGGCAAATGTGGTGAAGTCCTACTATGTGTAGGCATGTGTGTGAAGTCCTATTGGTGTATAGGCATTTGCGGTCAAGTCTTATTTGAAGTATAGCAAACAGTGAAGTTCTAGTTGTGTACAAGCAAGTGGTGAAGTCCTATGTGAGCATAGGCATGTGTATGAAGTCTTATGTGAGCATAAGCATGTGTGTAAAGTCCTATATGAGCACAGGCAAGTGTGGTGAAGTCATATCCGAGTATAGGCAAGTGGTGTCAAGTCCCACATGGGTGTAGGCAAGTATGAAGTTCTCTGTTAAGGCATTTGCTTAAGCTGATTTTGTTTATTATTTGTGCATTTCCATCATTTGTTAATATTAAATCTATTATAGTATTATTTTTTATGAGTACAAAAGGAGAGAAGTGGATGCATAATTAACAGTGTGCATGAAGTATGTTTTGATAAGGGGAGAAAATAACATATTAAGTGTAGTTTGTATCTTCCCAAAATTAAGCATTATAAATCTGTTTTGAAACCTAGAAAATTGAAAATTCTCTTAAAATTCGAATGCTTAATTGATGGGGAGTATACTGTAGTAAATATGAGTTAATTGTGCATAAATTATCCTCATAAAAAAGGAGGAAATTGTTGAACTTGAGAGTTCAATGTGAATTTTGATGAGATAATTTAATGCACAATCAACTATTTATTTGTTGTAAACTACACTTAATTAGTTAAATATATATGTATATATATATGCGTGCTTTATGCGTGTTTTCTGCAGGTTTTAGCAGAAGCAAGAACTGTTAAGAGCAAGCCATAGTAAGTGGTCAAGAGTTAACAAAGCTAAAGTTAAGGCTCGACAAGCTTAAATATGCCAAATTAGTAGTTGAAAGTTGGTCGAATCCTAAACAAGTTAAGTGATTGAGGCTCGACACGTTTATTTTGATGCGTGACAAGCTAAAAAAGTGAATAGACTTATCGAGGGTCAAGTTTAGGGCTCAATAAGCTAAAAAGTTAAGGCTCGACCAGTATAGAACAAATTCTCAACAAAGCTAAAGAAGCAAAGCTGTCAAGGGTCCTGTCGAGGGTCGCGTTGAGGTCTTGACATGCTAGAGTCTAGGGTGCGACAGTTTAAATTTTGAAGTTCGATAAAGCATGCGTATAAGAGGTTATCGAGGGCAAAGTTTAGGCACGATAGATATTTTAGGTGCGACAGCTTAAAATATGAGGCTGATGTGGAAAGAAAAGAGCCATTGGATCACATTTAATGTTTGTAAATTATAGACGTTTTGTCTAATGGACTTTTGAGTTTCAAAGGTTATTTATACAAAGTCTAGAAGATCAACCAATAAAGAAAGAAGTGCCAAAATCAATTGCTAGCTCATTAACTGCAATTAGACAACTTATTTTCTTGTTCTCTTGTACATTAAAATTTACAAATATTTGTATAGAGAGAGAAAAAAACTCTAGAACTATGTTCTTATTTTTGCTATCTATCCGAAAACATTCTAGAGAGAGAAAGAAAATTTTTTATTTCCTTCGTGCTATAAACTGTTGTATTGCTCAGCTTGAGCATCGATTTGAGATAAATAAAAGTGGTGATAAAGACCTCGATTCAAGGTATCATTGGACCGTAGAGAGTAGGAAGAGGACCGAACTCTACGTTAAAATATTGGCTTGATTTTCCCTATTCCTATCATTTTAATTTACGCATTAAATCTTTTGTTTATTTATTCGTTGCAAATTTATTTGTGTTTTGATTTGCTGAAATTTAAAATTAATCATTCAGGTTTTATGGGCAAATACTCAATTCCATACCCTTCACCTTTTGAGTATTCTTAGTGCATTTTCATTTTCGACATAATGTATTTTATTTTGTTAAAACTTTAATCTTATTTTTCAAACTTGTAATTTTGTTAACGGCTTATCTACAAGCCTATGGTCTATAGTTTTAATATACTAACTTACTTTTATGTTTTGAGAGACTAAATTCTTAATATTTTTTAAGTACTAGAGATTGGTACTGAATTGCAAATATGTATGATGATATACCCACTATAGTATTTTTTTTCTTTTTTTATTAAATACTAAAAGTTTATATTCCATTACTTACTCAATTGTTTTGAAAAGAACCTACTTATATGATTTCAAAAGTTAAAACTAATAATCAAATGACTCAACTAAATTAATTTAACTTGATTTAAGCATGTTAATAAATGGCAAGTTGTATAACTAATTAAGACGGTTTTGTTAATATCCCCATAGGCATAACCTATCCCAAAAATAATTGAATTCATTTCCCTTTAAGGCGATACTTACATGTACATTAATTTAAATACCCTATAGACATGAAATGAAGAACTTATAATTCAAATGATAGATATAACTTGATGTGGTCAAAATTAAACAAATAATAAATGGATAATTAATATATATTTTTAATCTTTAATAAGTTTTTGAGTTTGTACCGAATTTTCACTTAATTTTAAGTTTTTAATAAAGATCTATAGTGATCTTGGATATTACATGTTAAGAGAAAAATTGTTAAATCTAATTATTATATAATCTTAACTTATCTAAATGGGTGTTGATTGTGTTTGGTTGTTTTGATCCAAAAGGCTACATTTGCATATAATGGTACGGTAATTAGATATATAGGTGACTAATAATGGCTTAGGTAATTGATAGAAAGGATTTGTGTTAGAATAATGGTTATTAAGATTGGAGGAAAGTCTTAACAAGTAATGCACAATGGCATGGGACATGTGTATATATTATGGATGGACTATAAGTGGTGACATATGAATAATAGTAGTGATCCCCATTGGATTAGACATGAAATTTGGTTGTTCTCGCTATTCATGACAGCCTTTTGGATCTAACCCTTTTTTCCCCTATCTTATTTATTTAGAGTCATAAGTACTCTTGTACCCCTATTTTATTTACCCGGCCTCCACTTAGTCTGAAAATTGAAAAAAGAAGAAGAAGAAAAAAAATAGATTTAACCAAGTATATATATTTTTTAAAAGTTTCAAAATTCAAAATATAAAATAAAAGGACATATTTTTACGAAAATTAAAATGGTTGATTTTCATAAAAATTTACATTCCATACCATATATTTTCTATGTTATATTGAACTCTTCAAATGGATTTCATAATCATTGAAAAAGGGAAAAAACATATTTAGAAAATAGAAAATTTCACATTTGTCAACATTGAAAATTTTTTGTTTTTTTTAACATAACATATTTTCACCTCATGATAGATCATTGTAAATTTACAAAAAATTATAATACGCAAAATTTCTAACTTTTTTTAGTTATAATTTTTTTTTAAATTTATAATGAATCAATTAACATAGAATATATAATTTTAAAAATTATTTAAAAATTATAATTTCTAATTTTTTAAAAAAGATATCAAGGTAAAAATAAAAAAGACATTAGCAACATATATACACTCTAAACATATAAGACACCGTAAAATAAATGAATTTAGACTAAAGAATCAAATTTGATAACATCTTATTGTTGATAGGACTGTTGTTGGTCCCGAAAATAATCAAGAAGGGGGGTTGAATTGATTATTTCAGAAAATTAAAATTTTTGCCTTTTAAAAAACAATCCCTTTTTTTTTTAAAGTTGAGAGAACAATATGAACAATTAAACAGCAATAAAATAAACTGTGGAAATATAAATAGAGAAGAGATAAGAAGATCAGGCAGATATTTATAGTGGTTTCGCCTTGTGCGTCAGTCCACTCTTCCAGCTCCGAGCTGGGGACCCCAATATCCTTCGAGTTTGTTCCACTATAACCAATAAAATCAATTACAAGCTTGTACAAATCTCTTTGCTCGATTCTCACGCTATACACTAGCTTCAATCGATCTACAGAGTTCCAAACTAGTAATTGAATTAACTCACTTGAAGCCAACAACAAGTTACTTCATCTATAAAAGAATAAAATGTAAAGATTGAAATAAAATTTGCTACAATTCTGCGCGTGGGAAGGAATAAAGAAAGTGTGCTTTTCAACTCTAAGTTTTCTTGGTCAATGATTGAAGTCAAGCAGCTCTCGGTTTTTGTTTTTCTTGAACAGTGAAAAGTTCTGTGTATCCTTCTTCATTTATCTCTGTTCGCATATCGCATATCGCATATATTTATGTCCTTCTAATGTTCAGAAATTTTTTATTCTCGAGACAAGATTGATATCCCAAATATCTCGGGTAGAAATCTGTAACCTCTTATCTTTAATTTAATTTTCAAACGCTGTTGATATCTTCAAGAGAAAATCTTGTTCTTTTTGTTTACTTCTGTTCCAGATTTAGATTTGAATTTGAATCCTTGATACGCTGAAGTAAGATAAGATCTGCTTGAATTTCGTGATTTAAGATAATCCATTTGTTTTCTGTTTGAGAGCTTCTGATAACGTTGATCTTGTTGAAGATAGATCTGGAGAATTGTTGCTGATATCACGGTCTTCAACGTGATCTTCACATGTTATCTTCTTGAAGATAACGTGGTTCTTGTTTTGATTTTCTTAATAATATCCAATTTGAATTCGTTTTTATCTTGAGAAAAATCAGAAAACATAACTTCTCCGTCTTGAAATCAATCCATAGATAATAAACCGTAACTTCTGTTTTTATCTCCAGAAAGCTTTTTCGATGAAGATAACCCATCCGAAAATTGTTTAAATCCCCTAGGATATAATCCAACTTTAGTGGAACGAATAAGTATACTATCCGAATATACTTATTATCTCAGAGCTAGGTCTTCAAAATTATTGAACTTCTTCATAAAAAATGTTGTTTGAGAAGATGAACAGTAACTAACTTTAACTCAGAATTACTGTTGAAAGTTCTTGAAAAGGTTCTATAAAAACTTCTGTGTTTCTGGAAACTAACGTCAACTCAGAATTGCTGTTGAAAGTTCTTGAAAAAGTTTTGTAAAAAGTTCTGTGTTTCTAGAAACTCACTTCAACTCAGAATTGTTGTTTTGTGTTTCTCCCAAAGGTTCTGTGAAAGGTTCTGTGTTGCTGAAAATGTGTTATACTTTAATTATCCTTCTGGGAAACATTATGTGTTCCTTTTTCCTTTCTAAACAACATTCGAAATCATCATATCTTGTAATAACTCTTGTCTAACTTATCTAAAAACTTGTTCAAATCCAAGATTTAATATCATTCAACCTTATATATTAGTTCAACAAATTTACCAATATTCTGTATAAAGTTCTGAATATAATTATGCACACTAATAGAGTAGTTAGTTCTTTGAGCATTTTGTTATCATCAAAACTTTAGATATATAGAGAATCAACATTCTCCCCATTTTTTATGATAACAAAACAATTACACATTCATTCATCATACGTTCACAATTTATCACACATTCACGATTCATCACATATTCACGAATGAACCCTTTATTCTCCCTCTTTTTGTTATCAGCAAAAATAGAAGAAAACATAATAAAAGTTGATATGATTGGTGTATCAAAAATTACATCACAGGTCTGATGTGAGATGTTAACAAAAACAAAAAACAAAAATATCCGAAATAAAAGAAAACAAAACAAAAACTAATGCTTTTTGGTTCTTTTTGTGGATTTGCGAGCGGTCATTTTCTGACACCTGCGATAGTTGGAAGGAAGAGAAGGTTGATTAGTAGAACGTTATGGAGGTGGAGCAACATAATTTTCCGGATGGTGAAGCACGTCAAGAGGAATAAATGGCACAAGACTTAAATTTGCTGGAGTGGGTTCATAAGGTTGTCGAGATCGAGGAGCACCACTATCAATGGAAGTGTTAGTTGTGATAGCTTTTGGGATAGGTTCTGGTTCAGATGGTGAAGATCGAAAGAATGAGCGGGCTGAATATGAAGACATCCTAGATGGTGGAGGTTGGGATTGTTGCAAAGAGGATAACTGAGTCTTGATCTCTGTAGATATAAACTGTGTAATGTCCTGTTTAAAAGATTCAAGAGAGGCTGCCATCATCTTTGCTAGAGCACCTTTGGATTGAAAGGAAGATGCTTCTCCTAGACCTTCTGGAAATTTGTGCAAAGAATCTTCACTGTCCGAGGAAGAGTCCATTTACAAATTTTCCCTTATATGAAATTTGTCACCAGTCATAGGTTTATATTTTTTCTTTTCTTTCTTTTTCATTGGTTCTTTACCAGCCTTGTGCATTCCTTGATTTGTTTCCTGATCTAATGAAACTTTTGGAGAAGCTTCTGGGGTTGGTTCTTGCTCCCCCTCAACTGTTGCCTTTACCTTTTCCCAGTCAATTTCTTTCCTATGTTTCTTATGCAAGTAAATCGCACCATCTATTGCATACCAGAATTTCTTATAAGGCCTAATTTGCATATGATGCATGCTTTTCTCTCCAATTCTCTTTAGACCTATAGGAAATTTTATTTTCTTAGGAATGAGAATTCCTTTAAACTTGAATATCTCCATAAGCACATTCCCATATATCCTAAACTCTTGTTCTTTCCAAATTCTTTTCAAAATTCTTTTAGCTAAGTCAATTCTAACTTTCTTTATCATAGCCAATATGATCAATCCATCTTCTTTCATTACTGTTGTGGAACTTCCTTTCTTAAGAAGAATACACCCTCGTACAATCTTATGGAGCATCCTAACAAGCAGTTTGAATTCATAAACGAACACATCAGAATCAAGAAATTATCCCACATTTCCATTTATTCTCAAAAACAGATCATTTCTGCTCATTGAAACAACCATATTATCATCATGATAATCTTTCAAATCAAAACATTTTATCAAATCATCACGTGGTATAGTTACATCCACTTCTTGAACTTGTGATCTCAAATTCCTAGAATCTACAAATGTCAAATTCCTATAGAATTCTTCAACCATTTCTCTAACTACTACGCCAATCAGATTACACAACTTCCTATAGCTAATATTATCTAGCCATGCATTCCAGTAGAACCCATGCTTTTGAAAATATCCAAAATCTATAAAAGCGCAATCATGGATTTTTACCTTCTTATATGGACATTGGATTTCTGATTCTCTGACATTTCTGCGCTTTTTGGATGGGTTCTGTTCTTTTGACGTTGAAGGAACTTCTTTCCTTCTCTTCGATGAAACTTTGGAAGTTTTCACCTTCTTGATTTTCTTTAAAAGTTCTGATATAGGTTCTGGGTCAGAACCATGAGACGAATGTTCTTGAACTTTTTCTTTGTCCTTTGTCTTTTTGGTTGGTTCAGAAACTTTTTCAGATTCTTGATTAGATTTAGAAGGTTTTTCAGAAACCTTAGATGGTGAACCAGATAGAGAAAGGGTTTGTTCAGAATCAGATGATGTGGCTAGAAGAGAGATGGGCTCTTTGGATGGAATGATTTTGAATTTCTTGTTTGAGACACGCTGAGATTTGCGTGGAGCCATGGAGGATTTTTTGTAACTAGGGTTTCAGCGATTTTCAGAGAGGAGTTGAGTTGAAGACGAACGATAGAGATTCCCCTTTTCTTTTAAAAAAAACAGAATATAAGGTAGACGAAGGGTTAGAACGTTACGCGCCAAGGCTCTTCACAACTTCCCGTACAACATTTTCCAATAAATAATCCTTAAGAAATTGAATTATCATAATTATCATTTTCAATAAAAAGGATTACATATTTCAATTTCATTCCTTATGAATTCAAAATTTAATTTTTCAAGCGGTTTTGTAAAAATATCAGCTAATTGTTTATCAGAAGACACAAAATCAACAACAATATTACCATTAATTACATGATCACGAATAAAATGATGTCGAATTTCAATGTGCTTAGATCTAGAATGATGCACTGGATTTTTTGTTAGATTAATTGCACTTGTATTATCACATTTAATAGGTATATTTTTAAAAATAAACCATAATCCTTTAATTGTTGTTTTATCCAAAGCATTTGTGCACAACAATTACCAATAGAAACATATTCTACTTCAGCTGTAGACAAAGCAATAGAATTTTGTTTCTTAAAAGACCAAGAAACTAATTTGTCACCTAAAAATTGACAAGTACCAGATGTGCTTTTTCTATCAATTTTGCAACCTGCATAATCTACATCAGAGTATCATATTAAATCAAAATTTTGATTTTTAGGGTACCAAATGCCCAATTTTGAAGTATTTATTAAGTACTTGAAAATTCTTTTAACAGTTGTTAAATGTGTTTCTGTTGGTGCACTTTGAAATCTCGCACACAAACATACACTGAATAATATATGAGGTCTAGATGCAGTCAAGTATAGTAAAGAACCAATAAGATTTCTGTATAACTTTTCATTTACCTTCTTTCCATTTAAGTCAGAATCTAACCTTGTTGAAGTACTCATAGGTGTTGCAGCTCCTTTACTCCTTTCATATCCATACTTCTTAAGAATTTGTTTAGTATATTTTTCTTGATGTATGAAGATTCCTTCTTTAGTTTGTTTAATTTGTAGTCCAAGAAAGAATGTCAACTCTCCCATCATTGACATTTCAAATTCTGCCTACATATCATTTGTAAAATCTGGATAGTATATTTCATTGGTAGAACCAAATATAATATCATCTACATATATTTGCACAACCAAAATATCTTGTTCATATGTTTTTAAAAATAAAGTTGTGTCAACTGTTCCTCTTTGAAAACCTTTTGAAATTAAAAACAGACTTAATCTTTCATACCAAGCCCTTGGAGCTTGTTTTAAACCATATGAAGCTTTATTTAATTTAAAAACATAATTAGGTTTAATAGGATCTTCAAAACCAAGGGGTTGCTCAACATAAACTTCTTCTTTTATAAATCCATTTAAGAATGCACTTTTTACATCCATTTGAAAAACTTTAAAATTTTTAAAACATGCATATGCAAGCATTAAACGAATTGCTTCTAATCTAGCTACAGGTGCATATGTTTCATCAAAGTCAATTCCTTCTTCTTGTGAATATCCTTTAGCTACTAATCTTGCTTTATTCTTACTTATTTTTCCGTTTTCATCTAGTTTGTTTTTAAACACCTACTTAGTTCCAATTATAGATTTTCCTTTAGGTTTAGGTACAAGATTCCATCCATTATTTCTTTGAAATTGATTTAACTCTTCTCGCATGGCATCAATCCAACTATTATCATTTAGAGCTTCATCAATATTATTAGGTTCAATTTCAGATAACATAGCAAAATGATTTTCAAAATCTTGTAACTTACCTCGTGTTTGAACACCAGTTTGTATATTACCAATAATTTGTTTAGAAGGATGAGCAGACTTGTATTTCCAACCTTTAGAAGTTTGTGGTTGAGATCTTACAATTTCTGAAATACCTTCTGTTCTTGCTTCTAACTTATTTTCTAGAAGGTTAGATACTCCAGATTTAGGTTATGTACTAGGTTCTGTTTTAGGATTGAGATCCTTTTCTTCATCTGACTCATCATCCTTTGTATCTTCAACAAACTTAACATTAATTGATTCTTCAACAATTTTTGAGGATTGGTTATATACACGATAAGCACGACTATTTAAAGAATATCCTAAAAATATTGCTTCTTCAGATCTTTCATCAAACTTACCAAGATTGTGAACATTCCTTTTTACAAAACATTTAGATCCAAAAGCATGAAAATAAGAAACAGTAGGTTTCTTACCTCGAAACAATTCATAAGCGGTCTTTGTTGTCATGGGCCGAATATATACTCGATTGATAATATAGCAAGCTGGAGACACTACTTCTGCCCAAAAAAACTTAGCAACACCACTTTCATTTAACATAAATCTAGTCATTTCTTGTATAGTTCTATTTTTGCGTTCTACAACTCCATTTTGTTGAGGTGTATATGGAGCTGAGAGGTTATGAGATATCCCATGTTCTTCACAAAAATTTATAAAATTGGAATTTTGAAACTCTGTTCCATGATCAGCTCGTAGACTAATTATGGAAACTCCTTTTTCATTTTGTATTTGTTTTGCAAATTTTTGAAAAGAATCAAAAGTATCCTTTTTATGTCTTAAGAACATAACCCATGTATATCTCGAATAGTCATCCACAAACACAAATCCGTATTTACATCCACCCATACTAAGAGTTCTAGTAGGTCCAAAAAGATCAAGATGCAACAACTCAAGAGGTCTTTTAGTTGTTATTGCATTTTCACTTTTATGAGAAACAGATACCATTTTATTTTTTAAACATGTATCACATTTCACATCCTGTTTTATACTTATTTTAGGTAAACCTCTTATTATATTCTTTTTAGATAATTTTTCTAATTGATTAAAATTAACATGTCCTAGACGTTTATGCCTAACAAATATCTGATCATTCATAGATAACAAGCAACATGCATCTTCCATTTTATTAGGTTTTATCAAATATATATTTTTCTTTCTAAAACCTTCAAATAATTTTATACCATTTTCACTAAAGGCAAAGCATTTATCTTTTTCAAAAACCATTTTATATCCTTTATGACATAGCTGACTGATACTTAATAAGTTATGTTTCAAGCCTTTTACTAAGTAAACATTTTCTATAGTATGAGGAGACATACCAATATTTTCAGTTGCAATAATTTTACCTCTACTGTCATCTCAAAATTTTACATATCCTTTTTCTTCCCATGTTATGTTATTGAACAATAAAGCATTTCCTATCATATGTCGGGTGTCATGCCCCATAGGGTATCCTAAACGTAACAGCCCGCGACATACTATAAAAGACTCTCGAATTTCCATCCGAGCCTTTTGGGAGTCTTGTATAGATGTAAAGCGTTCCTTTACGATAATAGAATACTCAATCAATGGAGTTAAGAAGTTTAATGTGGCATTCATTAGCCATAGATAATAAACCAAAACACGTATATATACTTCACAAAATCTAAGGGGCATTCCCCCGCAAAATAATATCAAGTCCATTAGAGTCATCAAGAGTCATTTAGTTTCCAACGGAAGTCTAAACAAAAGCGAAGTAAACTTCTATGGGAAACTCCTATCTCCGGTACCTGAGCTGTGGCTTGCCTCGGCCTAAGCCAGATAAACTCGTGCTGCAACAAATAATAGCTATGGGGGCATAAGCTAACTAGCTTAGTGAGTAAAAACTTCCATATCACAATTAAGTACAATTCATTCAAACAAGTGATTATTCACGCAAATGTATGCATCAGACAAATGGTTTTAACAAACATATGACCAGCCGGAAATCATATGTGGATGGACTTACGCCCTCCATCTCGGGTTAGCAGATTAACGAATCCTGCGGTATGATGTCGTTTAAGCTCACGGTCAACTGAACAATAATTCGTTTTATGGATCACGATTAACCAACAATTTCGTTTTATGGATCACGATTAACCAACATGTTCGTTTTATGGATCACGAAAAACCAACCAATGCTAATGCTCCATCCCCGTCGTGATATGAATGAGTCCAATTATAATTGAAGTCAAATATATGTTAATTCAATTCTTTTAGGTGACCAACAATTATTTGCAGACAATCCATATAAAATGCTAGCTAATCAATCAATAACTTAGCACCCGGTTTCGATATTTCTTAAGTTCCATTTCACACATCAACAGCAGACAAATATATAATTCCCATATACCCCATCATACATATCCATTTTTATCTTTGCCTACATCACTAGTGCCATTAATAGTACAATCACAATCATTAATTGAGAGTGGAAGTAATACTCACTCGGCCATTGGACGCCGGTCTTTTTAGTAGTAATAGTCGGGAGGTAGGGTGTCGTCTTGCTCGGGATCACCTACCACATAAGAATAATCCTAATGAGATTCTCATCATTTAGCTAATCCAAGCTATGCATCTAAACTAGATGAATTCGGAATTCTTGCTATTTGCGGAAGCTCCGACTTAAAACGGCCATAACTTGGTCATTTTAACTCGGAATTTCGTAAATTTTATATCGATCTCTATTTACTTCAAAAGATCTATCTGTTTCTAATATTATTTTCAAGTTTTGAAAACATTAGGGTCACGGAACAGTAGGATCAGATCGGTTTCGTAACTTCTCTGATTCCGAAAAATTGTTTTGTATTTGATGAAAAATGTTCCTAGTTGATGATTCATGTATAGATGGTATATGAATAATTTCCTAACATGAATGTCATGTAATGAACTCAATATATGCATGGTCTTGATGATTTTTGATGATGAACTTTTATGAACTCCTAATTGTTATAAAATTCCATAAAGGTTATTCCTAAAAAGCTATTCTTCCCAATTTTACATTCCCTAGGGTTTCTATGATTTTATTCTTGAAATTCACTTGTTATCTAAATAAAAATGAGTTCTTAAAGTCTATATTAATCATGGCCTTCATTTATGCATAAAAATCCACATTTTTCATTTGGTAAACATGTTTTTAAACAAGCTTCTTGTAAAAATCCGAATTTTTGAAATTTCATTTTCTTGCATTTTCCTTATGAGAAAACTTGTTTAATGCATAAAATATTGAAGCTCCAATGCATCTATTATCTAAAGACTTCATTTAACTCATAAAACATCCAATTTAGACTTAGATACTAGGTTTTCATGTAGGCATGGACCTAAATTACGAATTTGACTATTAATCCACATATCAATATTTTTCATTCTAACTCCACTACTTGTTTTACCTTCTTATCATGCCTAAACTCATCTAAGCTTATGAAAATCATTCCTTAAGGGCATCTATTACATATACCTTCCGATTTTTATGAAAAATATGAGTTTTAAAGTGGTTTTGGTGGTCTTTAAGGTAGGGTTCTAATTCCATCCGAATTTCCAACAAATCATTTCTAACAAAACCTTTTCTTTTTCAATCTTCTTGCCTTCTATACATGGAGATCTACTATCTAACACATCTATACATATGCAAGGCTTACATTTTATGATCGTCGATGCATGGAAATCAAAATAACTATATGAACATGCATGTAGATGAAGATGTGGATGTCTAAACATTAGATCTACTAAATATAATGCATGAATCATAAACTTCATGGCATGAACATCAATATATATGCAAGATCTTTACTTTACATGCATGAACAAGAGAATATCTTAACATAAACTCATTTAAACACTAGATCCATGTCTTGTGATGGCTTGATATTCTTGTTCAAGTGTTTTCATGTCCCTAGCATATGCTCATTGGGATTAAATGGGAAAACACACAAGATATAGCTTTGCCATTACAAGATTTAGGAAGAACAAAGCCTAAAATCAACATACCAATGGAGTTTTGGAGTAGAAAAGAAGAGGATTTGAGCTTGAGTGTGTGAGGGAGAGAGGGAGGGGCTCACGGCATCAAGGAGGAGGAGGAGAGAGTTTTTCACTTTGGTAAAAATTTGAAACAAGTGAAATGAAGAGAGAGAGAGAAAAATGTGTTTATATATGAATAAATTAGGGTTTGTTAGTGAATAAAAATAGTAAAAATAAATCAAATGAGGGGGAAAAGAAGGGGGGGGGGGGTTGGGGGCGCCGGCCTTAGGCTTGTGTGTGTGTTGAAATTTTGATATTTGTAATTTAAGTAATTAAAATGTAATAAATGTAATAATTATTTAAGAGACAAAAATCCTTGGGAAAGAAAATTGAAATGAGTAGTTGTAAGGATGTAAGAATAGGGTATGGGTAGTGTGTAGTGTAGGTTGTACTTGTGAATAGTAGACAAGACATCTACTTTACCGGTTGTAACGAAAACACGGGAAAAGGCTATAACTGTAATTTTTATAGCCCGGAAAATTATAAAATTGATATTTTTGGAATCCTTATAAAATTACGGTTCTAATGAATATTCCGAAATTTTTTGAGTTCGTGGTCCCGGGCACGCTTTTCCGTAATTGAGCTCGGGAAGGCCCGAATTGAAAAATTCCGAATTTAAAACTTTCAAAGGTCTAAAATATACTTTAGAATGATAATTCATATTCATTTACTTTATAAAACTTCTTTTATTATGAAACCGAAGGAAAGCCGGATTTAGGGTTCCTAAGCTCCTCTCACTAGACTTAAACTGAACCGGATTAGGGTTTCGCTTTTCAACTCCCGGGGTTTTCTTAACTACTGAGATTACGGGGTTTACAACCTCCCCACCTTAAATAAAGTTTTGTCCTCAAAACGGAACTGACGTACCTTGTTCTTCAAATAACTCGGGTACTTCCTCCGGATCTCATCTTCAGCTTCCCAGGTTGCTTCCTCAAAGGCATGATTCCTCCATAACACTTTAACGTAGTGAATGTCTTTGTTCCGTAGCCTTTGGTTTTCTTATCCAATATCCACTGGGTGTTCTTCATATGTCAGGTTTTCTTTCAGCTGAATCGGTTCCAATTCCAGAATCCTTTCCGGGTCGGCAACGTACTTCCTCAATACTGACACATGGAATACGTTGTGGATCCCGGACAAATTTGGTGGCAAGGCTAGCCGATATGCCAGATCTCCGACTCTTTCCAAGATTTCAAAAGGTCCAATGTATCTCGGGCTTAACTTCCCTTGTGTACGCATCCTCTTAATACTTTTAATCGGGTTTATCTTTAGGTACACATGATCACCCACCTTGAATTCAAGTTCTCTTCTTTTCAGGTCTGCCCAACTCTTTGCCTGTCCTGAGCTCTTTCATTTTCCGCTGAATTACCCTCACTTTATCGGCTTCTTGTACCAATTCCGGCCCAATAGCTACTTTTCCACTTCATCCCAAAACAGAGGGATCTACAGCGTCGTCCATACAGAGCTTCATAAGGTGGCATCTGAATAGTTGAGTGATAGCTGTTATTGTAAGCAAACTCATTAGATGTACATGACTATCCCAACTCCCTTTGAATTCCAAGGCACACGCTCTCAGCATGTCTTCCAGGGTTTGGATCGTCCGCTCAGACTGTCCATCGGTCTGAGGGTGATAAGCCGTACTAAAATGCAATTTAGTGCCCAAACTCTTTTGCAGGCTTGTCCAAAACTTGGACACAAATCTTGGATCTCTATCTGAAATAATCCTTGCAGGTATGCTATGCAATCGTACAATTTCTCGGATGTAGATCTTGGCTAATTTTTCCATCGAGTAAGTCATATTTATGGGTAAGAAGTGTGCCGACTTGGTTAACCGATCCACTATTACCCATACCGCATCACAACCAGAGGGAGTCTTGGGAAAACCACACACCAAATCCATAGATATCTGATCCCACTTCCATTCAGGAATGGGTAAAGGCTTCAATAATCCACCCGATCTTTGGTGCTCTACCTTCACCTGTTGGCAAATCGGGCGTTTCATTACATAATCCGCCACATCTCGCTTCATGCCGTTCCACCAATAGCGGCTTTTCAAATCTTGGTACATTTTGGTACCTCCCGGGTGCATGGTATGACCGGAGTTGTGAGCTTCACTCATTATCTCCTTCCTCAACTCCTCGTCCTCTGGTATACACAACCTTCCTTTCATTCAGATCACCTCTTCATCATCTATTGCAAAATCAAGGTACTTTCCTACTTGGGTTTCCCTTTTGATCTTTTGTATCACTTCGTCATACCTTTGAGCTTCTTTGATCCTTTCTATTAGGGTCGGTTCCAGTGCCAGATTGGCTATCTCAAGCTCCGCTTCCTATTGAATCAAACTTCTCAAACTCCTTAACAATCTTTTGACTTGTGATCAAGGCAGCTACCTCCCCATAATTTTTCCGACTTAAGGCATCTGCGACGGCATTAACCTTCTCGGGACAGTAATTTATCCCCAGGTTATAATCTTTTATTAATTCTAGCCACCTCCTTTGTCGCATATTTAGTTCCTTTTGTGGGAACAGATATTTAAGACTTTTATGATCCGTGTATATCTCACACCTCTGTCCATATAAATAATGTCTCCATAGCTTCAAAGCGAAGACAACTGCAGCTAATTCCAAATCATGCGTAAGGTAGTTCTGCTCATGGGGTCTCAATTACCGAGAAGCATATGCAATAACTTTCCCTTCCTGCATTAATACACATCCAAGGCCATTCCTTGAGGCGTCACTGTGCACCGTATAGGACTTTTTTGGGTTTGGTAAAACCAAGATAGGTGCCAATACCAATCGTCGCTTCAATTCCTGAAAGCTCTGTTCCCTCTTGTCCGTCCAAACAAATTTCTCATTCTTTTGAGTCAATTGAGTCAGTGGCTTGGCTATCTTAGAGAAATCCTTCACAAACTTGCGATAGTAGCCAGCTAATCCCAAAAAACTTCTTACTTCAGTAACCGTCTACGGTGGTTTCCATTCTACTACCGCCTTGATCTTCTCGGGGTCAACTGATATCCCCTCACCGGTTACCACATGCCCAAGGAAGGATATTTTGTCCAACCAAAAATCACATTTGGACAATTTGGCGTACAACTTGTTGTCCCTTAAGGTTTGTAACGCCAAACGAAGGTGTTCCTCGTGTTGCTCTTTGGTCTTCGAATATATGAGGATATCGTCTATGAAGACTATCACGCACTTATCCAAAAGTGGCTTATAAACTCTATTCATAAGGTCCATAAATGCAGCTGGGGCATTGGTCAGCCCCAACAACATCACTAGGAACTCGTAGTGTCCATAACGAGTACGGAAAGCCGTCTTTGGCACATCCTCAGGCTTTGTCCTCAATTGATGGTATCCCGAACGCAAATCAATGCGTGAAAACACACAAGCCCCTTGCAGTTGATCGAACAAATCATCAATTCTTGGCAGAGGGTACGATTCTTGATAGTTACCTTATTCAACTCACGATAATCGATACACAGTCTCATCGATCCATCCTTCTTCTTTACAAACAAACAGGTGCGCCCCATGGCGACACACTTGGCTTATGAATTTTTGATCCAAAAGTTCTGTAATTGTGCCTTTAGCTCTTTCAACTCAGCCGGTGCCATCCGGTATGGTGCTTTGGATATCGGTTCGGTGTTTGGAGCTAAAACAATCTCAAAATCAATTTCTCTTTTTGGTGGTAATCCTGGCAAAATTTCCGGAAACACATCTAAATATTCATTTACCACGGGTATATCCCTTTCTTCACGGGTTTCCTCTTCATCCAAGACACCTTCAATCGGTATTATCTCTTCATCCTCCATCATCAACTCAAACGAGTTTAAACCAAACCTTCTCGGGACTAGGGTTTCTCCCATAAATTCTACTTTTTCCCCCATTTGATCATAGAAACTCACCGTCTTCTTTTGACAATCCACTATTGCTTTTACCATGCTTAGCCAACTCATCCCGATGATAACTTCATATTTATTCATCTCCAACATTATTAAATCGCTTTTGGAGTGGTGTCCATGACCTTCCAAAGGACAATCCTTTATAAATTCTCGAGTTGACACAACGCTCCCAGTAGGTGTCTTAATCCTCAAACTAGCAGTAGTTGTGGCTATAGGTAATTCAAGTTGATTAGCCAAACTAGTGGTGATGAACGAATGTGTCGCTTCCGTGTCAAATAAAACATATGCCTCCATGCTATTCACCTGAATGTGTCCTGAGGTCAACAAACATCCATCACTCATCAATCTTACAACACTCTCAAGCTACCTACCTAGGGTTCTTACTTCCAGCCTTCCCATAACATATATAATTTCATCCAAACAACAATTCAAATAAATAAATTGAAATTTAACTTGAGAAGGTTTCTATTACTATCCGGTCACCAGGCCGCCATCAGCGCCTTCGCTTTGATCCAAAGCTGCCAATTCCACTTCATCCACCTCATCTTCCTCTACCATCCACTGGCCTTCGAAGTTATATAACCTCATCCCATGCATTACCGATGCTGCACGGCTCCCACTTTTATTTCCCGACCTCATGGGGTTGGTATTGCTCGAAGTCCCAAATGGTCGAGCGGCAACACTTTTCCGTTGGGAACATTAAGAGGCTAGTTGTCCCTTCTCCTTGCAAATAAAGCAAGTCACGGCCAGCTTCTTCGAGCATGTATAAACCATATGGCCAGCATCGCCACAGAAATAACATTTGTTTTTCAACAACTGGCATTGCCTAGGAGCATGCGCCCCCTTACATTTCCAACAGGAGACATTAGCCTTAGCTGGGTCGGCTTGCTACTAGAGTCATCTTTAAACCCATGGTACGGTCTGTACCTTTTTCCCTTGATCCCTGAATTCGAGGCGTTGAACGGCCTTTTTCCAAATACCCTTTTCAAGTTCTTGGTATTTCCTTTTTCTGGCCCCTTCAATCACTCGGGCCTTCTCTACCATCTCAGGGTATGTCCTTACCCCAAATTCTTCCAATTTGATCCGCAACTCCTTGTCTAAGCCACCAAAAAATAATTGCTTATTCAGCTCTTCACTATCCCTGAAAGACTCAGGTGCATATTGCAACAGGTGGACGAACTCAGTCTCATACTGCTCCACCGTTCTCCCCTTTTGTTTCACGTGGAGAAAGTCGGCACTATACTTTACCCTTAAGCTGGAGGGGAAATAATGTTCCAAACATTCCCAGCGAAAAGATTCCCATGTAACCGGGGAAGGCAAGCTTCTTCTCTTAGAGTCCCACCAGACCCTTGCATTATACCTCAACATATATGTCCCATATTCCACTTGTAAGTAAGGTGGAATTTCGTATGCAGCAAAAGATCACTCAATTTAAGCTAACCAGTCCTCAGCTTCATCTGGTTTGCCGAACGCTCCATCAAAATACCGGTTACTCTTGATGAAATCCGGTAAGGAGCTTCGGTGGGGTCTTCTGTATGGCGGGGGTGGTGGCAAAGGCACATTATAGGAATGCTTCTCTTGTGGAGCAGGTGCTTCGGCAGTCACTTCCCTGTGATCTGCGGGTGGTGGATGTGGAGCAGAATCCCGAACACTTTATCCTTGGTGTGGGTTCTGAACCGGGTTCTGATTCTGGATGAATGTATTATGAAGATTGGCTAGTTGTCCAATCGCATTTAACACATCACCCTGTTGATTCTGAGGCGCAACTCCTTGAGGATTAAGAGGAGGTGCGGCCGGTCGATCGGCTTCGTTCGGGATGGACCCTTGTTCCCGATTCCGAATTCGTCGGTTTCGTCTGTTTATACATTGTTCAGTAAATTTTTAGTATTCTTAGGAGGTTTTAGATTTTGAAAGAACTTAATTTGTTAACAATATTAAAAAATTGCGAAAATTTGGAAATCAAACTTAAAAAGAAATGGAATCTCATAATTTCATATAATCATAAGGAGAACAAAAGAACTCATACATAAAGTAACAAGCTGAAATCTCATAATGATAGTGTGAATGAATGTATGCTCATGCAACTTATATGCGGTTAATGCTCTTTATGTCTCGTGTCTAGCATGCATGCTTTTCACAACTCCTTTCCTTTGAAATAAACATGATCCTTCATTTCTTTAGCGAGCCATACAAATATTACATCAAGATTTTTGTCCCCAAAATTTGGCTAGCTATACTCCAATTCCGATTCTAAACATTTTCCCTATTCCCGAAAACATGACAAAATACAGGGAAAAAGAAGCAATAAAATACTAGCTATCCTGAAATCCTAAGGCAAATTGGTATTCCGCATTGCCTACTACAAAATAAGAAAAATCAGGACTTCACTTAGACTTCATGGGTTAGCTATCATCTCGGCTTCTACTCATCACTAGTGTCTTCGGAGGTCGAGCTAGGAGGCCGTCTCCTGTTAGAAGAACCACCGTCGTCCCGTCGGATAAACAAACTAAGGGATTCTCTCGTAGTCATCCTCCGCTTCCTAGTAGGTCGGACTAAAGGCTCTTGGTCTTCGCTTTCTTCCTCTTCCTCCGTCTCAGTTTTTTACATTCATAACACACAATTTCTTTCTTCTCTTTCTTTTCTTCTTTGTCCTTATAGCTTTTTTCTGCATTAAATTTGTTAGTTCTATTGAAACTTTTGAACTTTTTACCTTTCTTTTTCTTCAAGATCTGTTGAATCTCCTTGTAAGCATGTTAATATTTTCGTCATCACTGTCCTCTTCTGAATCAGATTCAACGACTCTTTTAGCTTTGAAGGCTATTGCCTTTGAATTATTTTCTGGTTCTTCAGTTGTATCATGATGTGACTCGTATGCCATCAACTTTTCCCTTAACTGACTAAGTGTCAGCTTATTTAAATCTTGGGCTTCTTCTATAGCTATCTTTTTGGCATCCCACGATTTTGGCAAAATTCAAAGCATTTCCCTAATAAGATTAGAATCATCTAATTTCTTTCCAAGTGAGGTTAGCTCATTAGTAATAGCAGTGAATCTATTAAAGGCATCTTTAATTTTCTCATCAGACTTAATTTTAAATAATTCATAACGTTGAAGTAATGAATTGATTTTTGTTTCCTTAATTGTGTTTGATCCTTCATGAGTTGTTGAAAGAGTATCCCATATTTCCTTTGCTGATTCACAGGAAGAAATTAGATAAAATTCAGAAGGAGCTATGGTCGTGAGTAAGAGATTCTTAGCCTTATTGTTCTTCTCAATCAACTTTAGCTCTTCATCTATGAAACTCGCATCATCAGATATTGCTATTGGGTTGTCTCCAAATTAGATCACCTGCCAAGAAGCATAATCATTAGCTTTTATATAAGTTGTCATTCGCATTTTCCAATAAAGATAATTTGAACCATCAAAATATGGAGCTCTATTGATTACAATATTGTTCTCAGTCATTTTGTTTGGATCACTCAATTTAATGAGAGAGTCCTACTCTGATACCAATTGTTGGTCCCGAAAATAATCAAGAAGGGGGGTTGAATTGATTATTTTAGAAAATTAAAATTTTTGCCTTTAAAAAACAATCCCTTTTTTTTTGAATTGAGAGAACAATATGAACAACTAAACAGCAATAAAATAAACTGTGGAAATATAAATAGAGAAGAGATAAGAAGATCAGGTAGATATTTATAGTGGTCCCGCCTTGTGTGTCAGTCCACTCTTCCAGCTCCGAGCTAGGGACCCTGATATCCTTCGGGTTTGTTCTACTATATCTAATAAAATCAATTACAAGCTTGTACAAATCTCTCTACTCGATTCTCACGCTATACACTAGCTTCAATTGATCTACAGAGTCTAAACTAGTAATTGAAATAACTCACTTGAAGCCAACAACAAGTTGCTTCGTTTGTAAAAGAATAAAATGTAAAGGTTGAAATAAAATTTGCTACAATTCTGCGCGTGGGAAGGAATAAAGAAAGTGTGCTTTTCAACTTTAAGTTTTCTTGGTCAATGATTGAAGTCAAGCAGCTCTCGGTTTTTGTTTTTCTTGAACAGTGAAAAGTTCTGTGTATCCTTCTTCATTTATCTCTATTCACATATCGCATATATTTCTGTCCTTCTAATGTTCATAAATTTTTATGCTCGAGATAAGATTAATATCCCAAATATCTCGGGTAGAAATCTATAACCTCTTATCTTTAATATAATTTTCAAACGATGCTGATATCTTCAAGAGAAAATCTCGTTCTTGTTGTTTACTTCTGTTCCAGATTTAGATTTGAATTTGAATCCTTGATACGCTGAAGTAAGATAAAATCTCCTTGAATTTCGTGATTTAAGATAATCCATTTGTTTTCGTTTGAGAGCTTCTGATAACATTGATCTTGTTGAAGATAGATCTGGAGAATTGTTGGTGATATCACGGTCTTCAACGTGATCTTTGCATGTTATCTTCTTGAAGATAACGCGGTTCTTGTTTTGATTTTCTTAATAATATCCAATTTGAATTTGTTTTTATCTTGAGAAAAATCAGAAAACATAAATTCTCTGTCTTGAAATCAATCCATAGATAATAAACCGTAACTTCTGTTTTTATCTCTAGAAAACTTTTTCGATGAAGATAACCCATCCGAAAATTGTTTAAATCCCCTAGGATATAATCCAACTTTAGTGGAACGAATAAGTATACTATCCGAATATACTTATTATCTCAGAGCTAGGTCTTCAAAATTATTGAAATTCTTCATAAAAAATGTTGTTTGAGAAGATGAACAATAACTAACTTTAACTCAGAATTATTGTTGAAAGTTCTTGAAAAGTTTCTGTAAAAACTTCTGTGTTTCTGGAAACTAACGTCAACTCAGAATTGTTGTTGAAAGTTCTTGAAAATGTTCTGTAAAAACTTCTATGTTTCTAGAAACTCACATCAACTCAGAATTGTTGTTTTGAGTTTCTCCCAAAGGTTCTATGAAAGGTTCTGTGTTGCTGGAAATGTGTTATACTTTAATTATCCTTCTGGGAAACATTCTGTGTTCCTTTTTCCTTTCTAAACAACATTCGAAATCATTATATCTTGTAATAATTCTTGTCTAACTTATCTAAAAACTTGTTCAGATCCAAGATTTAATATCATTCAACCTTATATATTTGTTCAACAAATTCACCAATATTCTGTATAAAGTTCTGAATATAATTATGCACACTAATAGAGTAGTTAGTTCTTTGAGCATTTTGTTATCATAAAAAATTTAGGTATATAGAGAATCAACAACTGTAGAAATTCCAAAAGCAACGTTTATTCAAAAAGACAATTAGGAAACATGGATCTTCTCAAGCAAACTTATTAAAACATCCCATAACTTGAATATCTGATTACAAGTGTACATACTACGAAAAAAGGGAAAAATTATCATTTGAATGATTAAAAGAAATATAAATAATAACAAAACGAGTGTATGTGTAAAGAGAGAGAGAGAGAGAGAGTTGGGGAACTTGTTAACGAGAAACACTTGTGTCAAGTCGTGTATGGAAACTTTTAGGAAACTTGTAAGAGAGTAAACAAGTGAAAAAGTAATATAACCACTTCTATTTGTGATCTAGCACTTCCACAACTGACCTACCACTTTCAAGACCCGCAATTTTTGTTAGTGACCTACAACTTTCTTTCTAACCTACCACTTTTTGACTTGTTTCTTGAATTAGCACTTCCATAACTGACCTACCACTTTCGACGACCTACTACTTACAACTTTCTTATTGACCTACCTCTTTATGACTTATTCCTTCACCTAGCACTTCCATAACCGACCTACCATTTTCAACAACGTACTACTCCTATTAATGACTTACAACTTCCTTACTAAATGACTTACAACTTCCTTACTAACCTATCACTTTATGCCTTATTCCTTGACCTAGCACTTCCATAACTGACCTTCCACTTCCTTATTGGCCTACCACTTTATGACTTATTCCTTGACCTAGCACTTCCATAACTGACCTATCATTTCCTTACTAGCCTACCACTTTATGACTTATTCCCTGACCTAGTACTTCCGTAACTGACCTATCACCTTTGAAGACTTACGGCTTCTAGTAGTGACCTGCAACTTCTTTACCAACCTACCAATTTTATGACTTATTGCTTCACCTTGCATTGGGTAACCCCCATTTTTAAACAGGATCCAAAGGTTTTTATAGAGACTTTCTTATAAATCTCTTTTAAACTAGACCCAAGTAACTCCTAATGAAATTGAGGAGAAGAGGATTGAGCAGACATCTTACATCTACCATATCGAATAGCTACCATTACTAAAGATGATCACACCCATCGACTCTCACTATTGAAACACAAAAACTACAACTCATCTACTAAACTGCCTTTGATATAAATTAACACCACTAATCAAAACCAATGTTATTAGAATCGCACGAAGTTTGACTCGGATATGCTAAAGGATTAGGGGTTTTAGGGTCTAATTGGGTTCAACTAGGATTCGAACCGGTGTTACGAAAAAGTAAAAATATAAGGGATAACTTAGTTATAATAAACAAATATATATATATATATGATATCACTCAATTAAATATAGATCAAAATCATTAATTCATTATTAAATAATCAAGATATAATGATTATATTTTATAAATTCATAATATAGTATGAATACATATTTAAATTTCTAGTTTTTTTATTTTTCTTTTGGTTTAGGTCAACCGGTCTGGGTCGCTCGGTTTAACCCAGTTTGATCGTGCGGGTCAATAGGTTTAACTTAGTCTGACTATCACACCCCGCCCCCTGAGGAGACGGTAATGTGATGCTAGGGTAGGCAAACCCACCACTGGCCCCCTAGTGGTAATGACCGACACCACCATTGCATCATGGTGACCTCAACCAATGCATGCCCCGTAGGGTACCACGGGCACTATAGGTATTGTTACCCTTAGACAGAGTTGAACCTAGTCAGCTCAATTGGTAAGAGGTGCTGTCTTTGGGGCAAGCAAAAGCCTTAGGTCTGGGGTTCGAATCCTAGAGGCTGCAGACTGGGTTCAACTCTGCCTAAGGGAAACAATACCGATAGTGCCCGTAGTATCCTGTAGGGCATGCGTTGGTTGAGGTCACCATGATACAATGGTGGTGTCGGCCATTACCACTAGGGGGCCAGTGGTGGGTTTGCCTGCCCTGGCATCACATTGCCGTCGCTTGAGGGGGCGAGGTGTGACATAAAAAGGCGCCTTTTTATGTCACACCCGCCCCCCACTACCAAGGTTCTGGATGTGATGCCAGGACAGACAACCACCGCTGGCCCCCTAGTGATAATGGCCGACATCCACCCTCAGGTGAGACCCCAACCAACGCATGCCCCGTAGGGTACCACGAGCACTATAGGTATTGTTACCCTTAGGCAGAGTTGAACCCAGTCTGCAGACTCTAGGATTCGAACCCCAGACCTAAGGCTTTTGCTTGCTCCAAAGGCAGCACCTCTTACCAGTTGAGCTGCAACCTTGGTAGTGAGGGGCGGGTGTGACATATAAGGATTAGATGTTGGTGTTTGGATTTAAAGACACCATCTTCTACAAAGTGTTCCTTGGAACATTGGAAAAGGCTGCAAATAGTTGGTTCCACTAACTAGCTGATGGTTCCATTATGTCTTTTGAAAGTGTTGTGACTGCATTTAGGAATCACTTTATAGTAAGTCGACCCCTAAAGAAAGACATGTCCTCCTTGTTCTTAGTAAACCAGAAAAAATGATGAGTCCCTAAGAGACTAAATTACTCGGTTCAACCAAGTAATCATAAAAGTGGATGGTCTCGACCTCAACTTTACAGTACAGATAGCCACTCATGGAGTTTGAAGGAATGAAAGTCTCTTCCATACTCTTACAAAGGAAACCCTAAGCCCCTATAAAAATTCCAAGAATGGGCTGGAAAATATATACGGCATGGAGACTTCATTGCCGCTTAAAAAAAAAATGGAAAAATCACAAAAAGAGCACCTAATTACCATAGGTCCAAGGGTTTAACCAAAGATCGACTGGTTAGGTCTACTTTGTGAGCTTAGCAATAGATAGGCCTATGTTTGCTAAGGGCAAGGAGCCAAAAGGAAAATGTGTCATGGCCCGAGGGGTGCCCTAAACGTGACAGTCTGCCGTACATAATACCAAAGCCTAAAAATGACTACCTTAGTCATGCAAAGGCTTCCATATCATATATAAGGCATACATCACAATCAAGGGAACGCATCGGAGTAGCACAATTTATATTGATAACGATCAAGTAACAAGGCAAGGAGAAAACTTATCATAAAACATAAACATGGTTGATTACAAATCTTACGGGGATACCCCCACTATTGTCTTCAAGTCTATATAAATACATTTTTTTTTGTAATCACCAAAATACTAATATAGCATATATTGCATATAAAGAAATTACAAAATAACTTCATCCTATGTTCCCATCGCTTCCATAAGAGTTTAAAATCCATCAATGATTTCCTTAATGTCACGATTTTAGAATAGAGCCTTAGGTATACTTGTTTCAATAAAGATCTATGGGGGTATAAGCTTACAACTAGTTTATTGAAATATTCTCTTTTATTCGCACCGTGATATCAAACAAGTTTATTTAAATTTCACATATATTCTATGCATGCTATGAAATAATCACATGATTACACAAATATATATAACTATCCTGAAACCATATATAAAACGGATTTACCTCTCGTATGGAAGGTTAGGGAATTGTTGATGAAGATACTCTCCACCATCTATTGCTTGTCCCCAGGCTCTCGCCTAAAGCATTCGATTGGCATGGCTCCAAACCTAAAGTCGCATTCCCCGAGTGATGTAGATTATCTAGGAAGGAGCATGGCCCATGTCCCAGTACGCTAATAACCCATCTAACTCTACACATGCGAGTAACAGCCTTTTGGAAGAAATGTAACTCGACAGATACTATGCGTGAACGAATTATTTTTCTTAAGCCGAACCTTATTAAGATTTCTTAAGGGTGATCAAATAATTTGGCAAACAATAAGCAATCTTAAATGTAGGTAGACAAAATACTTAAACAACAATTCGAAGTTGTGATATTCTTAATTCTCATTTCATCACATAAGCATAGAATCACACATGCATATATATCCCCAAATTTCCCATACATGTCTATTTTTATCTTTTCTAAGTATACTAAAACTGCTACTCTACAAGCACAAGTAAGGTAACGAAATTAAGAGGAAAAAATCACTCGTCCATTTCGCAATCTTCTTAGTCATAGCAATCCTCAAGAAGAAAAATCCTGTATTCATTTTCACTAAGACAAAAGAAATACCAGGATGAGTATTTCGTAGAAGTTCTCTCTAAACTTTCTAATTCTCTTTCACTATGTTTGTCAAAAATCGCGTACAATGAAATTCCAATTTAAAATGGCCATAACTTGCTCATTTTAATTCGAAATTTTGTGTATCATATATCGTTTTCTACCTACTCGAAAATATCTATATATTTCTAAGGTTATTTTTATCATGAAAAGCCATTTGTGTTTGGAAATGGTAGGTTACAAAATCATTAAGAAATTCCAAGTCCTCAAAACACAAAATTTCAAACTTTTCTTCATCCAAAAATCCATAAGCAAAAATATAGATATTTATATGATTAAAAAATCCTTTGAATATATATATATATGTATATGTATATATAAACTTATATTGTATGCATGATTTTAGTGACGCTGCCTCAAAATGAAGTTTGTGAACAATTTTGTTAAAGATAGAGTTTTGTGAAGGATCATTCTTTGACTTATGATTAATTTGCTATTTCTTGTAAATTTGTGACTTAGCAACAAGAAAGTCATAATTCAATATATTTTTAAAATCCTTAAAGGTTTTATATTTGTTCATAAATTCTTATTCAACGATTTATTTTTATAAAACATGATTTTACCTATTTGTGATATAAAAACCTAAATGTAGTTTTTTTAAGGAATTTTCTAAGTTTGACTCTTTAAACAAAATTCAAATTTTTAGGTTTCATAAGTGTGAAACTTAATTAAAGAAAATCATGATGTCATACTTATTTCGAGCTCATGAATGTTTTATTTTTATGTTAAACTCTTTTAAATAATTATTTTCCAAAATATGAACCTTTATGTGATTATGAGGAAAATCATTCTAAGTTATATAAAAGATGTTTCAAGTTTTAACATATGAGAAAAATTAGTGAGTTGCTTATTCTAAACATTCATGCTTACAATATTTTTTTATTAATTCATAATTTTTCCATACATGGACCTTTATTTGAAAATCTTTAGTTTGTTACAAGTGAGTGTCTAGTCATTATAAGTATTATTTGTATTTTCTTAATTCCATAAAAGATGCTTTTTCATTCAAAAGCTTTAGCATTTCTAAGTTATTCTCAAATTTTATTCCCTAAGTATACTTTACTTGGTGAGTTGATTTTTAACTTATTTTGGAAAGCTTGTGTTGGGCTTTGTACTTATTGAAAATGTTAGTAAGGATTTTATAATCAAGTTTTTAAGAAGATTTCTTATAGAAAAGTATTAAAACCTTAAGGTTTAAATAGTAATTTGAAAAGAAAATAAAGAGTTCCTTAGTTATTTTTGTAAATGCTTTGTATGTTAACAACACTAGAATCTATGCTGACTTTTGTTAAAAAAAAATAATTTGAAAAGTATTTGGTTGAAATAAAATTCTAAATCTTAATGAAACTTTTTCCTAAGTGATAAAACTATACTTTTAAAGTAAGTTGTGCTTGTTTTCTTTTATTTGAAGAAAGGACTTTTTATTCGTAGTAAGAGAACAATCAATATGATCATGCATGAATAATGAGTGTGTAGCTAGTAATACAAAAAAAAAAAAGAAGAAAAAAATGGAAAATATAAGGGTGAGTAAGAAATAAATATCAAGTATTGGAAGTCTTAGCTTGATTTTAGGGCTTCCAGACTTAGTCATGGGCAAGTCCAAAAAGAGAAAAACAAAAGAAATAAGAAAATTGTTTTGACTTGATAAGGACAAGTCTAAGACTAGAAAGACTAGTCTTAATATTAAAGCATATAATAAATAAAAAAAATTGCAAAACATAGTAAATAAATAACGGTTATGTTAGTGAGCTTATATGCTCTAAGAAATATATATAGATACATAAATATAGATAATATAATATAGAAGTTAGGTTAGAACAATAATAATAGCATGTAACATAATAACATAATAATAAAATATAATTTATTCATGAACAAAAACAAAATATGAACATAGTATTACTTTTATAACATTTAAATGTTTAAGAAACATACACCATGGTCATGTTAAGTTACATGACATAGTAAGAAAATATAGGAAAGGAATTTACCTAAGATAGAAATATAAGGGTGGTAGTTAAAGATAGGTTTTCGTAGTATGTGTGTAGAAGAAATATGGGTAGTATGGAAAAGTGAAAAAGAGATTTTTGAAGTGAGGATTTGTGAAGTGATTTTGGAAGAGTTTTATTATGGTAAATAAGTGTGTGAAAGAAATTAAGGGAGATGGGGATTTATAGATAAAGTTGGAGGGAAATTATAGTTAATTAAATAAATGAAAAGAAAAAAAATTGATGGCATGAAGAGAAGAGTAATTAAAAATTAATTTTAGAAGAAAAGTGTAAGAGAAGTTTAGTAATATGTGATGTAGAATTTTTATGGGAAAATAAAATTGTAAGAAATAGATATATAAGTTGTAAGAATATGTAGTATAAAAAGTAGTGGTAGATGAATAGTTGTGAATAGTATAGAATAGAACAATAAATAGTAAACAAGACTAATAGTTTACTGATAGTAGATAAAATACATGTAAAAATGCGATATTTGATATTTTTAGTTATGAAAAAATTATAATATTAATATTTTTGAAATCCTTGTATTATTATGGATCTAACGGTATCATGGAAATATTTTTACTATTTCAAGTCCCGAAACACACTTTTTGAGGGCTGATCCCATTCGAGTTTGAAATGCACTAAATTTAATGAATATGATACTTTTAAGCTTCCCTATATTATTATGAACTATTATCCATAATTATCTCAACTCCGTTGCTTAGGGTTTTAGAGCACGAGATTGCCGGATCTAAATACTAAGGTTTGTTGTAGACTTTGTTAACTATTAGGGTTCCGTTTTGACTCCTAGCTTTTTGATTTATTTATAAGATCATAAAATTTTACGGTTTTGAACACGTTATATTTTTTGTTCAAAATTTATGCTTTTATATTATTTTATTATTTTTAGTGACTTGTTTGATATTTTTCAGTTTCCATGATTGTTTAACCAAGTATAGGGTTATGGGTTTACTCCACTTGACTTTTGGTGGTAATTGGAATTTTTTTTTTAAATTTACCGAAGGATTTAATGTTTTATTATTTTATCATCGAGAGTTATTTTGGATATATCATCTTGATTTGCATGTTGAGGATAAGATAGATGATTTGGTTGGCGTACGAATGTTGAATCAAACGATTGTTGAATTTTCCATTTTATTTTGATGGTTCTCTTTTTCTCAAGGTTAAGAATTTTCACATTTGATCTTATTTAGATTCGATTTTAACTTGAATCAGTTTTTAGGGTCTGGTTTTGGTATTTAATGTTAGGATTATTCTCTAAGAATTGTGAAAAATTCAAGTGTTTTACAAAAGGCCCAAGGAAAATGAAGATACTTCGAATGCAATTCCCTCCCTCTAAGCAAAGCCTCAGAAGATATTTTCCTATAAATCAGGAATTCTAGCATCTTGCCTGAACTAACCAAGATGTGCAGTGACCTAAGCAGAAGGGACACCAATAAGTATTGAAATTACTACCAAGACATAGGGCGCAATACCAATGATTGTTATCATTTGTAGACGACCCTATAAGAGTCCCTCAAAAAAGGCTTCCTATGGCAATATCTAGCTAACTCGAACAACACCATCGAAAGACCCAACCGACAAAGGATAAAAAATCGTTTGTAATAACGCAACAACTGCCCTAATTGCTAGACCAATGACACAGCTCTTGGATTAGCAACACCATTGTTAAAGGACTACACCTGACAAGTATTTCCTGATACTTTAGAATTGATAAAAGAAAGGAAGTGTTGCTCCTAGTAAAAAAGAAAAAAAAAAGAATATGACTCTTGAGTTCATTGATGTCGACTTAGATGATGTCAAGATGCACCATCAAGAAGCTCTCTTATAAAAGCAAGAGTAACAGGTTTTGATGTGATGAAAGTCATAGTCGACATAGGAAGCAATGCAGACATCATTTTTGGACATGCCTTCGATAGGCTCAAAGATGACAATATTCAAAAGCAACTCAGATTTAACAATCAAGTAGTCAAAGTTAGAGGGATTGTCACCTTACCGATGAGGTTAGGCAGCGACAAGCATAAGGCTCGAAATGAGATTAAGTTCTTAGTAGTGCATTGTTGGTCGCCCTACAACATGATCATAGGTCGACCAGCCCTCTTCCTTTACCACACGGTACCCTCCCCGACCCACCTATAGGCTAAATTCCCTAACCGAGTGGGGTTAGCATACGTAGAAGGAACCTAAACTTACATAAGAGGCTGTATGTCTAAGTTTTGGCAAGAGCTGAAGTGTAGGCTTGTTCCTCAACTGCTTTAAGTACAAAAAGATGAGCAAAGATGAAGAAGGGGACGAATTGATAGAAACAATAGAAGAAATTTTACTTGGCCATGATCCCTCTAAGATTACAAAGATTAACTCTACATTATTGGCGAACATCAAGAAAGAACTAATTTAGTTCCTCTAGCATAAACACGATGTATTTGCTTGGGCATGCATTGACAAGCCTGGCATAGACCTGGCGGTTACCACCCACAAGCATAGCATTGATCCAAAAATCAAACCAGTGTAGCAAATACCCCATATAGCCAGGTAACATTTTTATGGTAAAAAAAACAAGTGGAAAATGGAGGATACGTGGATTGACCAAATGGTCAATGCCACGTTCGGCCATGCCCTATTAAGTTTCATGGATGCTTTATGTGGATACAACTAGATAATGATGGGATGAAAGACGAGGTGCACACATCGTTTGTTACTAATTTTGGCACATATTGCTATAAAGTTATACCCTTTGGCCTAAAAAATGCCAGAGCCACTAATGTGGACTTTTCAATCGCAATCAATCAAATTAAATTAAAACCCTATTCTTACTATGTGACTAATCCTAGGCAAGTGTACCTATTGATTGTAGTGCTGATATAAGCATAAGGGTCATTCCTCTAGGACCTATAATTACTAGTACTCATCCTATATCTACTATTTAACTTGTTTATTTGGAATGATAGTAAGAATAATTAATATCTATCTAATTAATTAACTCTAGAATAATGAATTTTGACGCCTTTAGATATAAAAATCAATCACAAAGCAATACCCTTAATCTTGATTCACCTCTAACCTTATTTTCAATTCCGTATAAAACATTCATTAATGGGTAGTTATGTCCTTAAATTGTGGGGACCCTAGATTCACCAATCTCTCATTGAATTCTAATCCTATATGTCTAATGGAAATTTCTTTCATCATTAGATGCATATAAAATTGCATTAAAGTTCATGATTTCATGTAAAAACAAATCTTGATGTAGAAAATTAATGCAATCTATGTCTAGAATTACATTCAAATTTCTCTATTCATATAGATCTATGCTATTTGATGAAATCTCTTAACAAGAACAATAAGGGATATGGATAGGCTCAAGAAAAATAAACTTCCACTAACAAAATAATCTAATCTCTACATTAGGGTTAAGGTTCCTTAAGACCTGGGGTATAACAATCTATTTTTCCATATGAAGATGATTACAATGATAAAACATGGAAAAATAGATAGAAAACATGATTTCAACTTTCGAAGATAAAGTCTTGTGATCTCCAATAAGCTCTAGCGTATCTCCATTTGAAAGCACCTTTTTTTTCTCTCTAGGGTTTGTAAAAAAGGATCGAGAATACGTATTTGAAGAACTAAGGGCACTAGTTATAGGAAAGGAGCTATCTAACTCCTACATAACCTTCCTACACAGCCATGTACGAGGAGGATAAAATCTAATGAACTCTTGTAGAAAGAAGCCTACACTACCACGAACATGGCTTGTGCAGATGGCCGTCTACTTCAAAATCAGTTCTGGTCATTTTTCATCCTCTACGTGAGCATCCTGCACGACTTGTGTCGCTTCCTTATGTACTTAGAAATGCTTGATAGTCGCTTTTTGTGTCCTATACTAGTGTTTTGCACAGCTTGTGAAGAAAGGTCATGTATATTGGAAAACATACATGAGTGTCCAAAAATCTTTATTAATGATAATTCACATAAGTTTCCTTTTTTTAATAATTCACATAAGATTTATATTGTAAAATATACATTAGTTAAGGAAGATGTTTTACAAAAATCTTTATTAAGCTGTCTTAACTCATCCAAAAATCTTTATTAAGCTCAAAATCTTCCTTTATCTCCAAAGTTAACATTTTAGTCACATGAGTGTCCTTTTTTCTTAATAATTCACATAAGATTATTATAATGTAATATCAAATTAATGCATATAATAAGGGTCTTTATACATTTATCAGCCACCTTCCAAAGATTAATTACAACGGTTTTTAAAGAACATATTGGATGGAATATGGAAGTCTACGTAGATAACATGATTGTTAAAAGCATAAACCTAGAAGATCACCTTAAGTATCTCCATGAGACTTCTGATAGGCTAAGAGGATTTCAGGTGAAATTGAACCCCTAGAAATGCATATTTGGTGCATTATCTAGAAAATTCCTAAGATATATAGTTACACAATTGGGAATCGAAGCAAACCCCAACAAGATAAAGGTCGTATTGGAAATGATGCATCTTAAATTAGTAAGGGACTTTCAAAGACTCAGTGGCCATATTACAACCCTAAGTCGCATCATATCCCAAAGTGTTGATTAGTGTGTTGAGTTCTTTAAGATTCTTAAGAATCCATCTAATTTCAAGTAGATTAAAGATTGTGATAAGACGTTTGCAAATCTAAAAGAATTCCTTGCAACTCCAAGAGTCTCGACTAAACCCATACCAGAAGAAGAACTACTTTTATACCTTGCAGTAAGTAGCAAAGTCGTCTCCTCTGTCTTTGTTGAGGTAGATGGACGCAAACATAGACTAATCTACTACATTAGTCATGTTCTCTAAGGGCTAGGAAAAAAAAAGGTACTATAAGGTCGAGAAATTCGCCTTAGAAGTTACCCTCTCGGTACACCGAGTAACCGTCCTCACTAACTAACCGCTCGATACAATCCTCTATAAGCCTGATGCATCGAGTCGTGTAATGAAATACACAATCAAATTAAGTGTGTATGGGGTGCGGTTTAAGGCTTGTGATGCCATTAAAGCCCAAATATTGGCATATTTCATAGTGAAATACATAGGCTCCCCTAAAAAGAACTCCTTGGGGAAAGTAAACCGAAATGGACTCTACATGTCAATAGATGCTCGAGTCAAGAAGGCTCTAGGGTAAGGTTAATCCTATAAGGCCTCTATAGTGTCAAAATATATTTTTCTCTTAAAGTCAACTTCGACACTAGTAACAATGAAGCAAGATATGAAGCACTCATAGTAAGACTAAAATTAGTAATGGAAATCAAAGTCGACAACCTGATAGTTTACTCGAACTCCCAACTTGTAGTATAGTAGGTCAAGGAAGAACATGAGACGAAAGGAGATGCTATGATAAAACACTTAGAGCTCATTCGGTCATTAAGAACCAACTTTTCTAGTTGAGATATCTACAAAATACCCCGAATAGAAGATACTGAAGCCGACAAACTTTCCAAGTTTACAATAGTAAGCTTCCCAAACCCCGAGCCAAAAGAAGAAGGAGTGTTTGTGGAGTATCTATCATGTCACACCAATGACAACATCGCCGTATTGGATAGACCCTATAAAGGAATACTTGCATGTAGGGACTCTACTGACCAACAAAAAGGCAGCTAAGAAGTTCATGTAGCAAGCACCCAACTATACATTATTGAACGATGTTCTATTTAAGGGAGGCCATAGTATGCCTCTCCTTCATTGTCTTCGACCGAAATAGGGGCAAGCTATCTTGGAAGACCTGCATTCAGGAGAATGTAGTAACCATGTTGTCAAACAGGCACTTTATGTGAAAGCCCTATGGATTGGCTACTACTGGCCGACTATGAAAAAGGATGTGGCAGAGAGCAAAGAAATGTCTGCGATGCCAAAAACATGCACCTTAGCTCACGCATAGAGCAATTACCTTCGCTTATTCACCAGTCCATGCCATTTGCCTAGTAGGGAATAGATATACTTGGACCCTTCCCCAGGACCTTTAGACAAAGTTGATTTATCATCATCGCTGTCACTATTGTACCAAATGGGTAGTGGCATAAGCGATTGCCCACATCACAAAACAAGCCCCAATATCCTTTGTAACCAACTACATTCTATGTCATTTCGGAGTACCATAAGTCATCATCACTAATAATGACACCCAGTTCGATAATGATCAGTTTAGAGAATTTTGCCAATATCATCACATTAAAATTCGATACACATCAGTCTCTCATCCCCAAACCAACAGACAAGTGGAAGCAATAAATTGCACCATATTTGAAAGTCTTAGAAAAATTAATATATTGGGGTATAGGACCACACATCGAACGACTACTGGTAAAAAACCATATCGGTTAGCATTCGACATAAAAGTAGTACATTCGGTCGAATTAGAACTTCCATCCTACAAAACACAATGATTCAACCCGAAGGTCAACCAAGTAGCATTGAAAGCCAACTTGAATACTATAGAAGAACTCCGAGAGTAGGCCGAACAAAGGCTCATAGCATACGAAATCAAAGCCGCACTATTAAGAAAAGAAAGTCAAGCATAAGGAATTCAATCCAGACAACTTAGTGTGCTAGAAACTAGCTGACATGGGCACTAGGAAAGGTCAAGGGAAACTGACCCCTATCTAGGAATACCCTGTTTGAGTCATGAAGAGCTTTAGTAATGGTACATATCGTCTAGAACGACTTGACAAACAACTAATCCCGATAACATAAAATGCAGATAGCCTGAACGAAGTATTTTATTTAAGAACATGCTTTTATGCAATTTATTTACCACTATAATGACTTTGCTTTCAGAAATGCTGAATTCTAAATTACTTCCTAAAGATATAGCCGTCTAATACCAATTACTAAGTGACCGGAGTGCTTATGCTCAACACCCGCATCCTAAATACTTAACTCCCCGGCGAGGCTTCGATCTGTGTCTTAAATACTTAACTCCCCAGTGAGGCTTCAACCCTAAGGATCGACTGACCAGGCTACATATGCTCAGCATCTACATCCTAAATACTTAACTCCCTAGTGAGGCTCTAGCCATAGGGACCAATTGACCAAGCTACTTACACTTAGTACCCACATCCTAAATACTTCTCCTAAGTGAGGCTATAGCCCTGGAGACCTGCTAACTGGGCTATTTATGCTCAGCACTAGTGTCTTGGTAAATAATTATAATTAAGGGAACAAGTGAAATGAAGAACACTTGAAAGAAGGCAAATTGATTTCAAAGTTTGTTTATTAACATCAAGAAAACAATAGTAGTTTTTGACTAACTTCTTGGCCAGGGTAGTTTAAAATGGCATTTTGGCCAAATATGACAAAATTTCAATAAATGTTCCTAACGTTACAACTTCTCTCGGTCAATGCCACCATTTAGACCTTTCTTGATTGAAACACCTACAAGCAATGGGAATTCCCATCTTATAATTGGTAAGAATCCAATCAACCACTAGATCGCCGAGCTGCACTAAGCATCCCAAACAGAGGAAGCCTATACAAAGTTGGATGATTAGAGAATTGATGACGACTAAGTCTTTACGAGAACAAGGAGCGACTCAACTACCCCTCCTTTGCTTACTCCATCCTGACCAATTCAATCTTCTTAGCATCCAAAACCTTCCAAGACGAAGAGGTGCCCTCTTGGTTCCCCTTTGTTGAACATCTTGAACAACTAAAAGAGATAGAGTAAAAATGCCTAATTTGAGCACACATTTCTCCGCCATTAGAAGATGTATATAACTAGAAATAACGAGACCTATGGCCTCCATTACACATCGCAACACAAGGAGAAAGATCTTGCCACCGAGAATAAGCCAGGATTACATTAGACAAAAGTCCGTCAAGAAAACTCCAAATGATCCGATAAAGAAGTGGCGCAACACAACACCAAAGACTTAACCCGTCCAGCCAGACACGAAACGGAAAATTCAATGGAAAAAAGAAGAGAGGTTACTTTCAAGATTAAAGAACATTCACGAATCAAGGAAGAAAAAGTTCGTAAATAAAGTGACGGGAGGAAAGCAACCCCCCTATTCATAAGCAAAAGTTTGAAGAGATAATAATGAAAAAGATCTTGTGGTATCTTAGGAATGTCAATTGACACATAACCTCATTCCTTTGATTAATTCGATTGCAATCTAACGATCCATAATAAGATACTCATTAATGAAGACAACATAAATCTTAGAATGAGGGTGCATACAAGCCTTTAAAAAGTAGTAAATGAATAGACGTCAAATTAAAAGATGTAGTACAAAAAGAAAAAGACTTCCAGGAAAATGGAAAAAGATCTCAAAAAATGATTGAATCAAATTCTCATTGAAAGAAGTGAGAATAATTACATCAAATGATCGACATCTTGACCAGGCAAACAAAAGAAAATCAAGTAGACACCCCGATTGAACGAACAAGCAGAAAAAATAAAGTCATACTAATAGACAACATCAATCACATACTAACTCCTCATTTACCTCCTCTATGAATATATCAATGTGGAAAGTAGGCAACCCCTCACTGGCTACACCACTTATCGAACCATTCGGGGAAGCTACTTCACTTGGTAAACCTGACCCCTTGTTATGTCCAACAAGATGGGCTCCTTCAGCCCTAGACCAATTGAGTAGTTCCATAGGAGTAGCACCGAGGATATGTTCAAATAGTAGCTCCCTATTAACGTTTTGAGTTACATGCTCACTCTCACAGACAACATCCTCTTCTTCTTCCTCAACATCCTCATCCTCCAAGATAACCACTCCATTTGAGAGATATGAACAGAAATTAATCCAATTCATGAATATATCGAATAATCTCACTAATCACCCCTGCTCAATCTCCAATCTTTGCTTCATCCAAGCCTCACTGCCAAAATAATCACCAAGGGCAAAACCTTGTTGACCAGCATTAGGGGCGACAACTTCGATTTCAAGTGCCTTAACACATTCATATAGTTCATCATGGTCTTTTTTGGGCTTTATTTGGGTTTTCATAAGACTTATCTAAGTCAAGCTTGACCTTGGCTACTGAAGCTTAGAACTCGTCTCTTTGCAGCATTAGCTCCGTCTTACAAAAATGAAAATCCAAATGGCTTTCTACCAACTGTCACGCCCTGAAGGGTACCCTAAACGTGGCAGTCTGCCGTATACAATATTAAAGCCTAAGAATAACCACCTCGATCACGCAAAGGCTTCCATACTATGTACAAGGCATCTAACACATAAAGGAGACACATCGGAATGATACATTTTATGTTGATATAATTGAGTAACAATGTAAAGGAAATACAATCCACTATACTCCAAATACAAAATACTATACTTCAAAATACAATTCATCAAACTTTAATTACATTCATCCCAAGACTTCACTACATAAAACTATACAAGGAAATCGTAAAGCTTAGCCAAAAACTTCAAGCATTCTTATATCTTGCCAGAATCCCGAAGTCATTCTCGGCTTCAACCATCTTGGACCCCACTTAGAATGCTTGGAATAACCTGCTCATTTAAACAACTATTGGGGTATAAGCTACACTAGCTTAGTGAGAATTCCCTTAATTCCGTACCATAACAAACATGTTATTAATCAATCATATGCTATGCATAAACAAACACATGAGCAAACAATTATGCATGGGTATCCGGAACCCACACACAGAACGGGTTTACGTCCTTCGTATCTTGGGTTAGGAATGGTATTGAGTCTACACGACCGCATCTAGTCCCCAAGCCCTTGGCTCTTAGCACTCGACTCGGCTAGGCTCATCTAAGGATGCATCCACATGCGCCTTAGTACCCCTGAATGAGCTCTGGCACCGGGCTCGTTATCTAAACGAGGCAACAACGGACCATACCGATCGACCTGCGCAGGAGTAGCATGCTACCAAATGCAATATGTCCGATGCGATGCATGATCAATTTAATTTTTGCTTAGGTTAAAATATTTATACGTTCTTTAGGGTAACCAGCCAATATCACATACATAACAGAAATAATACGAACAATGCAGTTATCCAATCAAATCGTGGTTTCGATATGCTTTAGTATTCTTTGGCATACATTCATCACAGTCTCATCATATATACCATCCCCATTCATATCGATTTTTATCTTGTTCCTATAATTCTAATGCAACTAACTACAAACACAATCAAGGTAACAAAACAAGGAGAAAACTCACTCGGCCATTGGATCACCGGTCTTCTAGTAATAATAATCCGGTGGTAGGAAATTGTCGAACTCGGGATTACCTAAAAAAGGAAGAAATACTCTAATAAGTATTTCAACTTAAACTAATCCAACGACTTCTTACGAACTATCAAATTCGTAATTCGCGTCCTAAGTGGGAATTCCAACTTAAAACGGCCATAACTGGGTCATTTTAACTCGGAATCTCGCAAATTTTATATCGATTTCTATCTACTTCAGAAGCTTTCTAAATATGAAGTTTAAATCAAGTTTTGAAAATATCTAAGCCTCAGAAATGAGGGATCAGATCTATACAGCGGTTATATTGATTCCGAAAATGCCGTTTTCATGAATGCACTTGAGATTCCTAAGTACAAAATGAAACTAAATGCCATGGTAATGATTTTCCCTATCATGAATGTCATGATATGAACTCTAATGAGCCTAAGTTCCTATAAATTTTTAGACTCAAAGAATTTTAATAAACTTTTTCTTAGAAAACCATTTTATGCTACTGTTTAACAAGTAAGTTTACTACACTTGGTCACACTTACTTATTACAAGGATTTTCTTTAGGAAAACTCCACTTTGTTTAAAGAAATTTTGACCCTTATATTAGTTATATCTTAAGGCCTTTATTTCTTTAATAAAATCTTCATTTGTAAACTTTTAAGTGGGTCTTTTACTAGGGTGGTTCCAAAAATCCGAATTTAGAAAACTTCTTTTTCAAGTTGATTCTTTTAAGAAAAATGCATTTTATACTTAGAACTTTAAGCATTTATTTTACCTATACCCCAAGGACTTCATTTATTTAAGAAAATACCATTTTTGAAGTTAGAAAACTAGTGTTTTCTACCCATCTATCCATTATTACGAATTTGGCCTTCAAGACTTTTGACTCAAAACTTCTATTAGACTTTATCTCTTGTTTCAAATATTTTCTTTAGTAAAAACTCATTTAAAATCATGAAAAATATTACCAAACATTATCTATCACCTATGGACTTCATTTTTCTTGTAAAATACATGTTTAGAAGTTGATAAAAGGGTTTTTAAACTAGGTTTCTCAAGTCATCCGAATTTACACTAACTCATTTCTTGAAAAGTGTTTTCCTTTTTGGTTTATTAACTCATCTATCCTATAGATCTATGTATTAGAAAGGTTATTTACTAAGGAAAAACATTAAAGACATTAATGCACATAAACTCAAAATAAAGATGAGATCTTAAATGTCTACATGAATATGAGTAGAAAAATGTAGATCTACTATATCAAGTGCTTAAATAGTTTTGAAAATATAAAAACTACATTTTTATAAAAGATCTTTTGTTCAAAACACTTTTTGATGGATAAACATAAAGCTTTTGGCATGAAAGCTCCTTTAAATGTTAGATCTACTTTGTGATGGTTTGGTATTCTTGTTTTGATATTTCATTGTCCCTACCAAAAGATCATGGGGACATTTAGTTGAAATATCCAAGAATATCCTTGCCATAACAAGGATCTATGAGTAGAAGGAGTAGAAGTTTATTTACTTAGAGTAAAATAGGAGACAAAAGAAAGAAAATGGAAAGTTGTGTGTGTGGGTGTGTGTGGCATGAAAGCCACGGCAAGGAGGGTGAGGGGGAGAGAAAAAGAGAGCACTTTTACCTTTTGAAAACTTTGAAAGTGAAAGAATGAAGAGAGAGAAGGAAAGTGTAACTTATATATCACTTGGAATTAGGTTAAAATGGAATAAAACAATTTAAAAAAATTGCAAATTGGAGCTTTAGGGGGGGGGGTTTCACGCCGGCACTATTCATGAAGGAGAGGGAAAAGTTTGATTTTCCTTTTTGTTTTGATTGATTTATCTTTGATTTGATTTAAGTAAAATTGTCATAATTTGTATTAATGTTTAGGAGACAAAAAGCCTTTGAAATGGGAAGTGATTGAGTGATGGTAAGTGTTGCAAATATGGGGTGTACAAATGGGTAGCCATAGGTTGTACTTGTGAATAGTAATCAAGACAACTTAATTATCGATAGTAAGAAAAATACGAATAAGAAGGTTATAACTGTATTTTTCGTAAGCCGAAAATTATGAAATTTATATTTTTGAAATCCTTATTTTATTTCGATTCAAATGAATATTCACAAGTAAATTTTTGAAATTCTAGTTCCGGGGCACTTTTTTATAATGGGTCTCGGGATGACCCGAATTGAAATTTTCTTAAAATCTGATCTTTTCTTGTTTCGAATATAATCAAGAACTATTCAAATTAATTTTCTTATAAAAGTTTCTTATTTGAAACCGAGGAAAAGCCGAATTAGGGTTTCTAAGTCTTTCTCACAAGCTTGAACTAAACCGGTTTAGGGTTTCATTTTCCGGTTTCCGAAGTTTACTTGATTACTAGGAAACCCGGTATACATTATAAAGTAATAAAATTTGTAATGAAATAAAAATGAATAGTGCAAAAGACTAATCAATTACCGGTAGAAATGAAAATACGATAAAAAGGTTATAACTGTAACTTTTATAACCCGAAAAATTATATAACTGATATATTTATAAATCTTATAAAATTACGAGTCCAACGGTACTAATGGTATGTTTTTGATATCTCGAGCCCGGGACACGGTTTTCAAAGTCTGTATCCGAATGGGTTCGAGATAGGTAAAAAATTTACCAATCTGATATTTTTAAACAAACTTATATTACTACGAGCTATTCTACTTATTTAAACCACACCTCGGCCTCTAGGGTTAAGGGCGCTAGATTGCCGAACTTAAGCTATTGTATTCTGATTAGGGTTTCCGAGTGATTTTTCCGGTTTAGATCCTTGCCAATTTGGAAACTGATATTTATGTTTATACAACATATTTAATTGAGAAATTTATTTAAATTTTATTTTTGTAGATTTAATATCTTTAACGTTTTCGGGAATTCTTGAATTAGGTTTCATTTCCGAAAGTTAATCGTTATTTACTTTTTATTAATTTGTTTTTGGGTTTTATATTACCCGATTTTATAAATCGGAGTTAAATATGAAATTTTTGTACGCCGTGGTTTTGAATTTGAAGACCACTGAGTTCTTATTTTATTTTTAAGGATTTTCATTTTCTCATGATTAAGAAATTTTTGGATTCGTTCGTGATTTAGGACATGTCGAAATTCAGTTTTAATTTAGAGTGATTTTTAGGGTTTATTTTCGAAGTTCATTTTGGAATTATTTATTGAAATTTTCCGGAACTTACACCAACTCTCTCTAGTTATTTTCCAATAACTGTTGAAACCGATTGTTCTCAGCATGGAGCTCTTGATTAACCCTGCGGAGCTCATGCCTCTTGTCATTAAGTAAACGGATCTCATTTTAAGCAACCAACTTATGATTTTGTAACTTAGACTACAACTCCCCAGTCTTCCTCTCAACATCTAGCTTCTTTGTTACGCCCCAAAAAGTATTCTAAACGCGACAGTTCGCCACACTTGATATTTAAACTCAAGTATGATAACCTTATTCATCCCATGAGTTTAGACACCAGGTGTAAGGTTTACTTTCACCATGAAAGGAACCTTACTTTGAATCGAAATAGCTTAAGAAGACTACATAGCAATAAGAATATAAATCATAATAGTTATGACTAAACGTAATCTATTACAAAGATCTAAGAGGCATACCCCCATCAAAATAATAAGAGTCTTTAGAGTCCACAAAAGTCTCTTATAACAATGTATATATATATATATATATATATAATTAAAGAGATTTAACTAGAAGTCTATCCCTTGTCCTAACTTCTCTCATAAGCTCATTAAATTCCAAAAGTTGTACCTGAGTGAAAAGTCTCCTTGGGGATTGCCATAGATAATCATACTACAATAGGAAACTATAATAGCCCGTTCACTTCAGTGAATGGAATAAGGGGGGAATGAAATTCTAATTTAAAGGGAATGCAATAGCATTATAATGGTTATTATAATGTTCACTTAGTGTAAAAAGTAAAAAAAAAATAATTATTAGAGTAAAAGGTAAAATATCTATAATACCCCTACATTTATTACAAAGAGAGAATACTTGTATAGGTGTTATTTTCAAAACAGGGGTATTTATGACAAAGTTGAAAAATAGAGCATGGAATGGCAATTTATGAGTTGGAGACATGAACGGCTATTCATGATTTTACGTAGTAGCAATTCATTATGAATTACCATTTCTTTTAAGTGAACACCGTAATATGAGTTTTACATCAAACGAGGAAATAATGAATAGCTATCATGTCAAGTAACGGACTGTAAGGGTATAAGCTTGCGAGTTTAGTGAGATTCACTTCCAAAATTAAGTAATCAATCAAGCAATAAGGCAAGCAAGTTATATTAAACAATCATATGAAATGCATAAGCACGTGAGCATACAATACATAAGACTTTTTGAGAGTCCTATGTTGAATGGATTTACGCCCTCCATTCGAGGTTAAGTGTTTTAGGCCCATACGACCATAGCTTTCGATTTTTCTCTAGTTTATTAAGTGGTTGTTTCAGGTGCCCACTGACTCGTTAATTATGTAGTTGATTCAAGCACCTACTCCACTTCCAATTTAATTTAAGCGACCCCACATCAATAACCGAGTTTTCAAGCCCACCCATTGCCTAGCTATTATGCCTTTTTCACACAAAGGTATAACAACGAATGTAATGCGACTCAATATATGTTATGCATGGACAAGTTAGTTATATGGTCATGAGATATTATTTAAGTGAATAATAGACGATCATAGACATTCTAGACACTTCAATTCTACACTAAATCATACAATTATTTATAGCAAATTCCCATTTCGATATTCTTATTATCAATTCATCCAGGTAGAATACACATGCACATTTCAATTTTATCTTATCATAATTCTAATGCCACTATCATTACAAGCAAAATCATAAGTATGTAATTTAAAACAAGTGAACTCACTTTGTCATGACGCGAAATTCCTCTTAATTGTAATAATCGTCGGGAAGGTCTAGTCCGTCTCCTAATAAAAGAATACCTCAAATGAGTATTTCTATGAAGTTTAAATGAACTTATAAATTCTATTCTAACAAGCTCGTTAAAGTTCGCCTAAAAAAAAATTACAACTTAAAATGGCCATAACTTGGTTATTTTAACTCGGAATTTCACAAGTAAGCTATCGATTTCTATCTACTTTGAAAGATCTATCCATTTATGATGTTATTCCTAAGTTTTGAAAACTTTTAGGTCTTGTAAGGCTCGGATCAGATATGATAGGTAGCTAAAAACCACATTTCCGAAGTTGTTTTGTGAAGATTGTATTGTTCCTACCAAGAATATTATATGTGCATGTAACATCGACAAGTTATACCATGAATAATATGACATGAGCTATCTATATGTATACTCTTGATGACATTTGATTAAAAATAATTTTTAGAAAACTTTAATTTTGCAAAAATTTCAAGAACACTTGATTGAGAAAACTAGCTCTATTTCCTTAAAAATCATCCTTATTTTTACTAAAATAAAGTCTTGATGACCTATATGCATAATACCTTCATTATCTTAATAAATTTCTTCATTTAGGAGTTAGAAAATAGATATTTAAATGGGGTTTTGACTAGTTACGAATTTTTACAAAATTTTAAGGAATGAAAACATTGTTTGATCCATGTTTTGAAACTTTTATTTTGTTTTAGAATTATACTTTGATAAAATCCATTCATTATTGTCAAAATTAAGTCTTTACTACCTATATGCTCTAAGGCTTCTATTTTTCTATTAAAATCCTCATTTTGGTATTTAGAAATAGGTGTTTAAGTGGGTGTCATTTTTAAATCCGAATTTTGAAATTTGTTTTAAGGTTAATTCTTGGGTAAAACTCATTTAATCTTTCTAGGATTAGGTTCTAATCAAACCTACTCCTTAAGGCTTCCGTTTCTTTAATAAAACTCTTGTTTTAGAGTTGAGAAATAAGTGTTTATTTAGCATTTTACCCTAGTTACGAATTTCAAGTTCTTGTTGGGGTTGAAACAAGTTCTATCTTAACTTGTATAACCTTTTTTCTTATTTTGAAAATTTCTCTTAGTAAAACTAAGCTTAACTCATCAAAATCATTTCTTTTGATACCTATTCCCTAAGCCCTTCATTTTAAATGCAGAATCTTCATTTTGGAGTTAGAAAATAGCTTTTCTAAATAGGTGACTTTTTCCATCCAAATTTCAAAAAATCATTTTCGTTGAAACTAAAATAGATCTTGAACTTTTTAACATATTCTCATTATTATCATGCTACTACAAGTCTTTTATGTATATAAGAAAACATCTAAGGCATTTATGTACTCAAAACAAATAGATCTATTATATCATGCAAGTCATGAATGCAAATGCACTATAAGTATTATGTAGATGAGATTTACCAAAAGAATATATGCACATAATGTCAATAAGAACAACATAAAGCAATAATATAGCAAAATAATAGTAAAACAACTTAAATAACAAGATCCACAATACTGTGATGGTAAGAATATCATGCTTAAGTGTTTTCACATCCTAGCATAAAGCTCATGGGGATTTTGGTGGAACTACACATGAATGATCTTGCCATTATATGTTTTATTATGGTAGGGTTTAGTTCTATTACCTATTAAAGCTTTGGAACTAGAAAACTTGAAGGAAAAAGTGTGGGTGTGTGTGTGTAAGAGAGGGAGGGGGTTACGGCAAAGAAGGAGAGGGAGTGGGAAAGAATAACTTTTTCAAAAAAAGTTGATTTTGTGAAGAAAGAGAGAAAGTGGAAAAGTAAAAGTATAAAGGTGTTTATATAGGAAAAGAAATTAGGGTTTTGTGTGATTAAATAAAGAAGAAAATCAAACAAAATGAGAGAGAGGACAAGGGGAGGGGGCGACGGTCTTAGGGGTAAGGGGGAGAGAGAGAGATGTTTGAGTATTTTGTGTAATAAAATTCAAATTTAAATAAGTAATTTAAGTAATAAAATGTAATAGAAATGTAAATTTGTAAGGAAAATGATGTAAGATTATAAGAGTAGGTTGTAAGGACGTAAAAGTAGGGTATGGGTTGGTTGTACTTGTGAATAGTGTGATTAAAAATCAAATGTAGATTAGACAATTAAATTACCGATAATAAAGAAAACACGAGTATAATCGCAATATCAGTATTTTTAGTTACCAAAAAATTATATAACTGATATAATTGGAAATTTTATGAAATTGCGAGTCTAATGATACTAATAGTATATTTTTGGTATCCCGAGTCCCAGGACACGCTTTTTAAAGTCTGTATTCGATCGAGTTCGAAATAGGCCAAAAATTTACCAATCTGATATTTTAAGCGTCCTAATATTATTACAAACCATTCCACACTCTTCACTCATATTTCGACTTCTCGGATCAAGAGCATGGGATTGTCGGACCTAATCTGCTAGGGTTTCCTAAGGATTTGTTGACCTAAGGTTTCCAGTTGACTTCTCGGTTTAGGGTTTAAGCTTGAAATTACCCTAAAAATTAAGGGTTTACATTCTCTTCCAATCTTCCTCTTGTTTAGAACCTCTACTCAAGATGTTATAATCAGTCTTCAATCCACAGTAAAGGGTATGGTATCCATCACAAGTATTACAATAAAATCGACTACGGTAGGAGTTAAACTTACCTCCTCCAAATGTCTATCTTGATCGGGAACGCTTCAATCATAAATGATTAATCTCCCATTGGAAAAGTCTTACCACACAACACTACCTTTGCAACATTTTCAACAGTTCTCCGTAAGCAACAAAGGAGATAAGAAAGCAACATAGTGAAAAATAATAAGAACGAGTTCAAGGAGACTTACGTAAGCAGAGTAACCTAATTGAAACTAAAGAAAACAAACGACGACCATTACACAGCAACTCAATTCGATTAATTGGCCTGGGTGGAACAAGGGCAGGTGGAAAGGTGACAATTGGCCTAGCATTCCCATCGCCCTTGACCTGCTTAGGAACATACTCTTCATGATGGCTAGAATCTATCTCGACTGAGTCATCCGAATGATGATTGGTACTTGGGAGATTCATGGCCCCAGCAGGTACACCTGTACCCTTACAATCGTCCCCTCTAATAGTCAGCGACCTACTATTTGCCAGAAGAATAGCAAAAGCCCTACCCTCTTTGTGACGAAGCCTCTTAGTGGTAATCTGGGACAATCTAGGTCCCCTTTGCCCAATACCATCTCTTTTGGTGCCTAAAGGCCCTACAAGTGCCTTACCCTTCTGGACTGCCGAGTCCTTAACAGTCGGATGATTGCTCTACACATCCCCTCTTCCACCTGCTGATGGAGCTTTTTCCTACCTTTACCCCTTCATAGGCTGGGATCAAAAAACTAACTAATGTCTCTAGACCTTCCTTTTCTAGTATCACATGTGAAAATAGAAAAAAAGCAACTGAGATCAAACCAATGCAAACCAATGACCGACAAACTCACGGTTATATCTTCCCTAAATAACACTACTCAATAAACAAATAACCCTAAATGCTCGAAAATCATGCTTAAGTTGTACATCGAGCATCATTCTCCCTCTCTTTAAAAAAGGCTTGTACTATGAAACAAGGCCACTACTTCACATAGAATTTTACAACCTCTTTAGCATTAAGGAGGCTAACACCTACCAAATGATGCCATTTCACAAAGACTTAAGCTTCGCTAAAGTATTTTTATCATTAGCAAATAATGTAGTTGAAGGAAAGCTTAAGGGCTGATTCACCAACGAGTCATGAATGGAGCCTTCGTCTCCATTTCCACGATGATAAATTTTCCTTTCCAATCTTTCATGTGGGAGTCCAATCCAGTAAAGAAAGCCAACTCTTTTCTCTATTGCAGTTGCACCTACTAGTTATTAGGGAACTTGATCATAAAATAGTGTTGAAGCAATTGCAAAGAAGGTCTTTGACAAAGGTCGATGCACAAAGCCTCAAAAGTAATCAATAACCTCCAAGAATTCGGCATCAAACGGGCATGACCCAATTAAAGTGATCTAAAACACCCTCCTAAAAGTTTGACAATGGAAGACGTAAGACAAACTCCACACATCTAATGTAAACACAAAACTTAGACCCATAGACTAAGGTTACTCGGTGGCTTAGCCTTAGAATAGTAGCAGTGCACTCACTAGGCACCTCCATAAGATAATAATCTCGCACCTCAAATGATTCTCTTTGAAAGCTTCACTATGAAAATTGTTAGGCTCGTGTTACCAGTATCTAAGTCAAAAGGGGAATAAAAATGTCTCCAGGATCTTCTGCGTCCAACTTGTCACCTGATAAAGGTCCTTGAGACAAGACTGCATCGCTACAAATAAGTGGGCACTGTTGTGAAGAGGAGTGGAATAGTCACTTATGGCAAGGTCATACTCTCACCTTATTTTCCATAACTTCCTAGGTAATGGGGTAATCTACATTGTCGAAGGAATGAAGGAAACTACCCTAAGGTTTTTGCCATGAGAAGTCCTGCTAACGTTATAAGATACACTGTAACTCTCACTAGCCATTATCAGAAATTTTTGATATGATCACTTGAAAAATAAGAAGATCGAAGGATTAATAAAATGTGAAGAAAAAGTGCAGAAGGAAGTAACTGATTGTCTTGATAAGATATCTATAGATCATCATGGGAACCTCAGAAGAAGAATGAAATGATGAAGAAAATAAAGCAAAATCGCCTTTAATCGTTGGATATACCCTAGTCACTGAGTCAATGGCTCAAATAAAATTATGCAAGATGGTGCCACCTGACAAAGTAGGGAATAATAACCATCATAACTCGAGGCTTGCAAATCATTGCCACGTACTATGTTTTCTTACCAAGAACACAAAAAGTTAGTATGTGAAAAGAAGTTTGATCAGCCCAAGTATAAAACTAATGATGGGTGCCCGACTTACAATAAAGCAGTCATTTTCTCAACTCGACTTAGTCGGCCCTTATGATTAGCTTACTCCCGTTGTCCACACAATAGGACTAGGGGGGACAACTGTTGTCCATTCCTGATTAAGACTATCCGAGTCGAGTCCTCCATTCCATTGGGTCAAGCTAATAAACTTGGCCCTAGACATCCTAAGTCACTAAGAGTAAACTATCCTTCATATGGACCCAAATGCAACACTCAATCAGTCTTAAAGTGTTGTGACACTTCTACATGATCACCATTAAGCCTTCTACGATTATAACCACTTAGCCAACTAACCACTTACCCATTCACCCACTATTTGCAAAACCGCCAAGTCAGTCTCCTGTAAATATCCATAGCCCATTCCAAATCAAGGTAATGTCCCACTAATCCATTTAGATTCATCGAATCTTTGGGCTTGTCATGACAAATACTGACTTAAGCATCGGAGTGGCCACATCGAGCCCATTCCCAACACGCTACAATGAGATTTCTATTTTGTAGACTTCTTTACTTATTGTGATTCAAGCCCATTATTTACAAGTCCAACCTCTATTGGATTCGAGCAAGCAACACATGCATATATATTTTTCAAAATTATTATTATTTATTTAAGACTCTTGTTAAAAGTAATTATTTTAGTAAATTTTAATCAAAATTAATTATAAAAAATACAGTTTTAAAATCAGATGTGTTGAATGAGATATGTGGAGAGTGCATTTTGTCTTATATCGTGTGTTATACATAAGACATGCACCATGCAATATATACACATGTCCCTTTTTTTAAATGAGATATACACGTATGTTCTATCTTATATACATGATTTTGTTAGTATACAAACTTTATATCTCATCTTATACACGCGACATATATACAAAACCTTATATCACTTTTTATAGATGCAGTTTTATAATAGATTTTAGCAATTATTTTCATTTGACCTATATTTTGATAATTTCTTTTGGTAAATACTGTAAACATGTTCATCTTATATTTATCGACGATATGCAAAATTTGTAGGCTAAATTTTGAAATGTAGAGCATTTAACTTTCTTGCCTATCAATATAAAAAGTTTGCCACACGAATATTGTATATTAATATATATTTATGTTATGGAAACATATCTTAAATAACATTTAGTAAATTTTCCTTTTTATTTTTTTTATTTTTGTTTATTTATTTTTAGGATTGGTACCTCATCTAGTATACTTAGAGGAGTTGTATTAAGGTTACTAGGTCAAATGGTCAATAGCTAATATGTTATTTAACTAAGTGTTAAATATAGTATACCATGTCCAATGTCATGAATGGTAGATTCCACTTTAGAATCACATTTAGTTGAAAAGGAAAAAAAAAAAAAAAAAGAAGTCATCATATAACATATTACATCATCATGAAGAAAATGTAAGTTGTTTCTTATTTCCATTTATTGTCCAATGTCCACATCACCAATGTAGGAGTGGGCAAAAAAACCGACCGAACCAAACCAATCTGTAACGAAATCAATCTAAACCAAAAATATGGTTTTTTTCATGGTTTGGTTTGAAATTTTTTAAATCCGAACCAATTCGTAAATTTATGGTTTGATTTGAAAGGTAAACCAAACCAATCCGTAAAACCGAACCAAACCATTTTAGAAAAATATAATAATATTTTACTATATGTTTATATAATTTCATTTGATATTTATTATTTGGTGAATATTAATAATAATCAACTTGTCCTTTTTTTAATTTTTTTAAGCTCATGACATGTAATTTTTTCTTGATGATGGACTATTGTTTTTTTTTTAAATAGCTTTTAACTTTATAACGTATGAAATTTATTTATTCAGTTATAAACTTTTATCATGATTAATTGTTTAATATATTTTGTCAACTAGTCATTTTATTGATTGATGAATTTTGTTTACAGATGATTTTTTATTTTAGCTAAATTATTGGTAGATAATTGATAATGATGATTATATTAAAAATCATAAATTATGATTTACTATGTATTGGTTAGTGAATGTATTTTATTCGTGGATAATTGATTTTATAGAGAACTATAGATTAAAATTATGATGAATTTGTAAAGTATTTTGTTATGGTTTATAATATCAACTTTGTAAAATGATATAAATATTTAAGAATCTACACAAATGTAAAAAAACTAGATTTTTAGTTAGAATTTTGATTTAAACCGTAATCCAAACCGAACCAAACCGTTATTTAATGGTTTAAAAATTTATAATCCGAACCAAATCGTTATTTAATAGTTCGGTTTGGGATGGAAAAAAAACTAACCCTTAAATTATTGTTTGGTTTGGTTTTAGAAAAAACCGAACCAAACCGATCCATGCCCACCCCTACATCAAAGTGGTATTCTATATCTTCTTCTATTAGTAGTAGTAGTAGTAGTAGTAGTAGTAGTCATGGTTGTAAATCTCATTCTTTTTCCCCCTTCCAAAATATGTGGCACTAAATAGGAAATACTAAGAAGTGGAAAAATTCCAAACCTACTCTTTTACAGTACACGGATATGAACATATGTCAAAAATAAAAATTTGAATTGCCCTTTTGCGTCTTTTTATGTTTATAGCGAGGATCATGTACCTACATATTATATATACATTTAACTTTATTGTATTCCCTATATTTTATTTATGTAAATGTATATATTTTGTCTACTCTCTTATATCATATTATGATAAAATAAGGATTACAAATTCTACCCTGGGGCATAGGTTATTCAACAGTGCATGCTTAAGTATTTGCATTATTGCCATTTTATTTTATTTTATTTTTTTATTCTTAGTTAGAGTGCATATATGTATTCAATTATTGAGTTTGTTTGTTAGATACATCCATCAGGTCGCATGAAGTGTCAATGGTTGAAATAAATTATTTTAGTGATGGAATCTTTAATGAGATCATTTTGAGTTTAAGCTATAAAGAGTCTCTTTTAAATGCATAAATAGAAAAAGGTTGAGACAAAATGATTTAACAATTCTTACTTCAAGTTCACTTTGCTAGATCTCTATTAAATTATCCCAAAGTACGAACTAGACTCTTTAGATCCTATCTCCTAATGAATGATCAAATTCATATATTTTATATAATTAAATTTAGCCATCTATTCAAATGAAGTTGAATGGCGTGAGCCTAAAATGAATATGTCGAAGTGGCAAAGGTGTTGCCTACCATTTGTTGCACAGCTACATGCATGCTCACATGCTAAGGACTTTATTTTCTAAACAATTATGTCATGAAAGCCATATTAAGGACTTTTCCTAAACAAGAAGAATTATTTTCTTTGGCAATTTTATACGGTTTAATAATAATAATAGTTGTAGTAGTAGTATTAGTAGTAGTAGGGAAGTTCAAAGTGATGATTTCATATTATAATGTGCTTATCAAGAATTTATGGAATTCCAATTGTGCTAATATAAATCAAAATTCAAGAGTGTGATCATCAAATGCTTATTGGGGAAGATTTCATATAATGCCTCGCATACTTATCAACAGAATCTAAAGTAGCTAAAAACTCAACAATTACCTTATCCAATATTTATTAAAAAAGAAAAGAAAAGAATGGAAACCTCGAGTTGATACAAATGGTCCTATACTAATACTACCTTATTTCTCATCATGGAGACTTACAGAAAGATGAAATTACTAAAGAGATCTAAATCATCAATATCAAGTCATGGATTTTTAATCATTCTAATAGGGACATCGAGATGACAGCTTAATAGTTTTTATATGATGAATGGCGGTTGAAATAGATATTGTAATCCTAGGTTTTTCATAAATAGAATTATATTATAGAATTTAGATTAAGAAAGATTTGATGTGTTTTAAATGAATATATTGTAGCATATGAAAGTTGAGTAAATTTAAGTATAATAACTCTTATAAAATCAATTTAGTAAGAATAGAAGTTTAAAATCATTAATTGAATTAATTTAAAAAATTGCCAAATTAAGTATTCTTTATATTCTTATAGAAAAGTGAATTTTATAAACTGAACTTCTAAATTGCCAACAACATTGATATAAATTCTTATAAGGAATCATTTCATCACATAAGATATATAAACTACATTGTTACTAAACATAGTTTTAAATTTGAAGGGTTGATAATTATAATGTATTAGATGTATAATTGACTAATGTGTGTTTGTTTGAACTTAATGGCTGCAAAATTAAACATTATGAGCTCACCATAACTCCCATGCACTCACACAAACTTAATCATTTTCAAAATGCCACTGTCAAAGGATAGCTTTGTTTATATATACATAATTGTATCTAAATGGCAAAAATTTTGCTTTCTCCTTTCCTCCTTTTTGTTCTCTCTTTCAAACCAACGTTACTTACACCACACACACTCCACTTTCATCTTCATTTTCTTCTTCTAAATCATTAAGCAATTCAAGCTAAATCACTCTCTTCAAGTTAAAACAAGTATAGGTAAGTTAACTTATGCTTTATTTTTATTATTTATGTGTTTATATAGTTGTAGAATAAGTGTTGTTTTTGGTTAATGGCTGTTTTAGAGTGGTTATGAGTTTTGATTGCTAGTTATGTGAAGTAGAGCGGTAGAGAAGTGGTTTTGAAGTTCTAAAACTTGAAGTTTATGGTTGGTTAATTTGATGTGGAGAGTAGAGATAAGTTGGAGGATATGATGGAGTAAATGAGAAGTATGAGTCTTGTATGATGATGTTGGAGTGTATTAGATGGATTTGAGGCAACTAAAATTGGTTAAAGTGTGTAAAAATATGAAGTGAAAAAGTGTATTTTATTGTCAAAAGGCCATGGAGCGTGGTGGAAGGCATGGCATAATTTGAATGTAATAGGGGTTGATAGGCCCCTTGCCAGGGCGGCATGGCAAGGGTGGTGGTGGCCCTTGTGTTCCTCTATATGGGGGTGTGACAGGGGTGGTGGTAGCCTCTTTGCTTCTCCATATGGGAGCATGGCAGGAGTGGTGGCAGTCTCTGTTCTTCGCCCTATTTGACATGCCTCTTGGCACGGGGTATGATCGAGAATGTATATTTTTTTTTTAGCTTATACATGTCTTTTTTGGGTCTAAAACCTAGTTTACTCTTCTTTTCATGTTAAATCCTTAGTAATATAAGTATCTTTATCTTATAAGAACCCTAGATCACGATTAGGACTTCTCGTTAGATTATTACGACGATTAAAGAGAATGTACGGGTGAGTAAGATGAATCATATCACTTTGTTTATGATTGTAAATAGTGGAATATAGTTTAATCATAACTATAGGGAATCCAATGCATGGGGATGAGAAATCTCATGTTACATGTTGTATGTTTAAGTTGTAAATCTTAACAATCAAAGTGATAATTACTTGCTTGACATTAAAATACAATTGCATTATTGAATGTCTAAAATTGATATGACAACATGATAATATGGAATTAACTTTATTAGACTTCTAAGTTTAATATGATATGCACTTCATAACGTCATACTATATTAGCCTGGTACTTATGTCACGTGTTAATATTTTGATTTTGTGGTAATGCTTGTTGGGACCAGTGGGTCTGCTTGTAGGTTGCCATAGGGTTGTCAACTTCACAGGAACTAAGTAGGCTTTGAAGGAGGTCACCTATGTTGGAGTTGGCATTAGAGTGTTAATACTTAGTGAGATTGCTTAAGTTCTAAAAGAAGTGGAGGGTGTTTATGTAAAAACCATTTTGGAAATGGTAAAAGAGAATAGACAAGTCCCCCTTTCTTTAGTTTGAGATTCTTATGGCCATGAACTACTGAACTAATCCTTTAACTCCCTAGGAAGGCGTAAATCCCCATAGGTTTGAATTCAGGTTATTCGAACCATGTTTGCGGTATATGGTCGATACACACATTGCATATGATTACTAACTAAACTTGTCTGATATTAATGATAGTGTTAAAATTCTGTTAGTCATTGAGCTTTATATGCTTATTCTCTCTTAGACTGTTGATTTATGGCAAGAAGACCAAAACTAAGCTTGGCTGTGGGAGTTATTGTAAGATGGACTTATGTATTCTTTTGGAAAGAAGATCATATATGTAATAGAGACTTAGTTATGGTTTTGTAATAATATAACTTAAGTTTCGTTTTTCCTTGTAAGTTTTCGCTGTAATAGGGTTCTAGTGAAGACCCTGAAGACCATAGTTGTAATATTTTGTGATGAACTAGATTTATATGTGTTTTCATTCATGGTTTATATATATATATATATATATATATATATGTAAATGCAATATCTTTCTTACTCAAAACAACTATTGATCATGTTTATCCATTCACTTCAAACAAGGAATGTTAGTGTATAGTCATTATGTAATTTTTTGGAGGCCTCAATTAGTTACATAGTGTACTATTACAACTAAGGTATCCTGTAGGGGTATGAAAGATATAATGTCCAATATATGCCCAAAACCTTTAGATTTCATCTGCGAAGCTTTTGGTTAAGAGGTAAAATGTAATAGATCTATTTGATATTGGGTTTAATCCATATTCTTTTTCATAGGCTACCTAAAATACCTTAAATAAATATGTTATAATGAGGGTTAGAGAAGTAATAGGAAGCCATTTACCAAACCTACTGCTCTAGAAATACCTCTATTTTTTTGCTTAGTTCTTGGAAGAAGTTCTTTCTTTATACAATACTTTTCTCTCCAATAGGATTTTCTCCAAGGTAGAAACTCTAAAGACATCTTTTAGAGTTAGGAGCATGCAAACAATATTCTTCTTACAAGGTTTCTAGTTAATAATCTTCTTGTGAAGGATTTTAGCATTCTTGATTCTAGAAAGAAATTTGTACAATGAAAAGTAAGTTATTGGGAATTTGATTGTAGTTTTCCACATTAAGGTGCAAAACTATGAGTTTGGGTAAGGCTATGGTTGAAAGAAGTATAATAATGAATTGTGGTGATATTGATAGTGTAGGTGATAATGTTACAATTGGGGAAAAATATGTGTTTAATATGGTATTAAGATGATAAATGCAAATATAAAAGGATTTAAAAACATTTTGGGATGGAAACAAGAAAAGTTTTACGAAGAATAATGATTTCTAGAGGTACACGATGGCTATATGAACTCGTACATCAAATCATGTGTCTCTTAGCAACTTAAATGCTATAAATCTGAAAGTGCATGACCACTATAGGAGCTCGTGCATCAGGTTGTATATCTCTCTGTAACTTGACTAATTAAGGATCCTGGAGGTCATGCATGAGCTTATACATAAGACCATATATTAATCTATGACTTAAAATTTTATCCTTGAAAGTGCAAAAGGATGTGCACTTGATAGTGCACCATTCTATGACTTGTATGATTTGTTTAAAAGTTACATAACCATGCAATAGCTTGTGCACTGCACCTTATAACCTCTTTTATGAATATGTTATGGATTAAGCTTTTTTTTTATTTTATTTAATGTGTTGTAAGCAAGCATGGACCCTTTATTTATCTAGTGATAGATATTTTTAATTTGAATTGATGGACTCTTTGAGCCATATAGTATTACCGCTATGTAAGTCTCAATCACTTTTATGAGTTGAGGAGTTGAATACTACATGTCTGATGATTGGAATTAAAGATTATATATGTGCGCTTCAAGATTAGTTATGAAACCATTCAAACACCAATCATAAGAAATCAAGTTCAAATAAAGTTAATGAAATCCAATTGGGTTCACATATGGATCTAAATTGCAAAATTTTTCAAAATTCTCAAACTAGCCCCAAATCGAAAACCTAAATTTTGATAATTCAAAAATAATTCAAATGTCAAAGTAAATTAAATTATAATTTCATAATAGTTCTTTAAATGAAAATTTTAAGCAAAATCAAAATAATACAATTAAAGCCTTTCATTTTTTTTTAAATTTGCAATTTTGCCCTTAACCAAGTTCTAAGGTGAACTAGAACTTGAAATTTAATTAAAATAGATAAAATAAATTTATTTGAGAAATTATATCATAATCTAAACCAAAGATGTATAACAAGTCTTAACCTAGCTAAATTGTCAAATTTTAGCTCATGTAAAAATGAATAGTATAGATGGTGTCATGTGGCACCATGAAATAAAAAGAAGAAAACCCTAGATCTTCCTATCCTCAAAATTCGGATAGCTAACCCCACCCTCCCTTTCATCCCTCCTATCTCTTCATTCATTTCTTCTTTACTAAAACCTCCCTAAGACCCATAGAAGGTAGAATGCCTCCAAAATCTATTCTTTAAGCACTTATAGGTCATATTTAAGCTAGTATAACGTGAGATTAAGTTAGGATTATTTTGTTTCTTTACTTCTCTCAAGGGAATGAACAAGACATGAACATCTAACAAGTGTAAGAGTTGCAAAATTCGTTTACCCAAAAGTAAGGTAAGAAAAGTATAGTAAACTTGAGTTTTAGCTTATTTTAGCATTTAATAAGCTCCCTGAATGACTACATTGTTCTTGGGTGAGTTGCTACATGTTTAAGGTGTCAAGAAATCCGGTTTTTGAGTGATTTTGAGGTCCTAAATCCCCTTCCTAGATGATACAAGTGAAAAATACTATTTAGAGCAAGGTAAGACATCTAAACTAACTTATATTCATGAGATTATGATGGTTTTGAAGTTGCATTTGCTATAGTAGTAATAAATGGTGTTTTGAGTGTGATTTGGAGTTGGGTTTTGTTGTAAGTTGATGTTAGAAGTGTAAAATGATGAAGTCTTATATGAGCATATTGTAAAAATTTCAAAAAAACCATGAAGATGATAGCTGTTATCAAAACTAGGTGTTTTAAGCTTTCAATCACAATAAATTATGTTTTAACAAATGAAAGATGAAAAATAGATGAATCTAGGCATAAATATGACCATCTAATACCTTTAAGGTCAACAAAGCAAAACATGTACACAAGTCGTGTACCCACCCATGCTTCTCTCTAACCTTCAGAAGCTCAAGAAACAAGTTTCCCCAGAAGAAAAGCATGAGTCTTGTAGCTATCGTGTACCTATCGTGTACCTACCCCTGCTTCTTTCTAACTTGCAAAAACTCAAGAAACAAGTTTCCTAGAAGAAAATCACAAGTCATGTACCTATCATGTACTTGTCATGTAGTTACCAGTACTTCTCTTTGACCTTCAAAAAATCAAGAAAAGTTTCCCTAAAAGAAAAGCACGAGTCATGTACTTGTCATGTGACTACCTATGCTTTTCTTTGTCCTCAAAATTCATAAAACTAAGCTTCCTAGGAGACAAGCATGGCATGTATATGAGTCGTGTACTGATCATGTTCTTTCCGACCTCTCTTTTTTCATCTTTTCTTATCAAAATTACATGAAACTTGACTTGATTCCTTCTTTAGACTTAAATGACCTTCTAAACATGATCTATAAAAGTCAAAGTGACCTAGATATAACAAACAATCCAAGAGGATTAAAGATAATTAATCATGAACAGATTTCAATTTCAATTATGAAAAGTTGTTGGACTTTGAGCTTAGAAAGGGATAACAAGCTCAAACTGACCAACAGATACGCAATAATTGCGTGTTGCTTGCTAGGATAATATTAATAATTGGACCAAGAATTTAAACTTGGCTTAATTGACTGTTGGTTATTCTTAGGCTGCTCACTCCAGGAGTAGCACCCCCAAACTGGTTACAAGTTCGATTGCAACTTTTGGATGATGAGGTAGTTTAGGCACTTGGGCCATCACGAATGAGTGGTTGGGCTCGGCAGGTAGTTGATAGGGAAATTTCCAAGATCGGGTGGCTGACTAGGAGCAGGTACAAAGTTGTGATGAGTTATACGGTGTAATGAGTCCTTATATAAAGCGCCACAATAGATCGTGCTCGTCGATGGTAGCTTGTAAGGAGATGACCCGAACGAGACTATTTCCTTTTTTCATTTCTAGTAAGTTTTGGGGCTTATCAAACCTCCCTCTTCGATGCGTGATCTGTTGAGAGAACCTTACCCCTTTTGTTTGATAGAAATCTTGAGTACTCTTGTGCATGTTTGTATTTTTGGAATGCTGGGAATACTTGGTTGTTAACTTAGATTTAATCAAACTTAAGTAATGTTTGTTACATTATCTTAGGTGTGCATGACATGTGTATATGTGTTTGGTTACTGTGTACCAAGCTTCGCCGCTTGCATTTCACTATTTCAAGTATTGAGGATGATCACTTCATAAACCTTCATTATGACTCCATAGGTTGTGGGACTAATGAGTTGGGGGAGTAATATAGACAAGTATGGGGTCATGTGGACTTTGAGAAAACTTTGGAAATGTTTATGCTTCTTATATTTTTATGGATGATTGTAAACTGCTTGTTCCTCCTCATATACAGCTTCTCAATCACATTTTTCCACGTGTTATCAAGTCAAGTTTTGTCCAAGGTCAACTAAAGTGCAAGATTACACGAGATACACATGACAAGCGCCAAACCCTTATAACCATATATATATTAAAGATTGTTATAGTATATTATGTAACATACAATATTTTTATATACTTCATTTACTTCATAATTTTTACAAAACAATTGCTTGATTTGACATTAACTTACTATGCAATTGTATAAAGAATTATGAAGGAAGAGATAAAGTAGGTAAGGATAAACTTTTTTCAATGAAAAGAAAAGATAAATGATGAATTTCTTTTACTAGGCAATGATAGAAACTAGAAAGTAAATAAGAGTAACATTATTTTAAAGTTGATATATATATATATATATATATTATAAAATGGATAGTTTAGGATTTGACAAGATAGGAGTAAGGGTATGTTTGGTTATTGATTCGATAGCTGTTTCATGTGTCTTTTAATGAGATTTGTCAAAAATAGATATAGATGAAAAACAAACATTTTTACTTTTAAATAGACTATACAGATCATATACAAATATGATATAGATACAGATTAAATGTAGATAACATTGTATAGTGGGTTTACTACAGCTGGCCGATCACGTGCGATAGGCATGGTGGTCGACTTGAGAGAAGTCCTAAACTAATAACATGTGTAGGATATCGTAGAGAGAGGCGTGGAAGGAGGAACATACAAACCCGGTTTCTCAAGTGTGCGAGTGTGATAGAAAATCAAACCATATATATTCGATCAGTCTTGACTCGTTCTTCGTCAAATGGGTGCTTTGATCTTTCTTGAAGATGTTTTAACAGAGTTTCCATATTGCTCTAGCTCTTAGCAATACACGGAATCTGACCTGAATGAGAAAAGTAGCATCCTATTTATAAATGTTGGAAGTTGATGCTAGTCTTTGGATCATTCCTAAGGATTCGACGACTAAGATTGAAATTTTTTTTTTTTTTTTTTTAGTAGTGGGCTAGACTAGAAATAATCTTGATAGCTTTTATTACATAAAAGAAGCCCATTTTTAATATGAAAAGGGCAAAAACTTATTTTAGTCCATATAAGCCCTATGATAATTAAATAAAGTACAAATTAACCCAAAAAGATATTTTTTGAGTCTACTAGAAAATCGAATAAGATCGAGAGCAGAATAAACTGGTTTGACGAGCTTTATTTCGAGCCTACTAAGCTAAATCTTACTACAACATCTCTTATTAGACTTGATTTTTTAAGTTTCTGTCACTAATTAAGAAGACTGGTCCATAGCATTAAATTAGATTAAAAGCCTAATTAATGAAATGAACCTCTCCAAACATGGAGATAAAAACAGGCCATCCAAACTACTTTAAAGTTTCACTCTTACTTAAAATAAATGATAAAAATAATAATTGTAAAGTATTTGTTTTATCATCTAAAATGAAGAAACTATGAAAATGGTTGGCGGAACCGCTTCCCGGCTTATTGTATAGTACACTACGCTACACACCCAGGCTCTTTATCTTATACTCTCCTTCAGTTCGGAAAAATGGAAGCCAAGATAGAATAAAAATACTCATCATCCTAACACACTCAAGGTAAGAAAAATTTAATCCTAGCCTCCCCTTTCTTGAATCTATTTATTTATTCGGTTTCCTTGATCTTTTACGAATACGATTCATTCCGTACTGAGATGTATTTAGTGATCCCAGTTTTGGGCATCTCTTTAGCTTTTGATTGGTTTCGACAAAATGTCTCAGAGAATTTTTTTTTTTTTTTTTTTTTTTTTTTTTTACTTTCATGGAGCTGTGATTGCATTAAACGTATCGATTTCATGCATTGGAAAGAAGAAAAGAAAATTTCTACCGGCAACGTGCTTATGTTTAATTAACGTTATGTGATTCAATCGAACACCTGTGTTTTCGTGCTTGATTAGAGCATAGGATATGAGTGACATTGAGATTAAGATACATATCTATGGCCACATGGGATTTAGTGTGAGATTTCTTTGGAGGCATATTATCGTAGATTACACGGTTTCAATTGCCAAGTGTGTTAGATGCATTTCCATAATATGATTCTTCTGTTGATGCATTTTCTCTTTCTCATGATGCAATTAGAGCAGTACCCTTTCATGATCAATTCTGATAAAATAGAAAAACCGAGTTTCATTCAAGTGGTTCTGGAAGTGGTTGAATGGAGGAAAATATTGTTACATGTAATCCTTTTTCTTATATTTAAGGAGATTTTGATAAGGATGTAAGGCTGGAGAGCAAAAACTGCAGTCATAAAGTAATCTTTTCCTAAGATTAATCAAATCTGAGTTGGACCATGAAACTACCTAGTTTGCTCCACAACCTTAGGTTCTTACCAAGATCTTCATGCAGTTGAGAACACAGTAAGCTTCATGGAATTAACCAAACAAGGTCTCATTTTTGTTTTAAACTTCGAGAAAATACATCCGAAGAACCATTAGCAAGAAAATTGCCACCTCTTAAATGGGATTATGACATTTGTAATCCTGAACTTTTAACTTCTTTTTACAGTTTTCAGACGTGTATGTTTCATTTTCATTCTTCATCTTTGTGAAATACAACAAGATTGTGTTAAAGAATGGCCTAGATACTAAGCAATGATTTCAAAAGATGAAGATCCATTGTTTTGTATACAGAAGGTCTCCTTAATTTTCAACCTTTTTTTTCCTTCTTCTTCTCCTTCTTCTTTCTTTTGTGGAAATTATTGATAAACCATGTAACTTTTGCAAGTCTCTAGTTCAATATTTAAATTTGTGGTTCACTTTACTGGGATAGAAGGGAATTTGCTGGTAGTGTGCCTCTTAGTTTGAGTGTTTGAACTTGATTTCTATATAGTTTGTCAATTTTTCTTACTAGAATTTATCTCCATTTTTTTCCTATCTCTGGATAAACACTCCAAAGAAATGCTAGTATAAAATCAAATGACCTCATTGGCAATTATGCTGCCACCTGTCACAAAGTACATAACATGAGTGGTAGTATATCTATTAGACAAGACGCTAGAAAAAGAACTGCGGTTTTCCTCAATCAGTAGATTGAATGGTTGTTCAGCTTAAAATCTGCCTTGTGCCCCACTTGGGTTCTCTGTCATGAACTATGCCTTCCAAGTTTTACTTGTACTGAATGTCAGAGGAAGTCAATGTACCGTAGCAAGTGTTTAACATTGGCACCAAGGATACATGCAGTCAATGGTCGGTCATTGTTTTTATGCGCCCAAGGGAAAGATAGTGCATAGATATATTAGATCTTTTACTTCTGTGGGAAGCTCCTTTACAGGTTTTAATTCCCCCCCTCCTTCTTTTTTTTATTATTATTTAGATCTTTCACAAATTAGGGTTTATGTTGAAACTCTCAGGAAAGTTAAACCAAGCTGATATGTATCATTTAAGACCTGGATGAAAAAGATGCAGTAAGAAGTGTTTTAAAATAAATAAGGTTTGTTTTGTCTGAGTATGTACCTGTGATAATATGTAAGAGATTGCATGCAGATCTTTTAACAAGGCTACTGTACTTGACAGGTAATTGTCATAGGGTTTCTTACATCTACTATTCATGATGGAATAGATGATTTCTCCTCCACACACATGCAGCATGGAAGCATTGGAGGTCAGCAGAAACATGTTATTGCTTTCATGCCGTGTTTGCTCTTTTCAGCAGTGTGTTTGATGTTATTATGATACTTTCCGTTTGTCATTGGGCTTGTGTATCATGAAGGCTTTTGGTCTTGTTTTGTAACAGGTTGTTAATTAGAGATGGCTGTTGCCATGATGTCACCTAATATTGCAGCAACTGTCAAGGAATTATATCAGAACGATCTAAGAAAGGAAGCTGCAGTTGTTTCCCTTGGAAGATGCATTCATAAATCTAAGCATATCTGTGTCATTCATGTTGCCCGGCCTTCATTTATGAATGAAAGAAGGCAAGCTTTTTGTTTAATCTCACGTCCGTGTTATTATGTTGATCCTTATAAATGGCATCTATTTCTTAAACCAGCCTTTTGCTGTACTTCATTGTTGGCTTACATGGGGAACAGATATCTAGCACCATAGTCAAAGAATATTCATTTCATTTTTATTGTGAAAATTTTTTATTAGGCAACCTTACCATTATCTGGAAGAGGGTTGAGTGTTGGATTTGTATACCTATTTATGAAGATCTTCAAAGAATAATGATGCTTTTGGGAGGTATCTGGAATACAAATCTTAATGTGTGAACTGACTACTCATGATATCCTGATCTTGAAATTTGTTTCGTATTATTCCTTTTTTGCATGCTCTCAAGAATTAGTTGATCTTCTTTTTATATTTGGTTCTCTAAAACGAGCCCAACATGATAATATTTTCCATGTCCTGAAGTTTGTAAGACTTTTGAGTCAACAGACCAATTTAAGTGAATATCCACAACTTAAGATAGTGGGATTTCCAACGTTTCAGTCAAGAAAGGCAGCAAGTGAATGTTAATGTTTGTATTGAAAGGAGAATTGGTCCTGCTGGTACTGTAATTACCTTGATTTGAAAGGTGCTGGTTAAATTAGCATAACCTTTGTGCCTCTCTTTGGTTATCTGCAATTAGAAATTGGTTTTATTCCATTCTTTGTGTGAGACTTTCAGTCCTTAATTTAATCTCAAACTGGTGCAGGGGCATGGCGTGGACTATTTATAGCAATGTAGATGGCAGTGGGTTGGATCCCTCTTCTTCAGGTAGTACAAATGGTGGGACTCGATTAATTAGAGTAATTCAGGAATTTCAAAGGAAGTTGGATGCTAAAGTTCAGGAACTAAGGAAAAATTTTCCTGTCAAATTACTATTTTTCTTGGTTGGATTTTATTGTGCAACAGCTTTTGCAACTGTTATAGGGCAGACAGGTGACTGGGACATTCTCTCTGCTGCCTTTGCTGTGGTAGTTGTTGAGGGAATTGGGGCACTTATGTATCGAGGTTCTCTTCCTATATTCAACAACATTAGGAGCCTGATCACCATGTTCAATTATTGGAAAGCTGGGCTGTCCCTGGGTCTATTCTTGGATTCATTTAAATACTAAAAGGAATAACCCTGGCTTAGAAATCTTCCAAATGGATAGGCTTTCCTGCTCTTGTAAACCAAGATCACAGTGATTTGGTGTATGAGTTGTGTTCTGCACATTGCCACTCTGGCAAAATGATCTCAAACATGTTTTCTTGTCAGCCTCATGTTTCTTCTAGGTATAGCCATCATTCAAGAGTAGATGAGGATATTGGGATTTTCATCAAGCTTCACCGATCAGAAACCTATAAAAAAGGGAGTCTTTGCATTTGAAGCAACCAAGATTTCTTGGTCCACTGTATACGTTGAGGAAAATGATGGAGTAAGCATTGCGGCTTCATGTTCCTTCACTTTGCTGCCTCTGCACAGAATATTGACTTATGCACATAATGGCTGAGTCTCCTAGTCCCAGGTTGGAGTACACAGCTTGGTGGGAGACAACACTCCGCTGATTCTCCAACAAGTAGGTTCTGCATTTGAAGTTGTCTGACTCAGACTTCTAACTACCGAAAGAAAATTATTGTGTTGAGTTGTCTGACCTTCACGCTACTTGTTACCATTGTTTGTTCTGTACAAATTACTTATCCAGGAGATATAATTCATGAAAATTCAACCACATTATTTTTTAAACAATATATCTTTTGGAAGATTATGAAAATACCAAGTTATCTTGTACCACATATCTTACCAAGCACTTTTTATATATTAACTGTTGAATATGTTCTTTTCATTGTTAGACATCCTATTACCCGTGAATATACTAGAGTCTAGACAGTGCATATGAAAGGATGTACAGTGAGGTTTACTTGTATTGAGTGATTCTTATATTGATGATATTGCAGAGAAGGTAGTTAAGCCAGCCAGCAATGATAGTTGTTACAACTAATAGAGGTTAGTCACTATGAGTTTGACGAGTACCTTGATATTTTAATACATCTGATACAGTTGTTCTCGGGAGCTTTTGCTCTTGGACTCGGGAGCCATTGCTTTAGTGAATAATTTCCTATTAAATTTACACGATTTCCATTGATTCCATTCTTGCAACCGTCACATTTGGATTGAGCTACTTGCTCCCTTGCTGGAGAGACGAGCATGACAGAAAGTGTAGAAAAACGTTTAAAAAGTTGATGGAGTATTAACAGTGGATATGAAGTTGATGGATGGATTATTCAAGAAGTGAGATTGAGGGAGATAAGAATTAAACATGAGTGACGCTTGGTGATATTGATATCTCTTATTAAGGTTTTGATGATAACAAAAGGAATTAAATGTTTTTCAACAAGTTTGTCGAGTGTATATGAATAACAAAGCATGGAAACAATACTCTTGAATATGGATGAATACGAAGTTTTCAAAAAGTTAGAAATAAAACTTGAAATCAAAATATAAAATTAGAACTTGTTATCAGCAAATGAACTTTCCATATTTATCCCAACTCATAATATTAAAGGTCTAATTCTATTGATAAAATATATTAGAAAGTATTTTGACCATTGGGAAAAGGAAAAAAATATGTGTTTTTTAAAAAAATTACAAAATTGCTATTAGGATCAAAATAATCCCGATTTTAGGCAACTTGACCTCGTCTCTTGAGTGAGAAGATGAGGTCATCTTCGTATTCTCAAGAGAAGAGGTCACCTTCGTAAACACCTTGTCTCTTGAAGAGACGAAGTCAAGCCAAATTCTTTCACTCCCTTTTTGTTCATTGAAAAACAGATTCATTTTTACATTTATAATAAAACCTGTAAAAACCAGATAAAAACAGCTATATAAGCAATTAGCCATCCTCCTCCAAGGCTAAACAACTTCCAAACTTCAGTAGTATTTCGAAACTCAATCCAACCAAACGCATTTCCCATCCCAAATCATTCAACCACAAATGTATTGTCAAACTTTTCATTACAAACATAAGATAAAACTCAGAGAAAACAAAATACAAAATCAATGACCGATTGTTTGTTTTCATCAAATGTACAAGAGAAAAGGAATATAGTATTCGTAAAAAACCAAGAATCTATATCCAACAATAAAAAAAATTGAGAAAATCTCCTATCTACTATTAGTGGTCTCTACCCCGCCTCCCTCATCCCTATTCACAAAGGTACGGGCGAATTGTGTATGCTGATGATGATGCTGTATGAATGGATCAATCTGTGTAACTATGCCATCCTCATCTCCACCAGCACCACTGAATGGATGAAATGGGACTGGGTCTGGCTCCACCTGTGTGAGTCCCTCCCCTATATCATGTGATGGCGATGGTCGCCTCTTCTGTGGAGCTAGGGGGGTATGAAACTCACTATATGACGGGTCTGGCATGGGAGTGTCCAAGAGATGTGTATGCGATGATGGGCCAGCCTCATGATGAAGAAACTAGGAAGAGCCAGGCTAATCAAATGACGGTACATAGGATGGCTCAGGCTCATCCACAATCTGTATACCTCGGCCACGGCCTCGCTTCTGACCCCATCCCCACCCACGCCTCTTTCTATGTGGACGTCGTCTCTGAACAGCCTGTGTCTGTGGGTCATCAAATGCTGGTCCTGCTGCTGGTGCTGGTGGCGGTGGATCGTTTAAATTGAGCCCCATGAACTCCTCAACTACACGATAGACATCTCGTGTAGTGGAATAAGTAATCTCTGGATGCGTGTTTGGGACTCTATAAATGAAATCTGCCTGCAAGCAACAAAAAAAATGTAGAGCAGTGAGTCATGAAAACAAAATGCATTTCCTTACACAGGTTATCGAGTCAATGACCTTACCATATAACATATGATAGCCCCTGTGCCACTGATCCAGCGTCGGGTGATAGCGTGGTACTACTGAAAGTAATCATCAGATGTACCAGTAGGCATATCTAGCATATTGATAATACGATCATGCCGACCATTCCACTCAGCTATCCACCTAGCATGCTCCGCCTGCCAGTTCCACTTAGAACGCCCCCGCATGTCATCTCATGCAGGCCTCTCATGTCGTCAGGTGGGTATGGGATCCCGTGAAATCCACCAAGCTGTCAGAGCACTTTGTTTGGGTAGTAGTGCTTAACTATATGGAAGCATACCAGCGAGACCTGTGCATGCCAAATGTCTCTGCCTGCTTAGCAGTTTGGAGGAAGGGAGTCCATAATGGGATTGTAAGGGTCCCATACAACCTGTTGAAGGGGATAAATTACATAACCAATTAACAAAAATATTAAAACGTTGCAATTTGAAGGGAGCAACACATTGGAAATCAAATTGAAGGAAAGAAGGCAAAGAAAATCATACCTGGTGCTCGGTCTGTCGATCGAAGGATGCCCGATACTCAATCAGCAAGTGGGTGGATACGCTGGTGACATCAAAAGTCGCACTCCAATAGCTGATCAGTGGGCGGCCTGCTGTAACCTATCGACGAATCAAGGCAATGTGGGGGAAGATGCCCATATCTGCAAGACAACCAAGGGTCCTGTAATATCCTCTGCGTCCACGTGGGATGCTAAGCATAGCTGCCTATATAGCCATGCCAAACAGGCTTCTCCCCATACATACTGCCCCACCCTCTCCAAGTCTTGAAGCAACTACAAATACATCAGGTTGATGTAATTTGATGACTTGTCCGCAAATATGAATTCACCCAGTAGCAACAAGATATACGCCCTAGAGTAGCGTCTGATCAAGACATCATCTGCAAACTTTGGTAGCACTCTGAAGTGGTTGTCTAACCATGACATCTTCAGACGACTACTATCCATATCCATCTCGAGGACAGGTCGGATTCCTAACAGCTTCTCACATAATGCAGGTTAATCTATCTAGGCCGTGCCTGTAACAACGTCGCCATCTACAGTAGGCCAGTAAGAACAGCAACATCCTCCAATGTAACTGACCACTCTTCCGTGATCATATGAAAGGTATGTGTCTCCGGCCACCATCTCTCCACTAAGGTCGTGATGAGGTACCAATCCAGCTGAATGAATAGCATATGGGCCACCCCAATGAAACACGTCTGTGACAAGAATGGCACTAAGCGATCGTCTAACTGTGCAAGGGCGTCATGCTGTCGCCTCAACTTCGCCTCTTTACGACGACAATGCAAAACCACATGCTTTTGCAGAGAAGTCAACAAAGTTATAACAAACATAAATTAGTTGTTATAAATTGTGGATTGCAAAAATAAACTTACCTACCCCTCCTAGGCTAGTCTCAACCTATGAACAGGCTGCTCTATAAGTAATGAGTTATCTATCGGTCCTAAATCCATCTATATAGGATAAAGAAATGGCTATTGTCAATAGAGGCATAGGTAGATTAAAACAAGCAGATGAAACATAAGGTAAAAGCATGTCTTATTACTACAGTAGAATAAAGTATATGATAACAAAGTATTACCACTACGACGCACTGGCCCATAACTGTTCTACTAGCCAACCCCCTACTTGGACAACTTCAAATGTTATGCCCTGGCTGCCCACATGAATCGTATGAGTAACCTCATGAGCCCTCTCGAATATCCATCTCATTTTGGAAGCGTTTTTCCCTAGGCCTATCCTTTTTCTTAATAAGTCCTGGTATAGGGTGCCATTTCGCTATGTCCAAATGAGTCCAATTGGCCTTATCAGCTGCAAGTATGAAGAAACGACCATACACCCTAAGCTGGTTGTCTCACCGGTACCACTATGCTACGTGGGGAAAACAATCCATGTGTAGTGTACCCATTACTACCATTGCATGTGAACATGGAATTCTGTATGTCTGCCACTTGTTACAGGTACATTTGCATGCTCTTAATTCCACTTTTTGTATATGGTCCCCCTTCTAACCACACATGATAGGGCGTGGAGCAATTATAACCTCAAATATTCGTTCCTGATAGTCGAAATAGGTAACTTTATGGGAACTTAAAATGTTGTTCCATCTCTCAAACTTCGTTGCAGCATATTCGGTGAGCAACTTACCTGTACTCATTGCCTCGCTCGCTTCTCTCCTTTACTTATTAAATATAGAGTTACAATTGTAAAAGGTTTTTTTTACCAATGCTGCCACAGGTAAGGATAGAGAATTTTTTATAACTGAATTGTAACTTTCGGCCATATTCGTTGTACCAATTCTAAATCTTATGCCTTCGTCATACGATAAAGTCCACATACATGGAGGCAAGTCGCGAAAATACCGTGACGTCTAAGAACTACTTTGAAGTGCTGCATTGAAGTATCCATGGAACTTTCTACTTTGGGTTTGGTAGGCTACTTACTTTACTATTTCCTTACATTCCTTACTTTTGGCCTTTGCATTGAAGTTGCTGGCAACATGCCGGATACACTAGCACCAAGGCCAACCTCTAGGCCACACAGCATTCTCACCTTCTACCGCACTCCTAATACCGGCATGCCAGTCCAATATCAAGCAGATGTTGGATCGGTCTTTGATAACGTGTTCCAACATCTTCGTAGGAACCAACACCATGTGTCTGCTTTCTCCTCATCCACAAGAACATATGCCAGTGGGACTATATGATTTGCCCCATCTACTCCGAATGCAATAAGCAGTTTGTGCTTGTACTTGCCATATAGGAAAGTGTCATCAACTGTAATCACGGGTCTGCAATAAATTAACTGATATAAGTTAGTTAGTTGATATCAACCGTACATAAATGAATTCAATCACATTTAATACACTTACCTGCAGTACTGGAAAGCTTTGATGTAAGGACCGAATGCCCAAAAAAGCTTGTTTAAGAACACGTGTCCTGTGGTATCTGAATCAACGGTTCGCCACTCAAGCTTTGTTCCTGGATTTGCCTCTATTATTGCATTAAATAAGTGAGGGAGCTCTACATATGAATCCTCCCAACTTCCATACACCTGCTCAATTGCTTTTCTCTTTGCCTCATGAATTCTCTTTATATGAACATGATACCCGAACTGTTTTAAGATATTCAGTTGGAGATCCTTAGCCCTCACATCTGGAGAATTACAGATCTCTAATATGATGCTTCTAGATATGTTAGTGGAATCCAACTAAGGGTGATCCTGTTCAGTGATTTCATCCAAGCAAATGTGGGGTCTTTCATACTTAGTGATATGAAACCACCCACCATGTTTCTTATAACTGCCTCTGAGTCTCCACTTAAAGCCTCTGTTATGTGTATCAATACTGTAAACTCCCAAATTTTTTGAATCAGTTTAAGCCTAAAACCCTAAACCGGAAGTCAACCGGAGCTCTAATGGTCAACAAAACCCTAGTTAGACGTAATAGCTTAAGTCCGGCAATCCCAAATAAGAAACTCAATGAGGATAAGAAGAAGTTTAGAATGTAGAATAGTGCGGAATTATCTAAGGCTACATAAAAAGATCATATTAGTAAAACCACAACTCATCTCGAACTCGATCAGACATGGTTTTTGAAAAATGTGTCAAGGATCTCGAATAGTAAAAATATTCCGAATACACTGTTAGACTCGTAAAAATATAAGATTTTCAAAAATATCAATTTCGTAATTTTTCGGTAAGTAAAAAATACAGATATCGCATTTATACGCGTATTTTCTTACTACTAGTACTTTATTAGTCATATCTATCTTACATTACACTATTCATTATTATTCTACACTATTCTTTTATCTCTACTTTTTCTTACACCTACTCTTACACACTCCATAACCTATAACCTTTACTTTTTACCTTTCTCATAACTTTATTTCACATCTACTTTACATATTACATCTTTTATTTAACAAAAATAAAAAATAAAATAAAATCACTCCCTCTCACATCTCTCTATGGCCGGCGCCCCCTCCCCCATGTACCCTCTCAATTTGTTTTATTTTTCTTTTATTTTTATCATACAAAAATCCCTCCACATTTTCCTATAAATATCCCCCTCCTCTTTCACTTCTTTTACATATTTACTACCCACAAATTCTATACTAAAACTCTCTCAAATTCTCCTCTCAAAACTCTCTCCAACTACCATCCCAAAACTCTCTCAAAATAATTTCAAAACAACTTCTACCTACAACAAAAACCCATAACCACATACTACTAACAAAATCTTCTTTAGGTAACCATCTTCTATTATTTTCTTCTTCTTCATGTTATGTAACTTTACATGACCATAGTGTGAGTTTCCAAAGACTAAAAGTTATGGAAGCTACATTATGTTCATGTATTGTTCTTATTCATGAAAAATCTATTTATGTTCATGTTATTATCTTTGTTCATATTATTGTTGCTATATCTAAGTATTATTATTATTATTATTATTATTATTTTATTATTATTATTATATATATATACATATTCTTTAGAGCATATAAGCTCACTTGCAATTTATTTATTCATTCATTGCAATTTATTTATTTATTCCTTGTTATTTTAAGACTAGTCTCTAGTCTTAGACTTGTCCTCATTAAGTCAAAACAAATTTTTATTTATTTTATTTTATTTTTATTTTGAGACTAGTCTACTTTTTAGTCCCGGGAGCTTTGAAAAAGCTAAGACTTCCAATACTTGACTTTATTATTTATGCTATTTTGTTTGCTATTATTTTCTCATAATTCATGTTCATTTAATTTGTTGTCCAAAATTTCAAGTTCAAATAATAGTTGATAAAAAGGAGATTTTGACACTTAGAAACAAGTTTATGTAAAGTAGAAGATCTATGGTTTAAAAAAAAAAATAAAAGTTAACTCTTTTCAAGTTATAAAAAGAACTCACTAAAATTTTTGAAACTTCTTTTGTCATGAAAAGCTTCTTAAAACCTTTAATATTCCACTTTATTTTTCCAAAAGAAAATAATTGTTGGTACAAAAATGATTTTTATGAAAAAGATAACATAATGAAAGAAGGAGGAATTTTCAAGAAAAGGTCTCTACAAATAAACAAGACAAAGATCTTTGCAAACAAATAGACAAAGAAATTGGAATAGGAAAAATAGTATTGATATAAAACTTAGAAAGAAGGAAAATTTATTTTCAAAAAGGTTACTTAGAAATATATATAATAGGCCAACATAAAACATTTTTGAAAAATGAAAGAAACGAAACATTCATTTCAAGGGGTTTACAAACATGAATTCTTGTAAACTATAATTTTCTAAAAACTCCAAAACCGACATAATTTTACTTGAGCAAAATGAATAGACAACAAACACTTGAGCATGAATGAATATGAGCTAAGTAACCATAAAAAGAGAAATTTTTATCTATATAGATAACTAAGTATTTATCAAACAAATTTTGATTGATTAAACCAAAGTTGTTTTTGCATTGGAAAATCCGTGGTGAATTTTGACGCTACTGTTCCGGAGCCTATATGACCTTGTTTGTTAAAAATAATTTCAGAAATGGGTAGATCTTTTCAAGTAGGTAGAAATCGGTATATTATATGCGTGATTCCGAGTTAAAATGACTAAGTTATGGCCATTTTAAGTTGGAACATTCCTTTATACGAACTTTAGCGTTCTTTTGACATTGTTTTGTCAAAATTCAAGAATATCATCAAGAAATACTCATTGTGGGTATTTTCTTTGGCTAGGTGACTCCGAGGAAGGATACTTATATCCCGAAGATTATTTCGATTGAGTGGAGTGTGTGAGCGACTCATCTACGTAGAGGAATAGTCGACATGGCATCGTGAGTTTATTTCCTTTAAATGCTATACTTGTTGTGCTTGTAAATTAGTTGCATTAGAGTTAGGAAAAGATAAATGGATATGTATGTAAATATATTCTTTGAGAGAATCCTAAGAATATCGAGTCCGGAATTGGTTTAAATGATTGTTTAGTATAACACTGGCTTTGTATGAAATTCTTTGATCGCCTTAAATTTGATAATAATAATATTATGATATTATAAATAAATGGATTCATATATACCACGAAGTGAGTCACATTGCATTTTGGGTTATTATCCTTAGGTGAGAAGGATAGTAAGCTCATGTCGAAAGTAACATTTGGCGGAAGATCCGAAAGCAAGGCTCAATTCAAGTAGACTTCATGTGCTTGGCGATATTGATCGAAACATAAAACTTTTTATTAAAAAACTACTTGTTTTGAGGTTATGTATCACCAAACCCCGAATGGAGGGCGCAAATCCATTCAATATATAGTTCCCAGAAAAACTATATGCATTGATTGCCCACATGTATGTTGCATCGCATTTGTTTGTTTAATTAACTTGTTTGAAACTGTAAACCCCCAAAAATTTTCATAATCCTTAAAAATAATTCTATAAGTCTAAATATCAAAAACCCAAAAAATCAACTTGAGATTAAAACTCAATTCTAGACCGAATCAAACACCGGAAACGAAACTCTAAAACTCGAACCAAGTTAAAAATTAATTCCAAATGAGAACAAAAACGAGTTTTCTCAATCTTAAGAAAACAAGAACCCTTGAAACGAAATATAAAGTCTAACTACCGGTTTAATCAACGTCCGTACATCAATTAGATCACCTAACCGTGTTCTAAAGACAATATATCCAAATAACGATCAACAGCAAAATCTTAAAACCTTCGATAAAATTCAGAAATCACAAAAAAGTCAAACTGAGTCAACTCATAACCCTAGACTCGGTTAAACGATTCCGAGAACTAAAAACTATTAAATAATCACAAATAAAATAAAATAAAACATAAATTTCGAAACGATCAAAACTCAAAAGAATTATACGATATTACAAATATCTCGACAGAATCGGAAATCAAAACGGAACCCTAAAAGTCAACAAGCCTATAACGAACCCTAGTGTTTAAGATCCGGCAATCCCGCGTTCCCAAACCCTAGAAAACGAAATTAAGTTAATGACCTAGAATAGTTCGTAATAATATAGGGTAACATAAAAATATCAGATTCGCGAATTTCAAGTGACCTTCGGACCCAAACGAGATCGGTTCTCGAAAAGCGTGTCCCGAAGCTCGAAATATTAAAAATATTCCGTTTATACCAATAGACTCGTAAAATTACAAGGATTCCAAAAATATTAGTTTTAGAATTTTTCGGTAGCTAAAAATTACAGATATCGCATTATTACGCGTATTTTTATTACTACCGGTACTTTAATTGTCTAGTCTACTATTCAAAGTACTTTTCTACTATTCATTACTATTCACCTATCTCTACTTTTTCTTACACCTACATATCTATTTTCTTACTTTTTTCATTTCCAATACACATTTATTCACATCAACTTTACACATTACTTCTTTATTACACAAACAAATAAAAATAAAACAAATTCCTCCTCTCACAAAGCCAAAACCGACGCCATCCCTCCCCTCTCCATCTCAATTATTTTTCTTTTTCAATTTATTTTATTACATCTAAATTCCACTCCAAAAATTCTATAAATACCACCTCTCCTCTTCTCATTTCTTCACACCTTTCTCAAGTAAAGAATTTATGCAAAAATTCTCTCTAAACACTCTCTCCATACTCTTACAAGAACTCTCTTCTTGTAAGAAGAAAATCTCTCCTACCAAAACTCTCTTTATGTAATACAACTACCATCTCTCCATAACCACATAACCATACATTCACTACCATCTTCATACCTCTTACATACCTTAGGTAAATATTTCTTCCATCTATTATTCATCCATGTCATGTAACTTAACATGACTATGGTGTTGTTTTGAAACTCATATGAGTAGTAAAAGCAACAACATGTTCATGTTTTGTTCTTGTACATAAGCTTCCTATTTTATTATGTTGTTATTATTATTGTGATTATTTGCTTATATATATAGTATTATGTACATTATGTATATATATTTATTTAGAGCATATAAGCTCATTTGTTATTTATTTTTTCAAGTTATGCAATTTATTTTATTTATTAAGACTAGTCTTTCTAGTCTTAGACTTGTCCATATCAAGTCAAAACAATCTTTTATTTATTTTCTTTAATCTTTCGGGACTAGTCCATTCTTAGTCCGGGATGCCTTGATAAAGCTAAGGCTCCAATACTTGATCGGGATTCCTTGATGAAGCTAAGGTTCCCAATGCTTGATATTTTATTTTCTTCTCATTATTTTTTTAGTATTTTCTTATGTTCTTATTATATGCTCATGATACTTGCATTTACGTAATGTTAATGTCTCAATTAATCAAAAAATAGAATTTTGTTTTAAATGAACTCAAAGCTAAGTTTTCAATCATATGATTTATCACAAAATCATGAAGTTATTATCAACAACATAGAAATGGAGTTTTCTCAACGTTTTCATAAATAACAAAGATAGATTTTCAAGGAATCATAAAAATAAATATTTTCTTTGTATATTATGTTAACCTAAGCTTTTAGTAATATAATTTATTAATATTAAAAGTTTTACAAAAAGCTCAAGATTTAAACTCTTTTAAACTTCGAAATAAACTAAGAAAACAAACTATTTTCAAAGTTAAGATAAATTCATAAGGTGATGAACCCACTTAGGAAAAATAATGATTTTCAAATTTCTAAAAAGAAGGAACTCATTTTCAAAAGAATATAAATAGATTAACAATAATGGATTTTATCAATAAAAGATGATTCTTTTCAAAAGAGATGAAAGAACAAGTTTTGGAAAGTAAAAGCTTATATTTAGAAAGGAATATAAGAAAACAAGACTCATTTTCTAAGCCATCTTAAATAAACAAATTATGAAAAGGTTTTCGACAACTTATATAGTTTTGATAAATTAATCTTTTATCACTAGAAATGAAATATGAAAGACTAGGGTTAAAAGAGAAATTTGCTTGTTTTGGAAAAAGGAATGAAGAAAATAAAATAAGATTATACTCATTTATAACAACCTAAGAAAAATATAAAGTTTCTTTAAATACTTGAAAGGAAGTTTTCAAAGCTAAAGTTTAAATGAATTGTTTTATGAAATAAATTGTTGAGACACTACCATTAGGATTTTTGCATATAAAGTGAGCTTGCCTATATATTCAAAGTGTTTATAATATATATTATATTGTTACAAAAGGATTTTCTTTAAAATGGAGTTGAGCTAGAAAATGGATTTTTGCAAAAGTTTAGTAATATTCGTTTAAATCTGTACCTGACGTTTTCGGAACCCAAATGACCTTTTATGACCAAGATAAGTTTAGAAATGGATAGAACTTTTCGAATAGGTAGAAAACGGTATATCATATGCGAAATTCCGAGTTAAAATGAGCAAGTTATGGCCATTTTAAGTTGGAATTTCTTCTTATACGATTTTACCGCGATTTTAAGAAAAGTTTAGAATCTCCAAGAATAGAAATTCATGAAAGACTTATCCCGGGTATTTCTTTTGTCTAGGTGACGAAGGATACGAGAATACCCTACCCGAGGATTACTACGACTAAGAAGATAGCGAAATGGACGAGTGAGTTATTCCTTCTAATTTCGTTACCTTGCTTGTGCTTGTAATGTAGTAGCATTAGTATACTAAGAAAAGATAAAAACGAATATATTTGGGGATTTCGGGATTATGCGTATGTATATGATTCTATGTTTATGCGTGAATTGAGAATTAAGAATATCGCAACTTCGATCTGCTTGTTTAAATAATTTTGTTTACTTACTTGTATGATTGTTTATTGTTGCTAAATTGATTGATCGCCCCTAATAAACCTTAATAAGGTTTGACCTAAGAACAATAAAACGTTCACGCATAGCATCCATCGAGTCACATCTATTTCGGAAGGCTGCTACTCCTACGCGTAGAGTTGGATTGGCTGTGATCGTGCGGTGCCACGGGCCATGTTCCTTCCTGGAGAATCCAAATCGCTCGGGGAAAGCGACTCTAGGTTCGGAGCCGAGCCAACCGAACGCTGTGGGTGAGGACCTGGGGACTAGCAGTAGAAGGTCGAGGACCTTCAACCCCGATTCCCTAACCTTTGATACGGAGGGGTAAATCCGTTCTATATATGGTTTCCGGATGACTATATATATTCGCGTAATCATGTGATTGTTGCATTGTATGCATAGCATATGTGTGATTAAATAAATAAACTTGTTTGAAAATGTGGTGCGAATGAAAAGGAATATCTCACTAAGCTAGTTGTAGCTTATACCCTATAGATTTTGTTGAAACAGGTATATTCGTGGATTAAATTTGAGGATCATGACATTAAGGAAGTCATGGACGGATGATTAAGGATATGGAATCATACGATGAAGAAATTTTGTAAGGTTCTTTATATGTGATAACCTATATGATTAGGGACGTATATTTATTTGAAGATAATAGAAGAATATGCCTTAAGAATTGAATTGTGATATGCTTACGTTTTATATTAAGTATTCTCTTTGCCTTGTTACTTATTTATTATCAATGTAAATTGCGCTACGCCGATGCGTCCCCTTGGTTGTGATGTACGCCTTGTGCATAATATGGAAGCCTTCGCGTGACTAAGGTAGTCATTCCTAGGCTTTAGTATTGTGTACGGCGGACTGCCATGTTTAGGGTACCCCTCGGGGCGTGACAGAAACTTTGTTACAAGAAGTTATTTTTGGAAATATTTCTCACTAAGCCTGTTAGTTTATACCCCCATAGATATCTTTTGCAGTTTCCTTATTTATGGTTAAGGTCATGAGCACCCTGTGATCAGGTAATCTCTTTTAGATAAAGGAAATTTCATATGAAGTATAGTATCACTATTGATGTACAAATATCCTTGTAATAAATTAGTAATCAAAGGGAAATGACCCTAAGTTGTAAAGATCGTTGTTATAAGTAATTGAATATTATGGATCCTCTTTCTTAATTTGTTATTGAACCTTCTTAAGCTTCATGTATGGTTCTCTAAAATTGTGAAAGCATGCCTTACACTTAATATAAAAGCTTTCGGAATGGCTAAGGTTGTCATACTTAAGCTTTAATATTGAGTGTGGCGGACTGTCACGTTTAGGGTACCCTTCGGGGTGTGACAAGTACATTTAATAGCCCATGATTTTGGATCTGAGTCTACCACCTTGAAATTATAATGGTTCATTATGTGCTACATTTTAACTGCCCGTATGAGATGATCTTTTGTCTCAAATAGCATCCCAACCTTGAATTCATCACTGAAGCTCCAATTCCTGGCACTCATTTCCTGCTCATCATCATATGCAGCATAACCACTACCAACTTCAGCATTGAAAAAGGGAACTGCCATTGAGCTTCCTACTGCATCAACGTCAGTAAGAGCAATGAAACAGCGCCAATCATTCCTCCTTGGTTCTATAGTGGGAGAAGCATAATGTTGGGGAAAAGCTTCGATATTATGATTTCCATCATCATCATAATCGTTACTTGATTCACTTGCTGAGGAGTCTTGCATGGCATCTGTATCATGACCACCTATCGAGGTGGATGCACACATCTCCACTTGTGCGCTGCCTATTATTTGAACTGGAGTGGAGTTTGAGTCTACCAATCCATCGCTCTCAATACCTCTATCATTGCCCATTTCCCCTGCAAGTGCCTGTGACAATGCATTTTCTAATATTTGTATATAAACAACCGCTGACCCTTCCGTATACATCAACATCTCCTGTGCAGCATCATCATCTGTCACTGGAATAATATCATAACGTAGCGTCCTATCTCCAATAGCTACCCTATGATATAGATCCACCCGATGTGTATACCTATTTACCTTCACTCTATTGCAAATGATGTCCACAATTTGCTCATACATAGAATTCCTACTAACACTGACCACAGCTACCGACCGCTTATCATAACCAAAATCATCCTCCCCTTGCACAATATTGCCATGAACGTACAGTGCAAACTTCGCCTTATCCATTTCCTCACCAACCCTGCCATCTCATAAAAAATAACTTCATTGCATGAAATTTGCAACTTCACACTTATGAATTGAACTCTCTTTTTTATTTAACATAACTCCTAATGCTACTATATATAACCCGATTTTCTAATAGTATATTGATATGGTGTATTAACAAAATCAGCAAAAGGAGTTAATGATATGGCTTTGTTTTTAAATTTAAAATTAATATTACTAATTTCTAACCTACTTTATTTGTATGACTTTATTTAAAGTTCATTTCTCTTTTCACGTAAACTTTAAATGTTGATTTCTATCACTAATTTATAATCTAATTCATATAAAATTGAAATTACTAATTTCTAATAAATTATACAAAATTTGTATTGCTTTAATTGAATTATAATTTCTAATAAATTATAATTTCTAATACATTATATAAAAATCTCTAATAAATTACTAATTTCTAATTAATTGAACTTTGCGTACAACAACAAATATGCGCACATTTCACACTACCAACATTGGACAATTTAACATCGACAATTAAAAAAAATTGCAAAAATTCGGAATCTTACAACATACAATATTCCCACAACACATACAATGAATACTCAACAATGTAGCATCAATAATTTAACAAAAATTTCAAAAATTATGGATTCATACCACAAATCATTGCCGTCATCGCCATTCGTCGTTGTCCTCCGTTCTCACACCTACGCCACTCCTCTCCAACAAATTGCTTCTCCCTCAATATCGGCTAATCCAAAAACACAAGTTCATGGAGCTAATTGCGCTCAATTGATGACAAATTGGGAATTGGGGTTAGGGTTTAAGGATTTCACGGCATGGAGAAGAAGAGGGAATGGGGAAGAAAGAGATCTGGCGAGTTGTTAGTCTCGCAGAGCTTGTCTCTTCAAGAGGCAAGGCCAGTCACTAATGACTTCATCTCTTGAAGAGACGAGATAGTAAGCGATCTGACCTCATCTCTTCAAGAGACGAGTTGTTTACAAAGGTGACCTCATCTCTTGAGAAGACGAGGTTATTTAGGCACTAAAGAGACGAGGTCAAGTTGCCTAAAATCGGGATTATTTTGATCCCGATGGTAATTTTATAATTTTTTAAAGAAACAGAAATATTTTTTTCCTTTTCCCTTGATCATTCCACTAAAGTTGGATAAAATCCAAGGGAAAATAATTTTTTAATATTCAATTTTCTTTTTCAATTATGGTTAGCTAAATGAATATGAAGAAAGAGCTTGATTTTGGAATACATTATGAGCGACTATCCTCTAACAGGTTGGTAACCTGAACTAAATTCTCTTCATTCTTGTCTCATTTCTATCCAGCACCCCTTTCATCACCTGCTCTCATGCTCAATGGCACATAAGCACCCTTAGTAGTGGTTGTTGTCTCTGATGCAGGAGGCTTGTTAATGAAGGCTTTAGTTTGTGGTGCAAGATCCTTGTCCAAACACCTTGATGTCTAGTGATAACCTTTCTTGCTATAACTTCTACACACCATAAGAACTGCACCCCCTTTTTCTAACTGAGGTATGTTATCCCAATCAACCTTGGTTTATTCAGATTTAGAGCTTGCCGGTGGGTACTAGTATTAGAATTCAAATAAAAATGTGCATAAATAGAGAAAAATTTAGCCCTTAAATTAAAACAATATAGTAAAGCATAAAAAATTCAAACAAAATCAAAGCTTTTTCTTCATATTCGTAGGATGGATATGATCCTAGTTAGGAGAATACTTTCTTAATAAGAATATTTCGAACACATCATGAACTCTTGCCATACTTGGTGGCAACACCAACATATAGGCTACTTTACCAATTTTTTCAAGAATCTCAAATGGTCCAACAATACCTAGATTAGGACTCCCTTTAATCCCCAATCAAGGTATTATTATCTTCGAGGTGAGATTGCAAGGAATATTTGATCACCCACTTAAAACTCTAAGGGTTTCCTTCTTTTATCTACATAACTCTTTTATTTGCTTTGATATGTTAGTATCCTCTACTTGATTATCCGTATTTTACACACTCTCTTTTTACTAGCCAATAACTGTCTCTCTCCCCCACTTTGCTCCAATGGATAGGTATTTTGCATTTTTCCCATACAAGGCTTTTTTCCCCATAAATCGTTTCTCCTTTAGTTTTGTCAATGTTTTACTTTAACTTGTGACAAACCTCCAACGCAAACAAACTCTATTTTTCTTAAGACTTTTAACACTTCTTAAGGTTTTCTCTAAATCACTCTTAACCCTCCTTTGTTGTCAAGGGCAACTACTTTATTCACTTTCCATCCTTGAGGAACGTATAACAATTTCATAATTCATCATATCAAGTGCTATCAACTTGCGATTGTCTTCCAACAATATATAATGCTTCCATTGGTGCAACTTTACAAACAACAGAATCAATATAAGATCCAATAAAGAATAGAACTTATACGTGCTTGTCAACTCAAAAAAATCCTTTATCATTGAATCAATGCAAAAACTGTGAGGTATAGCAATTGGAGTAGTCTATGACCTCATCTTCTATATCCAAGAATTAGATTCCTCCATTTGTAATCAAAGATCAAGCTTTTTCTTGAACCTTACAATTACCTACAGAACAATTTCTCCGTCAAAACTTTATTCATACTACTCCGCACTCATAAAATCCTCTTCAATAATAATTCCTCCTTTTGGTTTCGCTCCATCATTCTCCTCATCATAAAGAAGCACTCTCTTCTCAATGCCTAACTCAATAATAATACCTCCTTTCTCATCTTTGCTATAATTCATTTTCGGGCCCTATATATGATACGATTTCCAACATTAGAGCATGGGTTCCACAACTTGTCAGCATGCATGCATGCAATAGCTTAAGTCAAATACAATTTCCAACACTCATGCTTAAAGTATTATAGTTTTCTTTCCATAACTTCTTTGACTGCATCATATCCATCGAAGGCAACTCATGTATATAATCCATGGCTTTATTAGTTGCTTGGGAACCAAACAAAAACTACTTAATTATTCTAGGGAGAAAGAGAGCGAGAGAGGGGAGAAAGAGCACTCGGTGATGATTAAGTGTGTGGAGAATGAAGAACAAGTTCGTTTTTTTGGCCTTTGGATCAACAACTGGAAATGAAACTGTATTCTTGTGCTTGTGGTCCATTGGCATGATGGTAGGTTTGATGACATATTTTAGTTTTGGGTTTGTTTCATTCATATGCGGTTTTCAAGTAATAAGTCATTTTTACTCCATTCAATTCATAGGAATTCATACTTGATTTGATCCATTATCAAATAAATTCTTATAAATTTATGCTATTATTGCAAAAATGTTGTTTTTCAGTTTCTAAGATCAAGAAATGAAGAAACAAAGTGAAATAAACCAAATTTGGAGCAAAACAACTGAAACAGTTAAAGACAGGATTCAACCACACATTTAGAGAATCAATCAAGGGTAAAAAAAAAAAGGGCAAAATGCCAAACCGCACCTTGAGTCATGCCTGCGATTTTGTCTACAATATGAACTGAAGATAAACCACGCCTCTAATAAAAAGATACAGTTTCTATCATAACCAACCTTTAAGCCCATGGTCTTGCTTGCAAAAGTGACCCTATTGTGTTGTCATGTTGATAAGGATTAAGACAAATTCCATTAAAAAGAATCTGTCATGTTAGTAAATTAAATCTTTATGATTTCCGTGACTTGACACCTATAAATAAACGTACACAAATATTGAAACAATATCGAATCATATTATAACAATTTTTTTACTTAGAATAGAGTAGAGCGAGAATTTCTAGTGAAAGAAACTTTTTTTTGGGCAAGAATTTCGAGTTTTCCAGGTAAATATATTTTTATACTAAGTTTGTTTTCTATAAGAACTTATGCTTAATTTGATTTTCATCTTTAATTCATGTTGTTTCTCCTGTTTTTGCATGTTTAATGTTTGTATCAATGGAGAAATAATCATCTTTAACGTAGAGTTTGTGAATCCAAGACCTAATTCATGTGATTTCAATGCGTTTTAACCGAATATTGTCTGGTACTTGTATTTAGTAGTTTAAACCTTATTTCGTAAGTATATGTGAGTGTACCATATAGATTTATGTCTAATTTCAACTAAATAGATTGAGAAATCATTATTTTGAATAAATCTAGACTTTTAATTGAGTTTCTCATAACCACTTAGAGATAAGGGCAGTGAAGCATTTTGTCACTTGATTTTAAATTCATTAAAATAGGTTTTAATAAAATGATTCTTAATCTTTAAGTGGGTCTAGGTCGCTGATAGGTTATGAAGAGATTCTGGTGGTCTAATCTAGATATAGAATTATTGACTTTGAAAGAAGTTTTAACTTACCTTAGTATATCTGACAGTATAAGTATACCTAGCAAGCAACTCATTGAGTTTGTTAAGAAATCACATGATAAGAACTTGGTAAAGCAAATCTTAATCTTATTCTTACAGTAACATACTTATCTTTTGCTTTTACCCTAAAAATGTATATATAATTAGAATTAACCTTAGTTTAGTATTTTTCTATTCATAATGTTTTGGACTTTTTCTTTAGGGTGAATTATACCAAAAGATCCCAACGTTTGAGGGTAAGTTCATTTAAAGTCATAATATTTCGAATGGTTAAAAAGAAGTCCCAACATTGGGAGTAAGTTCATTTAAGGTACCAACATTTAAAGAAGTGGTTAATTTAGGTCCTCGGGACACATGTCAATAAAAGAAAATATTTAATTAAAACTCATACGACTCACTTCTTATTGACACGTATCCTTAGAGACTCAAATTGACTCACTTCTTTAAATGTTGGGACCTTAAATGAACTTATTCACAAACATTAGAACCTTTTTTTAACCATTAAAGATGTTGAGACCTTAAATGAACTTACCCACAAACGTTAGGACCTTCTGATGTAATTTATCCTTTTTCTTTGGTTAGATAATAGATTAAAAGCGAGCAAGATAAATACTAATGATCTCCAAGGAGTATGACCTAATATTTTCTATGTTACTTCCATAGGTGTGCTCGCCTAAATGGTAGTTATGTAATCAAAGTTGAATAGAACTTATAAGAACTTTTATAAAAATCATTTTTTAAAATCAGCTTCGATGTCTACACCAATGAACATTAAGATACATATACATAAAAATACTTATCACAAAGGGTTTTAAAGAAAAATTAGTGCGGTTCTTGGTTTTAGGAGAATTGAAACCGAATTGTGGGAACTAGTGGTTCCTCCATTTTGGGAATGGTGAACCAGCAGGTCCGCTTTGGTTGATGAAGTCTAATAATCTATATTCAACCACATGAAAATGTTTTTTATACCATTCATTGAAAACTTTATAGAAACAAAACTGTTCATGAGATACACTTCTCCACGATTTTGAAATCGAATTAAATTGGGATCTTGAAATTAAGGTAACGGGATTGAAACCATCTTCTACGATTTCAGTCCAGTTCTATAGAATTAACGATTTCCAATTTGGTTCTAAAATTACAGAATCATTAATTTTTTATTTTTTTAAAGTTAAAATTTAAAAAATAAATAAATGAATTTGAAGTTTTAAACTCAAAATAATAATTAAGTCTATAAGTATTAAAGCATTTAATCAATTTTTAAAAAAACTTATTTAATATGAGCATTTATTTATTTCAAGCACATCGAATATTAATTGTAGTGTTAGTAATATGATGTTATAAAATACTCTAGACACTAAAAGAAAAATTATAATATAAAAAGTCTTAAATAAGAAAAATGATTGTATTTTAGGTGAAGTTTATATAAACTAAATTTTATATGCTTTTGAGTTGTATTTATTTGTTATATTGTTGAATATGTAATAAATTTTACTATTAACATAAAATAGTTTAAACATTAACAATTATATATTTAATATTTTGTGAAAAAATATCTAATTTTATTTATTTTTATTCATTTGAACTAGCTAGAACCACCGATTTTACCTGGTTTTAAATCAAAGAGCGGCTTAAGAATCGAGAAATTAGTATTCCCTAATCGATTCTAGAACTATCCAACCAGTCCGATTCCGATTCAAACTAAACCATACATATATCTATCACGATAAATAACTTACTTGATTATTGTGATACACTCCCACCAAGACATCTTTAGGTCTGTTCCCAAAATATAGGACCCAAAACCACCCTAGTAATGTGCAGGGCAAGTCCTTATTCGTAGACCTACTAAGTCTAATTTGGGTCTTAAACATCATTTTTTTTTTTGAAGAAATTTTTTTTTTAATATAAAAATTTAAACTTAAATATGAATACTACTCTTTGATGCATCTTTCATTTGAAACTACCAAGGATTTTCAAATTGCACTTACTTATGCATAATTAAATCCCATTTAAGTTAAAATTTTAGCATTTTGGGATTAGAATGACAGTCCAAAAGAGTAAAATTTATAAAAGAAAAATAAGTCTGATATTATTTAGAAAAATTTTAGCAATATAGGATTAGAGCAACACTCAAAGAGAGTAAAGTTTATAAAAGAAAAAAAAAAGTCTCACATTATTTAAAAGTTGGATTGTTATCTTAGAGGAACTTTATATAAAGTATAAGATATATTTTTTAAATTATATTTACTACATTTATTGCTATCAACAACATATTAAATATTTGTGAATAGATAATAATTTCTATTCACATGAAACACCAAAAGTTATTTATTTTTTCAACTTTTCTTTATTATATATTTTATTTTTGTTTATCAACTTGACCCATCGACCAGACGGATCCATGGGTCGACTTAGCATGGCCGGATTAAGTCAAATCCTAATCCAAACCAGACTTTAGAGATATTTACTCCTACCATCCAATAATAATCTCCTTTTTGTGAGTCAAAAAGAAGTAAAGAACACATACACACACATACATATATCCCATCATTATTGCTATTTATGATAAAAATTTATACTTTTTGTCTTTATCTATTAATCCACCAATTTATTAATTTTGAAACTTTTGCATTGGTATTTTATTTCTTTTGATGACTATCCATATGCATTATTGAGAAATTATCTCACTAAATAGGCTTGGTTTGTATTCAATATTATACAAATTAGTTAAAAGATTGAGCTTCAAATTTCACACATTCATCTGAACACTTAATCTTAATCCAGAATTGTTAATGTAAAGCGAGAAAAAATTTCGATTGCAAAAGGTCCAGAAAAAAATTGGAATTTTACCTCTGAAATTGAGAAGATGAAGTTGGGTTGGAGAAGGAGGAAAGGTCATTTGCTAAGGGGAAGAAAAAATAATTGTTATAAAGCGGATAAGAGGGAAAATGAAAAGAAATGAAACATTATATCAGAAGCCTGATATAAAATATGGGTTTAATGACAAAAATTTTCCCTATAACAGTTTTTAAATAAATAACTATAGCAAAATATGAGGATACATTATACTAAAAGGTTCCAACGTTTAGGGTAAGTTTATTTACGGTCTCAACATTTCAATAAGTTCATTTAAGGTTCCAACATTTGGAAAAGTTTTTTTTTTTAATTTCTAATTAAATATTTCTTCAATTAATACATGTCAATAGAAACAATAGAGGAAGGTCTTTTTGAGTTCTAATTAAAAATTCTCATGTTGACACGTGTTAATGGAGACCTCAATCAACTCACTTCTCCAAACGTCGAGATATCTTTTTAAACTACTAAAAAAGATTGGGACCTCAATTGACTCACATATTGAAACATTAGGCTCTTTAGAACTATTTGAAATATTGAAACCTCAAATGAATTTACTCCAAACGTTGAGACATTTTGAAGTAATTTATTTTAAAATATGGTGAAGGAGATAAAGAATGGATTTAGGGCATTTCACTCAGCCCGTAATCTTATCTTCAAAATTCTTAAAATGATTTTTTGAGAAGATATCCACTTAATGATAAGCATGCCCCATTCCTTATGATTTTTTGTCTGATCTTCTTATGATGTTATATGGATAAAACATAAGTAACGAATTATGGATTATCATGGATGTATTTAAAAAACACATAAAGTATTACGATATATGTTAATATTATATATATCATAATAAGGGGAAAAAAAAGGGAAAGTATTATTCATGGATTAAGGTAAGTAGGAAAAAGGAAATTAATATTACTATTTTTTTTTTAAAAAGGTTAATTTCACAAATGGTACCTTAGTTTTCACAAAATATATTAGGATTATTGTCACAAATGCTACCTGTTAAGACCATTAGTTGATGTGACACTTTAAACCTATACAAACATACCACATCCTAATTGATACTTATTATAATAATTATTAATTTAAAAGAACAACTTTGGCCATCAGAACATAGTAACCCAATTTGATTAGAACCTCTTAAAGAAGCCCACTGAGACTTGTTACTTTAGCTTTCTTACCATAGGCTCTTTGATTTCATATTATATTTTGGACTAGTTGTTAAAATGTAAGCAATGTGAAACATTCATCATCCTCCTTTCTTTCTAGAAAATTCATCTTCTTCCTCTCACCACCCTTCTCTTTCTCTCTCTAACTAAGAGCCTAGACTTTCTTCTCCATTGCAACCGACTCTAGCTCTAGTTATCAACCTATCCATCTTTGACAAGACTCATCACCATCCACAAACATGAACCCATTTACTATAGTCATGTTACAACATCTATTTGAAATCCTTCTTGGTTTATAAAGTGACATGAACTGAACCTACGTGTAATTTTTGAGGAAGTATGAGGCTCTATTTTTGGTTTAGTAGAGTATAGAGATGAGATTGATGTGATCACTCTAGTTGACATTCTCAAACAAATAACTAAAATGTCTTATTCATCAGTTAAACCAACCTTAGTCTCCTCCCATATATTTTACCATTGATTTTGGTATTTATTTCCATCATTAATTATCCTTAAATACATTTTACCATTTATTCTAATAGTGATTGAAATCCCTTTTATATCGCTTCTTATCGTCTTTTTAATGGTCATTGAAATCATATAATTACAATGAACTTCTTTATAGAAAATATAAAAAGACGATATATAGTTTTTTAGAAATAAAAATGCTCTCAAAAAAGAAATGAAATGTTTTGAATAAAGAAAAACAATGGAGAACAAAACATACAAAAATGTGGTTAACCTAAAAATAAAATCAGAAAATCATGAGTGCTAAAAAGAGTTGACATTCGAAAAAAAAAAGATAGAGATATTTCTACCTCTATTTTCCTCCCTCAAATTAGAGTATGCCTCCATCATTATTTCTTTAGCATATGTATTGAAGTAATTGATTTTAGTGGACATAAAACCTGTGGAACAACAAGTTTGGGACTTGTTGTAGTATTTACCATTAGTTCCTATAAGAACTATTGGAAATGGAAAGAGACTTTGGCTTGCATGCTTGATAGTTAAGGCACGTATAAATTAACGCTGCCTCAGCCTGGTTGTAATTCTTGTCTAAGACATCACATCTACGTTAGGACCTCTCATTGTGTAGATCTTCAAGTGAAATTAACATGGACTAAACCTGGTTGTAATCATAATTGAAGCAATTCTGTTACTCAGCTCGAATCAACTACACTATTATAATTAGCTCGCCTTTGTTTTTGTTTCTCAAAACAGAGTATGCCAAGGTCATCCATTTATAATAAACAATATATAGTACAATATAATAAAATGTTAAATTTAATGCACACTAGTATATCTGAAAGTTTAGGTAGTATTTTCACTAATAAAGATAGAACTACGTAGGTCTTATTTGATGGTCGGCATCTTCAAGGAGCATAGACCTTAGATGAGTTGGAAATGGAGGATTGGACGAGATAATCCATGTCCTAGTTGTCAACAACTGTGTATAGTGATATGGTGCACTTCTTCTTTGGAAGAAGTATGTTCAAATCAAGTAAACTGTTTGACTAAAAAAGAAAAAGAAAGAAGAAAGAAAAGAAAAAGAATGGACAAAACTACGCCAATCAATGAACTACGTCGTTAATGGAATTTTCTTAGAAGTTGGTTCAATCTCATCTACAAGAGATAATCCATGACATGGTAGAGATTTAGTAAGGACTATTTAAGGAAAATGAAAAGAAGAAGCACATGAATTGGTTTTTTGGTATTATAATTGGGTGATTTATTGTCCTACATCGGTGAAACTTTAACAACAAACCTTCTATATAATGTCAAACTAAAGTAGCTGAGATTGAATACTAAAAAAGGTAAGAAGTAAGTACATGGTGGGTTTGTGCACTTGCAAGTGAGCCTATAAAAACCCAAGTAGCATACGGGTATGTGGGAAGTCAATATAGATAGTAAATTGACTAATTTAAAGCTTAGGTAGTTAATTGAATATTTAGGTAAAGTTGATATAGTATTTGTAATATTAGCCCAATATATAATTATGTACCTAAAATTTGAAATTGATCAATTTAATACCTAAACTTATGCTAACAGTACCTTCATCAAGATCTTTCAAGTGTTAAATTTGTCATTTCAAGGTTTTTCAAGTACCAAATTTTCCAATTTTAAAATTCAGGTATTAAATTGATCATTTTCAAAGTTTAAATATCCAATTGCATATTTTGCCAAAGTTTAGGCATCATTTATGACACTATTCCTAAAATAATTATGAAAATGCCACTGAGATGAAAATAATCTCAATTTTATGCAATTCAAACTCATTTCTTGAAGACATGAGATTATAAGTAGCTAACCCCATCTTTTTAAGAGATGAGTTTAGTGCATATTATAACAACTTCGTCTCTTGAAGAGACAGGGTTAAATATGTTATACTAACCCCATTTCTTCAAGAGATGAGGTTAGTGGGCATTTTACTATCGTCTTCTTCTTCCTCAAATCCTCTCAAAATATCCACTCTCAAACCTAAACCCAAACCTTAAACCCCAAAATTGAATCTTCGTGCTCATTTGACCAAGTTAACATAATTTGTTGGTGAAATTCATTCAATCCACACCACCTAAGCATAAATTTGTATTTATTGGAACCAATTCAACCCAAATCAATAGTGGACATGCCATTTTCACAAGTAAGTTGCTTGAAATTCTCCTCTAAATTTCTTATGATTCTTGATGTCGCAATGTTGATTTCCATCAATGTGTATGGTTGCATTGTTTGTTGAATTTGATTTTGTGAAGCTACATTGTATGTTAATGGTCAATTTATGTAAAAGAAGTAGTTGTTAGTGCAAACATGATATAATCTATACATTTAAAAAAAAAAAAAAAGATGATATTATTTTGATAAATTGTTAAGATAATGAATTACTTTAAAGAGATGCTCCAAAGGTACATTGTTTGTTAAGCTCACATCGATGTCCACATGATAATTTCTAAGTTTCATTTTTATGATGTTGTATTTTTTAATAAACATTTGATCAATAATCTAGTAATGGTAAACGTTGTTGCTAATAAAGAATTATAAATTATCATATGTAATGTTTAAATAATATAAAACTTTGATCAAACTATGGCAAATTATTGCCACATGCCATGCATTCAAGCTTGTTTTTCTAAGCTGACAAGAGAGGAAATGAAATCGATAAGGTTAAGGTCATGGTAACATCGAGAAGGGAATTATGGCAAGCGTTATGATAGACAATCGATTGTTGTGGTTAGAGTGGGTACGAATTTTACGTATGAGCATATCTTGGCCACACTACATAATCAACTTAAGATAAATAAGACGACATGTCAAGGTGAGCTATTCCATAAGACTGCATTGCGAGACAAGACACTGTGATATGATTTTGTTCCAGTGACTAATGCTACTGCTGCTGAGGGTTCAATAGCTATATATGTGTAGATTTTTGAAAAGGAGTTGTCTCACATGCTTGAGGCTAGTAACAATAGATATATTGACTTTTCATGGAAATGTTGGAAGCCAAGGGTTTGTCCATCAGATCCCTAATGCTACCTAGACAACAACTAATAGTCATGTCTAGATGTGTAACTTTGAAATGAGTGCACCTTGGTGGAGTAGTGAGATTGATACCAAAGCATGGCATGACTCGTTAGTTAGTAAATCTAGTGATGATTATGGTAACGTTAGGAAAGATGTGGAGTTGGGGTTGCTCTAGCTGATCACCAATAACCATGGATCACAGAGGAGGATTGATTGGCACCATTTTGTGGCTCTTACAAATGTGGATGTAGTACGTAGCTCAAAGCCAGTGTTATTAGAGGTAGGTTATAGGTATGTTGTATTTGGTTACGTGAAAGAAATGAGTGATAAGAATTAGAGTTTTAATGATGAATTTAAGGTGAAAATGCAGTTTGAGACTAAAGATTATCTTATATGGGCAGTTAAGATGTGAAACATATTAAATCACTACAACTTCAAGGTAATAGACTTAGATGCAAGGTCGTAGGCTGTTAAATGTACAAATACCCACAATAGGGATTGTAAGTGGAGATTCAGAGCGTGCTATAAAAAAATACGAGGGGCCGCACACGTGTTTAGATGAAATCACTAGATATGATCATTCTCGGTTGGACTCTACTAGCATGTCCAAGTATATTATAATGAAGATTCAAAATTCTCCAAATGTAAGAGCAAATAGTCTCTAAACAACCATCTTAAAAGGAGTTTAGATATAAGGTACATCTAAAGAGAATGCAAGAAATGAAGTGCAAGGCTATTGACCATGTGTATGGTAGGTGGAATGATTCATATAACAAGCTACTATATCTATTAAATGCCATCTAGGAAGCAAATCCAAGAACAAGGATAAAATAGAGAACTATCGAATCTAACACTGTAAGCCATATCTTCCTTGATAAACTATTTAGGGCATTTGGACCTTACATTGAAACGTTACAACATTGCAGATGTGTTATTATTAAGCATTCGGCTGTACTTGGATACCTTAGGTAATTTGTGTGTTAACCAATACTTGTTAACACTAACTTATTTCATGAAGAAGTCATTTAGGAGCCTTATGCAGATATTATGGATGATTTTCCAGAGTATTGTTAAGTAGACAGTGACAGATGGCATGCCCGCATGCCTCTTGTGTGATCCCATGTTATGGAGCACTATTATCTAGACTGGGTGCTTAGAAAGTTCAAAGGTTACAAGGAATCCCTGTCCCTTGTGTTTGGCATGAGAGCCCTACATGAGTTAGACTTACATGGGTATACAGAGTGGAACTAGGCAATAGAGGTTGCCTAATAGATAGCAAACTAAGATGATCGGCATGATCACATTGTAGACCTATCGAATATAGCTATCGGTACTTCTACAGAGTATTTTGCATAGTATCAGGGGATTACTAGGTAGTGGATTAGTGGTTTGGGTGCGATGATATGATTTATGGTAAGTTCAATGTGTAAATGTGAAATTGTTCCACTTTCTATAGGTTATGTCCTAATCTTGCGCTTTGCTGTCCATCACAGGCAAATTTGATTTATTATTTATCTAATATGCCACTAGTTGATATCCCATCTATTACGTAGGATGTTATTCGTGTTGTAAATGAGTTCATGGGTTTCAACCTTTAGGATGAACCAATACCAGCATTTTTCCATTCTAATCATGATGATAGTGGTGATGATATCCCATTACCTCAGCTAGTATGACCATGGAGACATAGGCATCAGAGAGAGAGAGAAAGGCAAGGGTAAAGTCAGGGCCGAGGACACGACTGAGACTTAACTAGAGATATTAGAGATGAGTCTTCAACCCTACATGTTTAGTTTGATGAGGTTAGTCCTTCTTCATCAAGTATCTCCATCTTTTAGAGACACCTATGCTTGAGAGCTCATTTGCAGCAATTCATACCCCTCTACCTCAGCTCTATAGAAAAGGCATTCAACATAGTGGTGTTTAAGGCTCAGTTAACCAATAAACGACCTTATTTTTTGAACCAAACAGTAATGATCAATTTTTTGATATCTTAATCCGAAACTAGTCAATTGTTAATGGTTAATCGTCTTAACAGTTAACTGTTTTTTTTCGATTAATTATTTTTATTTTTGGTTTTTAACAATTGAACACGATGCATTTAATTGTATTTTCAGTTATAACTTTAAAGAATTAGACCCTTTTGTTTCATAATTACATTAAATATTGCAAATTAACAAGTCAAACAACAAAATTGCGATAATAATTTCAAATCTACAAATCAAATAACTAGTTCGTAAAGCTTAAAATTCAATATCAACATTACACAAATATTATATATATTTATAAATATCGAATCGGTTAACCAAAACCAAAAACCAAAACAATTAAAAAGTCCAACCTTAAACCAAAACCAATGGATCAGTTAATCATTTTTTCCGGATCGGTCTCCAGTTTTGATTCAGTTTTCGGTTTTATCGGTTTTTTTGCACACCCTTAGCTCAGCATCACTTGATGATATAGGGGATGACTTCACTCAAGTGGATCTAGACTCCATCCCATTTTACCAACACAGACCCATGGGAAGGTAATGTGGATGACATACTCACATAAATGGATCTAATAAGTCAATTTCACTCTATTCTATTTATAGGAATTCATGATTTATTTGATCCTTTTGAGATAAATTCCTATGAATCTTTGTTTTCGTGGCTTAAATGTTGTTTTTTAGCTGCTAGAATCAAGAAAAGAAGAAAAAAAAAACTTATTTGAATCAAGATTGGAGCGAAACAACAACACAATGTTTGAAGACAAACTCAATTGATGCTTTCAAAAGTTCCAATCGATGGTAGCAAAAAAGGCAAAAGCCTCAACTGCGCCCTTGATTATACTCACAATTTACGTTAAGACAATCAAGCCCTTTAAGCCATGATGCGCCCTCAATCTCGCCCAAGAATTGAGCCTGTGATTCCATTGGCTATTTGAAGCTGAGCAATAACTACGCCATTGATGAAAAGATATAGCTTATATCGCAACTAACCTTTGAGCTTGAGATCAAAACCGCGAAAAGAGACCCTATTCTCGTTGTCATAAAATGATGCCCTCTATGCGTACGTAGGAATAAGGACAAAATCTGTTATAAAGAATCTGCTACGTCAGCTAGTAAAATTTTCATGATTTTTATACCTTGTCACCTATAAATAAACGTGAAGAGACCTTACAAAAGGGAAAAGTGTTCCATATCTAACAAATTCCTAACATAGTATAGCATAGAGTAGAGAGAGAATTTCCAGTGAGAGAAACCTTTCTTCTTACTACAGATTTAAGGTTTTTAGGTTATATATTTTTAACTAGACGTTTGTTTTTGTAAGACTTTGTGCTTAATCAGTAATATGCATCTTTATTTCATTTTATTTCTTTTGAATCTATGTTTAATGTTGATAACCATAGAGAAATAATCTTCTAACTTAGGGTTTATGAATCCAATACCTTATTCATGTGATTTCAACATATTTTTAATGGAAAATCGTCGAGGAACTTATATTTAGTAGCTCAAACTTATTTCCTTGGATTTAATCGTATGGTGCATCTTTTAGATCTATCTGATTTTAATCGAACAGATTAAGAGATCGTTCTTTTAAATAAATCTAAGCTTCTAATGAAGTTGCTCATAATCGCCTAAAGATGGGATGGTGAAACTTCCTGTCACTTGTTTTAATTTCCAAAATAGGTTTTAAACAAAGAATTATTATTCTTTAAGTAGGTCTAAGTTGCTAATAGCTTGGAAGAGATTTTACAGTTTGACTTAGATTTATTCAAGAGTGGCACTAGTTTACCTTAGTGAATTCGATAGTGTAAGTATCCTCAGAAATAACTCATTAAGTTTGTTGAGAAATCACATGATAAAGACTTGGCAAAGCAAAACCCTAAGTTTATTCTTGCATTAACAAAGCTATTATATAATTTTTGCCCTGAACGTGTATATACTTAATCTTAACCTTAGTTTAGTTTTTTGGTGTTCATAATGTTCTTCTAAATTTCTATTTGGTTAGACAATAGATAAAAAGTGAGTATGATAGATGCTAATGATCTCCTATTATATGACCTAATAATTTCTATGTTATTTGAGTAGGTGCACTTACCTTTGTGGTGATTGCAACCGAAGTTGGACAGAACTTATTAGCATTATTTTACTAATTTTTGGAAAACTTTAACTTTGCTTTTTTTTTTTTTAAAGCAAAGTACTTCACGTCCATCTATGGAGCAACCCCAATAGTAGTCAAATCTATAGCATGGGCCAATAGTGAAGAAATTTGCTCAACATAGGAGGGCTAGGCAAAGGCAATAGTTGTAAACCCCTAAAGTTTTGTGATCAATTAAGCTTAAACCCTAATTAGAATGTCAACCGGAAATCCTAAAGTCAACAAAACCCTAGTCAGACGTAACCGTTCAAATCTGACAATCCCATTTAAGCAATCCTAAGAAAGTAAATAAGAGATTAATATGTAGAATAGTTCGTAATAACATACGAAAGCTTAAAGGTATCAGATTAGTTAAACCGCGATTCATTTTAAACACGATCGAACACAGTTTTTGAAAAGTGTATCCTAGCTCAGAATAGTAAAAATATTCTGGATATACTGTTAAACTCGTAAAAATATAAAGTTTTCAAAAATATCAGTTTCAAAATTTTTGGTAAATAAAAATATCAGATATCGCAATTATACACGTATTTTCTTACTATCGGTATTTAAAGTGTCATGTCTACTTTACATTATACTATTTATTACTATTCTATACTATAGCAATCTCTACTTTTTCTTACGACCTACTCTTACAACCATACCTCTATTTTCTTACAATTTTCATTTCCAATACAACTTCATCTTTCATATCTTACTTTTCATTAACAAAAATACAAAAAAAAAAATTAATTTCTCTCCTCTCTTTCTCTCTTGTTTTGTGCCAGCCACTCCTCTCTCCTCTACAATTTGTTTCAGTTTTCATTTATTTAATTAACACAAATGTCCTCCCACATTTTCGTATAAATACCCCATTCTTCCTTCCATTTCCTTCACACCTTCCATACACTAAAATTACTCTCTAAAAATCTCTTCATAAACTCTCTCAAGTTTTCTCTAGTTTCTACTTTTTCTATAGGTAATAGTTCTAGCTTTCTAATTGTTCATTTACTTAGTATGAGCTTAGTGTGTATTTTCTAAACCATGAAGATTAAGAAAGCAACAATATGTTCATACTTTGTTTTTGTTCATGAATCTATTTTCCTTTATGTTGCTTTCATATATATATATATATATATATATATATATATTTAACTAAATATATCTATGTAGCTATATATATCTTTTAGAGCATATAAGCTCCTTGTTATTGCAATTTATTTACTTTCCTTATAATTTATTTACTTTCAATGTTATTTTAAGACTAGTCTTTTTAGTCTTTGACTTGTCCTCATCGAGTTAAAACAATTTTCTTTTTCTTTTGGGACTAGTCTATTCTTAGTGCCAGGATACCTTAATGAAGCTAAGGTTTCAATACTTGACATATTTCTTTACTACCTTATTTCTTTAATTATTATGTCTTTCTTATATTTTCATAATTTTATGTTCCATATTCATGATCATGCATGAACATATTGATTTTGTCTCAACAAGATAAAGGAGGAAAAGTTTCCTTAAAAATAGAAGTTCTTCTCCAAAAATAAAAGTTGTTATGAAAGAAGTAATTTTTCATAAAACTTAGGAATTTATCTTAATAAACTTTTTCTAGAAATTTAGAAGAGTTCATTATAAATTTTAAGAACATAGGAATTTTTAAACAAAACATACATATACTTTACAAGTCAAGAAATGGAAAGAAATTCTTGATTAAACAAAAGTTCTACTAAATTCCACTTTTCATCAATACTAGTTTGACAAACACCAAGAAATTTCTTTCATAAAAATAGAATGATCTTAAGAAATAAAAAATTATTTCTATAAAATATAGAATTATTACTACTTTCAAAAAGTATTAGAAACTAAGCTTAAAATATAAAAATCATTCTTTAGAAATTTACAAAGACTAAGGAAATGAAATTAAGGAAAAGAAAAATGCTCATTTAAAATGACTTGAGATATTTTCTAACAAGCTAAAAGGAAATTTTCAAAAGTATCACTTTTCCAAAATCCTTAGAAGACTTTACTTTTACCAAAAGTTCATGGTTTGAGACAACTTCATAAATTTCATACATTTGATATGAGTCAATGGACACATATATACATTTCAAAGATTTTACAAACTATTATAATATTTATTTCTTTGATATGAGCTTTTGTAAAAAGAAGGAATACAAATTTTGTGAAAATTCGTGGTGAATCTAATCATCACTATTTCGGAGCTCAAACAACTTAGTTTGATGAAAATAGTTTTAGAAATAGATAGATCTTTTCGAGTATGTAGAAAACGGTATATAATATGCGAAATTTAGAGTTAAAATGAGCAAGTTATGGCCATTTTAAGTTGAAATTTCCTTCAATCCGATTTTACCGCGAATTTAAGATATATTTAGAATCTTCAAAAATAGAAATTCTATGAAAGACTCATTTTGGGTATTTTATTTTGTTTAGGTGAAGAAGGAACCGAAATCACATTCCCGGAAGATTACTTAGACTAGGAGCGATCGTCATGGAGTGAGTTAATCCCTTACTAGTTACATTTCCTTGTTTGTGACGGTACGTAGAAGCACTAGAAAATAAGGAAAAAGATAAATGAACCAATGTTGTGAATTCATGATTGATTGAATAAAAGTTAAGAATATCGAAAGAGGAATTGATGAATAATTTATGTTTTCTTGCAATGATATGATGAATATTGTTTTGATCACCTTTAACTTGAACTCAAGGTTAATTGAATAAACCTATATTGAAAATAATTCGTGCATATCATATTTGTGAGTCACATTTATGTTCACTATTATTCTTCGTATAGGGAAATGAGAGTTGTAGTGGTGGCTAATAGGAGCCAGAAAGTCTACATGGGCAAGTAGGAGCTGAAAAGTCTACAGAGCAAGTAGGAGCCGATAAGTCTGCAAATATTGATGGTCGTATGGGCCTATAACCACCCAACCCCCGATATGGAGGGCATAAAATCCATGCTACATATGGTTTCCGGTTAATTGTGTGTATTTTGTTGCTCATGTGATTGATGCATTTTCATATGATTGTCTAAATACTTGTGCCTTTTATGGAAATATTGTGTAGATGGGAGTTATCTCACTAAGCTAGTTTTGCTTATACCCCTATAGCTTTTTGTTACAGTATGATTACTTGTGATTGGCACTAAGGAGCGCTGTTTGTCAGGTATGAGCCAAAGCTACTAGGAGTTTTTGGGAGAAGTTTATATGCATTTAGTTTTGAATGTAAACTTCTAAGAAAAATCTTTGTAGTAAACTTATGTTATATCTATGTGTAGATGATGGCTTAGTTAAATCAGAATATTAGAATGAGGGAATGCCCCTAAGAAGTTGTATGAGACTATTATTCCAATGAATATTACATGTTTATCTATATAAGTTCTTGCATGCTTTTATTATCTACTTAAACATAATAACCCTGTGAGTCTCCTACTATCTTGGAAGTACGCCTTACATATGATATTGAAGCTCCTGCATGACTAAGGTTGTTATTCATTAGCTTTTATATTATGTGCGGCAGACTACCACGCTTAAGGTACCCTTTGGGGCATGACAATAGTAGTTTTTTTTTTTGTATTTCTTTTTTCCATCTATCTATTGTGTCTATCATGTTGTCATTTCTTCATATGGAGACATGAACTATATATAGTGCAATAATTTCTTATATTGCATTTCTTTGTATTTCACTTAGTAGTATATTGTTGGTAAGATGTTTTGGTTGAACTTTTAGAGTTTGATGTTTAATTTTGGTGGAGTTGGTGGAGATTTTTTGTATTATTGGAGAGTGTTTGTGTATCTCGGAGATTTTTTTTGGAATTGCAGAGGAGTTTATGTATTTTACAGGTGTTTGTTAAATCAATTTTGGTAGGTGATGTTTGTAAGCAGGTTTTGTTTTATATTACGGAAAGTATGAAAAAGCAGTAGGTGCTAGAACATGTTTTAAGTGACGAGTTTGGCATAAAGTGCTACAATAATCCTATCTCTTCAAGAGAAGAGTTCAATGTAATACGCACTAAACTTGTCTTTTGAAGAGAAGAAGTCAGTCACTTATATCATCATCTCTTCAAGACACGATTTTGAGTTGTCTAAAACTGGGATTATTTTTGTCCTAATGGTATTCTCATAATTGTAAAAAATATTAATAATATTAATTTTTTTCCTTAAGAATTATTTTAAAAAATACAATAATTAATCAATTCAATTTTTTTTCAATTTCTAATGGTGAGAGGATGCAAATGTGATATATCCTATTTGAAACTATGATAATAGTATTAAAAGATAAGGATATTGACCAAATATTTCTTCTATCATCATATTTGATTTACTGGAATGGAATAGGATAGAAAATGAATAACAATTCCTTTTATTTATAACTATAGGTCTCTTTAGCAAAAAACATCTTTTTATAAGGATTAATAATTTATGTAGTAGAGGGAATGAATGATGATTCCTCAATTATTTCATATTATATAGAATAAATATTTATAATAATTTTTTTTAAAAGCCCAATGAATGCATTAGTATTCCATATTAACAAAGACTGAATATCAATTCCATTCTTATTAATGAAAGCAACTTAATATAAAAATGATAAGGACTTCTCAATAAAATTAAAATAAAACAAACTTTATAAAAGTATAGCTCAGGTGAAGTGTTACATTTTTTACAGAAAAAAAAATATATATTAGTACAATCTATGTCAATATTATATATGTAATTATGGATATATATTATAAATAGAAATAATTTCATGTTTAGGGCACCAATCAAAATTAATTACTTATTTAAGGTTAAAATAAAAATAATTACTATTATACAATCGCAAAATTGTGACTAAAAGTTGGGATATACAAATTTTTGTATAATGCACATATATCACGTTTATTAAATGCAATTTAGTATTTTTTTTTAATGCATATTGCGATACTAACATGCGGTATACTTGTAGAAGTATATCACGATAAATAAACACAATTTATGTGTATTCAAGGCCTCCCTTTGTTGTTTTTTCATGTATTAACCTATTTTTCACTTGTCAAGTTGACAATAATAAATCAACAACAATACAACATTAAATACTTTCAATCATCTTTCAAATTAATGATGATTCACCTATCAAACCAATAACAATATATACTTCTTACCCATAATAGTTGTGTAACCAACATCATTCCCAACCCACAACAGCTGTGTGATCAATTTCATTCTTAACCCACAGCAACTATCTTTAATTTAGAATTATAAATCAGTACTAACTCAAAATGAAAATCAAAATAATAATTGTTAATATGATAATGTCTTTGTTATATACACAATATGATAGAAAACTAAACAGATAAAATCTAAGATTTGTTCTTTCTTTCCTAGTGAATGTCTTCTTGCCAAATCTTGATGGTGATTGTTCTTGTGATGTTCCAATATCAATATTGAGCTTCATGGGTTGTATTTGTGTAACTCCCTCCCCCATGTCTAATGAAGTATGACATGGTGCTCTAATGGGAGTAGGTGGAGTAGCAGCAGATGATGATGGAAGTGGGTCTAGTGTGAGAAAATCAATCAAAGAAAACGATGGACAATCAAAGCTATCACTAGCTGTGGTACCAGGATGATCTACTATACCATCTATCTGAGTTGTTGGAGCATCTACTGATGGATCTATAGGAGCAATAGGAGTATCTGCAGGAGCAACAGGAGCATCTTCTGGTGGATCAATAGGAGCAATAAGAGTATCTACTAGCGGACTAGGTGATTGATCTAATAGTGGATCCTGTTGATTACCTATTCCTTCTGCACATCCTCTTCCTCTCCCTCTAGCTAGAGGCCCTTGTAGTCTTTGCTCTTGCTCACTTGCAGTGAAATCTAACTCCTCTAACACCATGTAATCTTTGTTTACTTGCTGTTGCTATTGTCTTAGCTTCCTCTAATGTGTTTGCTTGCACAATAATATCAAAAGCATCCGACTGCATAATTAACTGTTATAAAATGTACAATAATATGAAAAATTTGTGTATATGAATATAATTATACAATAAATATGAATAGTTACTGCAACTCCTATTAATCCTCCAAAGCATCCTATATATCGTCTTGTGATACTATAGTACCATTGATAATAGTCCTTAAAAACCATGTCTAGAAGTGCCTCATCATGCTTTAGTACAATAAGATTTTGTCTCCTGTTTTGATACTGATATATATGAGGCTTGTGTTTCTTAATCTAATCATCATCACTCTTCCCCCTGAGATCTATATTGTGGAGGCATTTATCCATTTAATAGAATTGTGGGATCCACCGAATCTCACCAAACTATCGGATAACTCTGTCAAAGTTATGTACCTCTACAATATTGAAACAAATCAATGCTACTCATGTCAACCATAAGTCCTACCCCTCTCGGTATATAGGTGGCAATGAATCTAATATCTCTATTATATATGACATCCAAAATATTTGTAAAATAGTATTATGTGTGAGTTGTTAATTTACAAATACAATAACTTCAATAGTTCAATTACTATTTTTATATTACCTCATTAGCTCTCTAAGTATCAAAAACCATATGAATTTATGACAGATCAAATATGTCATGCCATATATAGGATTATAGTCTACCAAGTAATGTAAGCTTATTCTGTCTAAGTGGACCAATATATGAGAATCTGTTCCATGCCCATAGTTGTAGTAAGATACATGCTCCGCCAATCTCTACTGTAGAAGACTCAGATGCTTTACACAAATTTCCATACAACCATGCAAGACAAGCTGATCCCCAGTTATATGATCTAGTAATCTCAAAGTCCTCTAACAATGGAAGAAACATAAGATATATCAAATTAGAGGATTTATTTGTAAATAATATCCCTCCAATCAACTGTAGTATATATGCTCCGGTATATCTCTATAAAGTGATATCGTCAGCATCTACTGGTAATAATCGTAATGTACTCTTAAGCCAAGTCATCTTGATTCTCTGTCTAGAAAAGTCTTTATTATCTAGCGAGGCACCTAATAAATGCTGACATACTAGTGTCCACATCATCTTTGTTTGTCCTATAGTTGCATTCCCATCTATAGGTAATCCAAATAGTACCGCAATATCCTATAAAGTCAAGCCAACCTCTCCATGAGACATGTAAAATATGTATGTTTCAGATTGCCATCTCTCAACTAATGCAGTAATCAATCCCTAATCCAACTGTATGAATGGTAGCTTAGCTACCCTAAGAAGATGATTGCTTTACGTATGGATGTATCCTATTATCATGTTGTGGTAACACATTGTCTGTATTCTTCAATGTAGCCTCACTATGGTGGCATGTGATCGTAGTGTGCTTCTACATTAAAAAAAAGGATAAATTAATGTCATCACATTATATATTACCTCATTTTTCAGTATATAGTATAGTCAAGCAACATACTTCTCCTTACCATTACTAACTTGGATCTGTGGGTCGCCTACTTCGTTAATACTGATCTATTTGCTAGATCCAAATCCACCTATACAAGAATAAGTAAAAACATGTTTTTAGAATATATATGTATGATTAAATCTTCACATATATACTATAGTTATATAAATTAAATAAGTATTGTATATATATTTGAAACCTTTTTTGTTTATTAGTTTAGGGTAACTTCTTCTATTGTGTGCTTCTTTCATACATAATCTACAACAATTCTTTAATGCCTCTTCAAGATCCATCTTGTTGTGGAATTGAGTTGTTCATGGCCTTCTCTTTGTCCTTGTTTTCTCATATATTAGGTGAATTTTATGATTTCTTTCATGATCTAAACAAGTGTTTCTATCTCCAAGACGATGGGAAAAAGTGCTATAATAGACAAGTTAGTTTTCTAAATGATATCATTCTCAATCTTTTGCACAGGATCCATGTTTAGATAAGCCATAGTTGCAAATGCGTGTGAACAAGGTATCTTGAAAGTTTGCTACATATTACAGTTGCACATATTGTATAGTATTAGTCTTTTGGTAATGACCACCTTTCCTACCACAAGTTGCCATGCAAGTGTTTGTTTATATTTAAAAAAATACTAGTGGTTCTATTGAAACTTGTCACTTTATGTCTGGTTTGCTACTCCCTTCCATTCTTTATCCTTCTACAAGCACATTTAGCATAAATCTTCCCTTCGCTAGTAGTTTTGCTTGCTTCATCTCGCCTCTCTTGGAAATATCCCACACAATTGTATAATATCTTCAAAAATAAGGCCGATACTAATGACCTTGCACCTCTTTATCACTGCATTATAGCTCCCAATTAGATTTGTTGCCATTACGCTATATCTAAGACCTCTATCATAGGCACAGTCTATTGCTCTTTTGGATGTTTGTGAAGTAAATTGTAGCTCTGTGTATCTTTCCTTTAATTCCTCCATATAGTATGTAAACTTTCGTTTCGGTGACTGAAAGGCTACTGTTGTTACTATATTTTTCAAATAAGTATTCTTGTATTTTGTATTGAAGTTGCTTGCAAATGTCATGCACATAGTTTCCAATGTGCAAAAGGAGGCTTCCACTAACTTTGTCATCATTCAATGCCTTTTTATTCCTTTATGTCTGTCTAATATGATGCACAAAGGGAGCCCATCTCAAAGCAAGTATTGCAAACAATGCTTTAGTTTGATTAGGAGCCATGATCATGATGCACCTGATTCCTTATCAATTAATGCAAATGCTATTGGTACTATATGATTAGCACCATCCAAACCGCATTCAACAAGAAGATTATGAGGATATTTTCCATATAAAAAGTTTCATCTATACTAACCATTAGCCTACAACTTTTGAAAGCTTGTAAGCATGGCCCAAATGCCCAAAATACTCTTCCAAATGTCACCATCTTCTTTATTACTTTTCCTAAATTCCAAGCAAGAATTTTGCAGGATTAGTTACTTTAATGGCTTACAGTAGTTTTAGCAATTTACTATATGAGTCTTCCCAATTGCCATATATAGATTCAATCGCATTTCTTTTTTCTCCCTAAATTCAATCACTTTTCTTTTTTCTTCCCAAATTTTCCTCTTTGTCACTACATATCCGAAAGCTTCTTCAATTTTCTTTCTAAGTGCAGTGATCTTCACATCAACATCATTTCAACCTGATCCATAAAGCACTGACTCAAGAAGCTTTGGTCGAGCTGTTGATGGTCTTGACCTATTTTTCTATTTATACATGTACATGGTCCTTCCATGATTGTTATCACAAAATTAATGTCACAACATTTTTGTCATGCATGAAGTCTCCATTTGCACCTACAACTCTTCTTCTCTTTACATACAATTGACCACTTTTTTATATCTAATTTAATAACGGAGAAGTTACACTGATGCTTTATATGCCACATCTTGACAACAAACACTAAATCTAATTTACTTTTAAAACGCATCCCTTACCTTAACTTATCCATGGAGCCTATGCTTTCAGAGTGAAAAAAAAAATAAAAAAGTCTTCTTCATATGATATATATCCATCTTCAACATCCATTTTGCTAAGGAATGGAGGTTCATCTTGGAAAGATGTGTTTTATGCTGCTCTAATTGAGATCTAGGCTGAACAATATGTTCCTCAATACTTTCTAGTGTCTCAGGATTCTTACCATCATCGTATACGTCATATCCAAAGCTCAAGTTATCATCTTCTTGACATAATAATTCATCTTCATAATCAAATTATTCAAATGCTTCTTCTATCTCACTTTCAAGATCAAGTCTAGTATTTATAGATACCTAATTTTGTAAAACTCCATTTGTTCTTTCAAGACCTAATGTACCATCCACAAATTGTTGCATTTCCAGTAAATGTGATGTATTTGTTTGACTTAGTGTAGATTTATCTTTCATATTGATGAACAATTGTTGAAGGCACATATACCAGATGCTTTAGCACACTTTATCAATGCTTCGACATCATCATCATCGTTATTCTCTTTCAACATGAAATCAATCCTTAAGCCAATTCCATATACTAATGGTTGCCTGAGATATATTTCCACAGTAGTAGTACTAAGATCAACTTTCAGAAATACATATACCATACCCAGTAAACCTAAGTAATCCATATCAACTCTCACTTTAGGTTTTTTCCCTTATCGTAATATGGCTTATCCTTTGCAAAATTTTTCCATGAGCAAAAATAGCAATCTTGACGTATTATGTCATTTTCACTACCTACTAATATCATGTGAAAACATTGTAGTAATTATAAGTTTCTATTTAATAAAATTCTACCAAATTTGTTTCAAAGTTATGCATTTTAACTACTAGTACTTGTTCTGTTCTAAAATAAGCTAGTCATGACATGTGTTTCACCAAGACAAACAAACAACCAACCAAGATGATTCAGCCTATCTATACTACCTTAACAACCCTTTGTCAAGCTATCTATATGAAATCGAAAGCATTATCTATCTATTAAGATCATGTTAAAAATAGTACTCAAATGATACAAAATCGAAAAATCATAGTTGTTGGTTAAGAGAATTCAATACTATCTGTTATGTCAATGGAGGCTTCTCGGAATGATAGAATGAATAATATACATGTTACATACTTAGATTAGCATTTTATCATTGTAACTTGTATTGGATTGTAACTAAAATACTAAAAAGAGTTATAAAACTACATCTAAACCATTGAAGAAGGTTAGAAGTTGGAGAAAAGAACTTACAGTAGCCAACTATAAGTTTCTTCTAGGTACTCTTTACTTTTACTTCAATACTTGTAATAATCAAGAAATTTCATAATTTGAATAAGAAAATCGTGGTAATCAAAGTAATTTGGGTTGTCAAAACCAAATAATGCAAAAAAAAAAAAAAAAAAAAAAACTAGTTGAAATAATTCAGAAATTGATTTGCTCATTAAATAGACTTTTCATCGAACACGCCTTGTGCATTATACTCTATGCAATTAAATCAAATAAAAAAAAAGAACTGAGCATTACTCACTTGTATTTGAGTCGAGGAAGAGATTTTTTTTCGATTCAGAGTGCTTTGATTTGAAAACAATCTACCTTTTTAAACCTTAAATCGTTGGCTGAGAGCTTAGGAGAGTTTGTCTTTGTTTTTTTTTTTTTTTAAACGAGAGTGATGGAATGAGAGGAGACGACCATTGGGAACAATTTGAATTTGTGTATATCATGATAAACAATCGTGATGTATGGAGAAAAACTCATCATTTAATTAAAAAGTCACCATATATCGCAATATAAAAAGGCGATGTCGCTCTATATCCCTAAATAGAAATGCGATAAAGGAAGTATATCATGATAAACCAACGCGATGTAAGTTAATTATATCCTAATATACAAACACCATATACATTGTAGCTAAAACAATCTGTTGTGTATATCCTGAAAAATAAACACAATATACGTTGATAAAAATCCTAATCCACAAATGCATATGTCATATCGGCATTATAAATCGCAATTTATGGGCCATATCAAAACTTTCACTATATACCACAATATCACGATAATAAAGCAGGATATATGAGAAAATTATTACATCACAATAAAAAAAAAAATCAAGTACTCAAACATCATATCATTATAAAACCAACACAATTTGCTTAAAAAAAACTATATAACCTGACTAGTAAATGTGATTTTATAAAATAATTTGATATTTTTTTATTTTAAATGTATATTAGTAATTATTTATTATAAAAATGATAGATACATACTTCACCCTTATAGACAAGTAGATAGCCACGTCACAAAAGTGTCTCAAATGAGATAAACGTGCCATACTTCACCCTTATAAACAGGAAGATAGCGATATGTCACAAAAGTGTCTCGAGTGAGATAAACATGCCACTTTAAATTTAATTATTTAACTTACCTATTGCCACCACCAAAGTGTGCAGACTGTAGTCACAGCTTACTGCGATTTTCATTTCGGCAGAGTCCGCCTCCAGTCTTCACTGTGAATCAAGAGGACCAATCCTCCGCACCTTTTTTAAGGTTAATGCCAAAGGCAGACACAACCCATTTTCCAGCACTTGTTTTTCTCTTTTGAGTTTTTGATTCTTTCAAATTCTTAACCCGTGCTCTGTTTGGCTTTGCCTCGAAAATTGAAACAATAAAACACCGTCGACTTCTTTCATCACTGAACACGGCTTTCATTTCCCTCTCGTTCAGTCTACTTGCTTGCTGGGGTCGCTTTTTCTCTGGTTTTTTTTTTTTTTTTTCCTACCTTTAATAACTTTGTGCTTACTTGTCGAATTCATGATTGTGGATGGGGTATATGAAGTTTTGATCTTTAGATCTTTTCTTGATATATTAGAATGACTAGGTTCATATCTATCACCGATATCTAAACTTTCATGGTATTTGTGTAAGTTTGATCAAATCTCTATTGATTTTTTTTTTTATCACCCAATACACTTGTGATTGTTCAATAGCAATTATTAGGGAATTTTTTTACTGTTTTTATTGTTGTGTTTTTTTCTGGGTCATGTCATGGGAAATTTCTGTGTTGCTGCTGACACATAGCTTGGCAGGCATAGAAGTTGATGGACTAATCGAGAATTTGTTGTTATTGTTATCACTGGCAAGATGTACTTAATTTGTATAAGGTAGTGTGGAAAGTTGATGGGGGTTGATATAGCCTAGCTGTTATTGCATTGTCACTGAAAATGGGATATCTTTACCGGATGATATGCAAAGTTTTACTTCAAAGATATGGAAAAATCAGTGGGAAGTTCTGTGTTGATTCTTCCATCTCATATGTCTCCTTTTTTCTGCTGTTGCAATACAGTATTTTATTATGTGGATTCACCATTTACATTTGGATCTACTGCAGATTCAGCTATTCTATTTCTATTTGTCCAATATGTCAGCTATTGGGAGGAGAGGAATTTGTTACTTGCATAAACTGAATGCAACAAATGTTCCTAAAACATTACTAGAGAATGGCCAGAACCGTGTCATAGATGCATCCCTTACACTTATTCGTGAGAGGGCAAAGCTTAAGGTACTATATTTTGTGTAAGAATCTGGGTATTTTATTCACTGTTAGGTCATACTAGAAATCTATAGTATTTTGCCCTTGCTTTTTCTCGCTTGAGCAACTCGGTGTTTCCCTTTTCTGCCTGATTCATTTTCCTTTGATGAAGAGGTATGAAACATGGCTCAATGCAAAAGATCACTGTATGAATCAACTAACAAGAGCTGGTTTTATGTAGGGAGAACTCATACGTGCATTAGGAGGTGCTAAAGCATCATCATCTTTAATTGGTGTTCCTCTAGGACATAATTCATCATTTCTTCAGGGTCCTGCATTTGCCCCCCCTCGAATTAGGGAGGCTATCTGGTGTGGCAGCACAAATTCATCGACAGAAGAAGGTAGCTTGGGTCACATGCTTCGGATTGTTATCTATCAGTCTATGCATATTTCTCTCTTTTCTTCTTGTCTCTAGAATTAAGAGTTAGTTTGTCTCTTTAGCCACTGTCGTCACAGTACATCTTTCTCCCTCCTTTCTAAATGCATGGCAAATTGTAATATTGGACTGTCTCTTGTTATGCCTCCATAAACACATAGCCATATGTGCCTTTAGTTCTTGTCTGTCCCACACTCTTACTAATTCGTACTCTAGTTATATATGACTCATTTTATGGTGATAATGAGATTTTCAGGGAAAGAATTAAAGGACCCAAGAGTACTGACTGATGTTGGTGATGTTCCTGTTCAAGAAATCCGAGATTGTGAGTTGATGATGACAGATTGATGAATGTAATCAGTGAATCAGTAAATCAGTGATGAAGAGGTAAGATGCCATCCTTGAGTATTTACTTTCTTGTTGGCTATGCACAGATTGTTGCATTATAGAGCAGTTTACTCCGATAATGATAAATTGTTCTCCTTTATCTCTCTTCTTTATTTGGGCTTACTCTTGCTTTATAAAAATATGGATACCCATCTTAATTATTTGACAAACAACGCTCCAGATTTTTTCTCGTTTTCTTCCACTTGAGCTGATATCTTCATTTCTTTTCTTTCTTATAGTTGTTGCTGGTTTACAATGACATGCTGTGCATGTCCTTTATCCTTCTGTTGTTTTTTGAGCTGAATTTGATCAGCTTCTTAATATATTGAATGGTTGACTGCTCTGTAATGGGAAAGATGGCAGAAATTGCATGTAGAATAAGTTTGTCTATTGACTTTATCCAATCATCTGATTTCTTAAGTAAATCATCAGGATCCTTTACGGCCATTAGTTTTGGTGGCGACCACTCAATATCTTTTCCGGTTGTACGGGCTGTCTCTGAGAAGCTGGGAGGACCTGTGGATATCCTACACTTGGATGCCCATCCTGACATTTATCATTCATTTGAAGGGAACAAAATTCACATGCATCTTCATTTGCTCGGATCATGGAAAGTGGCTATGCAAGGAGACTTTTGCAGGTGATCCTTCTTTCAAAGTGTTGTATCTGCAGTGGCAGCTTTTCTCTGTCAAATCATAAGAGGGCTTTCTGTGTGTCTGTCTGTACAAATAAGAAAAATTGTGCTGTTGCTCTTATTGACACATTACACTTACAAAACATAAAGAGGCACTTTTCTTTTCAACAATTCATGTGATGAAAATTTTGTTCCAAGTCTTTTTAGCTGTGCGTTTAGATGCTTTCATCAACATACCTCGAGGGAGTTAGAGACAAAGGATTTACACTTTATCATTTTAGTATGTAACCATAATGTCAGCCTCTCCCCTGAACCCTCTCTACATCAAAAAGAATACCATTATTGGAATATACAAGGGAGACCATTGGGAGCAAAATATGTGGTGAAATTAATATGACATGGCTTGTATCCTTTGTGTAATTATGCAATTGGATGCTGAATACAAAAATATTTAGTCTTGATGGGTAAATGGATGCGGTTCTCATGCTTCTGGTATTGAAGAAGAATAGTGCAACCAGAATGCAGTGCTTTGATAATCATGGATCTTCATCTGTTTATGTTAATTTATCATATCTGTGCTTGTATATGAGCAGCAGTGTTTTGGCTTTGCATTTCCCTATCCATCTGATGAAATGTAAAAACATAGGCATCATCCAAATAAAATGCAAAAGCATATATAGTTTTAGCTGCTTCCAGCAGGTTAATCATGTAAACTTCTTCCTAGATATTGTAGAAGCTATTATGATTCTCATTAAGTACCCATGCACTATATTTCTTTTGTTTTTGGAGAGGCATAGTTGTAATATTAGCAGCTACCTTCAAGCACATAAACCACAATAGCTATGCACTTGATGCTTTCTGTTTGCGTTCGTTCCCGCAACACCTCCTGCCCAAAACCTCCACATTTGCATGCAATGTACTGATGAATCATTTGGAGTTTGCTTGTACAGGCATTGCTGTATTGCTTATGTTCAATCTTCTTGTATTGACTCATTAAGGGTTGCTATTTATGCACCAGTAATATTTGAAGTACATACCATGTTGTTTTGAAATACTTATATAATGAATGTTAAAAAATTAGGTCCCTGAGATCGATACACCAGTGAAGGACGTGAGCAAGGAAAAAGGTTTGGGGTGGAGCAGTATGAAATGCGAACTTTTTCGAAGGATCGCCATTTTTGGAAAACTTGGTCTCTGTCTCTCTCTCTCTCTTTCTTTCTGTGCACATACATGCATGAGCTTTCTGGTGGACATAATTATCTCCACTTGCATTACCAGATGTCTATACTTTGGTTTATACATTTTTTCTTTCCCATCATCTTATTCAAGCCTCTTGCCTTTCCTGACTTTCAGTGTGAAATCATCTGATGGCCAAAAAAATAGAAAAAAGTATGAATACATCTGTTTAACCCCCCCCCCCCCCCCCCCACAAAAAAAAAAGTATGGAATCATCTCTTGACATATTCAGAAATGCCATATTGATTTAGTCACTGCACAGATTTTAGGATTCATTATCTGTACACATCATCTGTTAAGATTCCTGCAAGGTTGGATTGCCATTAATTTAATAGGCTGGTATTAGGGTTTAATGATGGCTGGTCCACAGGGTTGTGTCCGCTTCATTCATAGTTATCATGGAAAATAGAAATGTTTCAATAATATGTTTTCCCTTTCTGCTTTCAAAGTTGAACTGGATCAACTTGAGACACAGTATGAGAAGTATAATTAATAACTTACAAGTTTACCATGTTCTCCAATCTTTTTCCTCAAAATCATAGATTCAACTTTCTATCGAATTTTAAGATAATATACTGATATAGTTAAGTAAGCATATCAAACTAGTTTAATTGATCCTGCTATTTATTCATGTGACAGAAACTAGGGGAGGGCGTGAAGGGTGTCTATATATCTATTGACGTGGACTGTCTTGATCCTGCATTTGCTCCGGGTGTATCTCACATCGAACCAGGGGGTCTGTCCTTCCGCGATGTTATGAACATCCTCCACAATCTTGAAGCTGATGTTGTTGCTGCAGATGTGGTAGAATTCAATCCTCAGCGCGACACTGTGGATGGGATGACTGCAATGGTAGCTGCTAAGCTGGTTAGAGAATTGACTGCAAAGATATCAAGATGAATTGTGCTCTGCTTCCTGGGGAGGGGGTACGGAGAATCAACCATCCAATGCATTTCGCCCCTTGACTTGTAACCTATTTGGTATGAACACCGTCCCACCATAGGATGGTAACGGTTTAAATCCCCTTCCAGAAATAAAACAAAATAAAAGGACTATCCAATTCAGTTTATATTTAGCTAGCTACGCACAACTATGGCAAGCTATTATGATTGTATTGTTCTAAAAACGAAGGATGTCACGTAGGATAAGCCATCTTTGAATTCTTATGGTAAAGAACCTACTATTCTATGGACACGAGTGTTTTGATCTATTTCAAGTATTTAGTTGAAACTTATTTGAAACTGATAAGTATATTTGTTTTATCATATTTCTGATTATTTTGGTACTTATTTTTGTCATTTTTAAATAGATGAATGTTAAAAAAAATATACTAATAAAAAACTGATAATTTTACTTATAAATAGATCAAATGAAAATGCTTATTTGAGGTTGTGGTTTCAAGTATACCTGGTCACCAACCACAAATTCCACCTGATGGTGGTGTATATTCAAATAGGAACGCATGCAAAACTAGGTCTCTTATAAACTATAATGCAATTGCTGAAGAATGTCATCACATATGAGAAAAGCATTCTGTAAAAGCAATAACTTCCCTTGGAGAAGAAACAATCGAAGATGGGAATAATGGTACTGGAAGTGTGCACTATATTTTTTTGAAAACTTAGTGCATAAAATTTAAATCTTGGCAATTTAGTGTTTGTCAGTTTAAAGCAGGTGCATTTCAATCCCCTTGTCACTTCCTCCGTTAACAGATGTTAAACATGATGGCGTGACATCTTTTTTTTTTTTTTGAAAAAAGAAAAAGAAAAGAAAATTCCAGTGTAGAGGATATTCATTTTATTGGAAAAACTTGCTATTTTTTCAACACCCTGATTCCCTGTGCACTCTTTAAGAAAATAGAAGACTGCATTTAATATCTTCAACCTCCTCCTTCCTCCAATGCAATCCCAACCTTTGCTCTACACATTCAATTATCAATTTATTCCCTTAACCTACCTTAGTACTCTCTTGTTACAACACCTAAAATCCTCCTAGTTTTTACCTAAAGTGTTCAGTCTACATCAAAAAAGCAGAGGAGCACTTTTTTTTTTTCTTTTAATTGTGCATTCATTATGAACACCCACCACACTTGAAGACATGGACATCACCCGTAAGAGTAGCATGAACTCAAAGCTAGTATGTGCACACTTTGTTTACCATTTGTTTTAATGTGAACAATAGGTCTCAGTTTTGTGTGTGATCCCATACCGATTTCACCATGCATGTGATTGTGGTTCCATCTTGAGAAATTTTTTGGTTTTAAGTGTGTTGGTGTCTGTCATGCTGGTTTTACTATTTGCTTAGTGTCCTAATATATTGGTTTCATATGTGTTGCCTTTTTTCTTTTCTTTTTTTTTTTTTTAACTTATATCACTACACTCACTATTTTGTATGCATGTGGTATCTTTGAAATTTTGAGATTTTATCAATTATGTGGATGTGGTCCTAAGTTTTTTTTTTTTTTTTTTCTAATGTAACGAGTTGATCATCAGATGTTAAGATGAATGTGGATAAATCTTTTATGAAGTCATCATTCATTCATTTCCTTGTTTCATCTTGCATTTAATATATTTGGTATGCCCCTCTCATGTGATTCCTATTAAACGGGTCGTTGAAGCAGTTTATTATAGAAATTTTAGTCGCAACAGCAATATAAATTATTGATTGTTTATTTTTTAAACTTACCGATGGTCTTATGCTAGTGCATTGTAGTGTTTTAGTTTTTTCACTTCTTTTTTTTTTTTTTGTTTGCATTTGTAGGCCAAATGAAAATGTTAGATAGACCCATCTATATCCATCATGGAGGCAAATTCGTGAAGGACAATCATGGCGTGCTATATATTGGTGGGAAGTATGATGTCACTTAGGTTGATATGATCCATTTTTCTTTCCATCTTCTAAAGGTGAAGTTGGTCACAAAGCTTGGATGTCATAATGTTGAGGTTATAAGGTTTTGTTTTTCAAACTCAAGCTTGGTTGATGGCCTTAGGGTAATAAATGATGACTTCGACATATAAAAAATGTTGAACATTTTGGGGACCTATGGAAGCATTAAAATTTACTTGCAACATTACGATGATGTTGGTTCATCTATTAGAGAGAGGGATTATTATAAAGGAGGAAAAGATCCTAGTGTTAATAGCAATGTGGAGAAAGAGTTGAACATAGAAGATCATAACTATGACAGTTTCGACATTGAACGCCATTTGAGTGATGTTACCTTTGGCGGCGAGTTGATTGATGCTCGAAAAATCATTAAGGAGTTTAACTATGGCATATGGTTAAAGAAGGTGCAAGAGAATGCTTTACCTAGTGAGTAGGAAATTGTCACAATTAATCAGTAGAATGATGATTTAGAGACAGATTATGGAAAGAATATGTTCAATGATGACTTTGTGTTAGATGTAGAGGATGAGGACGAATAAAAGTATACAAGGAAGAGAAATGATTTCAAGGTATTTGGTCCAAATGCTAAGGAAGTGCATTTTGGTGTAGCAATGTTGTTTGAGAGTCCACAGGAGTTTAAGGATGTAGTTATAAGATACACCATAATTGAACAAAAACAGTAATGTAATCAGGGCGGGTAGTTATAGGGTACCCGCCTGCCCAACCTGTTGAAAACCCTATAGGGTCAGACCCTATAGGGTTTTGGGACAAGTTTTGGGATAAAAACTAAAACCCAATAAGTTATTGGGTCGGATTTTGGGTTATATACGTAACACGTTAAAAAACCCAACTTGGTATATATATAAAATAAAATATAAAAATATTAATTGTAGTATGTGAAATTTGATTTTTATATTTTTTTTCCTATTTGATTCCGGCGGGCAGCACGCGGCAGCTTAATTACATTGTTGGAAAATTGTCTGCATTAATGATCCTTAAGGAAGAAGAAAATAATCAAGATGTGGTATATTTAAATCAAAGTATTCATATTACTCATCCTAATTGATTTTTCCGTCAAGTCTATAGGGTTATTATTTTCCCAAATCTAAACAGTATATGCAGTTGCACATAACCAATTTTTGTAAATTATGAAAGAAGCAATAAGAACCATCTCATCGTCATCAATATTGTTTATCTGAGATACTGGTAGGACTAAGCTCGATCCAAGCAGTATATATAATGTAATGCAGACTTGTGTCGAATACAAATACATGTTTTATAGACGTTATCACGCCCATGTCCATTGTATCCGTATACAAATTGCTATGATTCTCTTCTGATAAAAATGCTTTTGCTGATTTTACAGGCCGAGTCCACTAATGCTACTAATGAATCAGTTTTAAGGTTGCCTTAGATCACGGCAAGGCATCAGGACTCATCAAGCCGCATGATCGTGTAGTTGTCTACCAGAAAGTTGGTGACACATCAATTGTAAAATTCATTAAGCTTGAAGATTAGAACTGGTTCCGCACCAAATCTTGAGAATATTTCTTTTATTTGTTGAGATATATACTCTATTAGACAACATAATAGCCTTATCGGGTCATGTCGAGTCGGGTTTATAATCAGGTTCTTTAAAACCTTGTAAGGGTGAGTTTTGGGACTATTGTAAAAAACCCTATCGGGTTTTTCTCGGGTTTTAGGATACCCATTAAAAATCGGTTCGAGTTGTAAATAACCATCCCAAACCCACCCCGGTTGCATCCCTAAACAAAAAGAGTTCACATATGCTAGGAACACAAAGTAGCAAGTTAGAGTCAAGTGTGTGACGGATGGTTGCCTATGGGTTGTGTATGCATCCTATGACAAAACAAACAAATTCTTTTCTGCTGAAGACATACAACGGCAACCATGCATGCAGGATTTTCTTTATAAACAAGCGTGTAAAGTGTTTCTTAATAGCAAAAATTTTCTTCCCCATTATAAGGTTATTGCCGATTATAAAGCTGCCAGAATCTAAAGACTTGGTGAGATCTCAGATGGGTGTGAATGTGAGTGTGTATCAATGTTGACATGCAAGGGATAAGGTGCATGAAATTATAATGGGCTCCTACTAAAAGGATTATGTAACAATATGGGACTACTTAGAGGAGCTACGCCCTAAGAACCTAGATTCTAAAATTTTAATGAAGGTGTAAAGAGATGGTGATACTGGAAAACGCAAGTTTGATCGCTTGTATATATGGTTCAATGGTCTTAGAGAAGGGTTTTTGGATGGATGTAGGAGAGTGATTGGATTAGATGGTTACTTTTCGAAAGGTGTATGTAAGGAGGAGTTGTTAGCTATAGGTTAAGATGTGAACAATCAAATGTACCTAAAAGGATAGGTGGTTGTAAGATCTGAGAGTAAGGATACATGGACATGGTTTCCAAAGGCACTTATGGGGGACCTTAACATAGATGAAAAGGGTGGTCAAGAGTGGGCATTCATCATGGATCAACAAAAGGTATCAAAACTTTATCCCTCTAGCCTTTTTGTCTTTATTTATCTTCTTAGATAATATAATGCAAGAGCTGACACTGGAGAGTGTACTATGCGGGGACTTTTACCCATCATCGAAGATCTCTTACCTAACGTAGAGCACAAGATGTGTGCTTGACACATATATGCTCACTAGGGGAAGAGGCATCGTGGTGTTTATTACAAAATGCTCTTTTGGTCGATGGTTAAGGCAATGACTCTACTGAACTTCAAACCTTTCTCGCAACATTTATATGGTTTGGACAAAGAGACTTAGAGCAATTTGATGAGGACAAAGCTGAAGCATTGGTCCAAGGCCTTCTTTAGAATAGATGCATGTTGTGATATAATTGATAACTATGTAAGGCATTCAATGGAAAAAAAAAAAAAAAGAAACGGGAGGCAAGGTGCAAGTCCATTGTGTCCATGCTTGAGGACATATAGATCTACATCAAGGGAAGAATCCAAAAATAATGAGATGAATACAAGAAGTGGCCTGGGAAGTTATGCCCAAGAATTGCCAAACAACTTGAGGAGAACAAGGAGAAATCAAGGTGGTGTGAGATATACTTTAGAGAAGACTCAAAATTCGAGATCCAACATGAAGGGCAATGCTACACCATCGCCTTAGACTACCAAACATGTAAATGTAGGAAATGAGACTTGATCGGGATTCCTTATTGCCATGCCATTGGTGCTATTGTTAATTTTGGTCGTAATCTTGAGGATTATGTTTATGTGTGATACAACAAAGAAATAATTAGGAACATCTACTTGCACACTATCATCTCCATTAGAGGTGAGAAATTTTGGAAGAAAATAGCAGTTGAGGGAGCCGAACTACTCCCCAAGCGAAGCGAGAGGGGAAGAATTCAAAGAAATAAAAGGAACTTGGAGTTGCTGCAGTCAAGTTTGGACAAAATGTAGAGGCATGGTTGGCCGATGAGCTGCATTATATGAAAAAAGATTAAACATAATCGAAGGAGGTGTCAATTGAGTGAAGGATCCAAGTAATGACAACACGAGTAGGTTGTAGCTTTACATATGCATATACTTTCAAGCATTGAATTCAGTTTCTCTCATGTAATCATGCTATTCTTGTTTGCAACAATCAACGAAGTTGGCGGAGGAAATCCATGGTATGGATGTGGTACTTTTATTTTTTGGAATGGTTAATGATGAAAATGGTACCTAACCTTTTGCAAAAAAACAATTAGGTACCTGAAGTTTAGTTTTGAACAATTTGGTAACTAAACAAAAGTTTTATTGACTTTTTTCATTCTTGAAATTTGGTTTTGATAATTTTGTACCCAAACAAAATTTTCATTGACTTTTTTCATACCTAAAGCTAGTAAAATGAGATAAAAAAAAGTTTATGAAAAGTTTATTCAGGTACTAAAATTTTCAAAATCAAGCTTTAAATATGAAAAAAGTCAACAAAACTTTATTTAGGTACTAAATTGTTTAAAACCAACTTCAAGTACCTAATTTTTCTTTTTACGAAAGTTTAGATATCATTTTTATCATTATTCCTTTTTTGAAATTAAAGTTATTGCAGTTAGAGTTGTAATTTTTTGTATATTTTATTTTGTCACTTTCTGGTTATTACGTTTTTTTTTTTTCCATAGCTTTAATTCATGTGCAGCTGGGGCTACTGATATTTAATTTAGTTAGGCATTTTTGTTTTGGCAGCAATGGGGAGATTTTGTAAATTATCAAATATTGTTTATTCCAATGTGTTGCTTGAAATAATATGGAGAATTCAAAGATGCATGAGCAAGAATTTGGATATATAGAATTACAAAGAAAGTTGGAATGTCTATTTTTGTTTGAATAATATAAATATTGCATCTTTTGAATCTGCCAAATTTTGTTCCTTTAGATGGCAAGTTTTGTGTTATAAATATAAATGCTGACAAATATTAACTTTACCATATTTTTTTTTCGAATGTCAAATTTACATGTTGTCTATAAATTATAAAATGAATTTAATGAAAAGGAAGAAAAGGAAACTTGCCAAATTTTTAAGAAAATTTGACTCCATTTAGTCATCCTTCCTCTACTTCTAACCTCAATTTGGCAGCCAGACTAGAAAGATTTGCATTGTAACTACTATAAGGTAATGAACACATTTGTTAAGCATATATATATACACACACACACACACACACAAGTGGATGACGCACCCGCGATGCATATGCAAATATGATAATTCAAAATTTATAAAAACCTCATTGCGAAACAATAAAACCATATAATTATATGTTGATGTGTGACGTAACATTGAAGTACATTTACAAATGAATGTCTATATGAAAAGCTATAAATAGATATGTAAAAGATAAAATAGTATTATGGTGTTGATAAGGTTAACCTACATTAAGCACCTGCTAGATTGATATATAAAGATACATGCTTAGACTTAAAAAGGAAAAGACTATATCTATTTAACTCCTATTTAATTCTATTCAAACCCTATTTAATTTCATAATTTCAGAAATATCAAAAATATTTTACACTCATATTTTACATCTTTAATTAGTCCTAAAAATTAGGAAATTAATTACAAATCATAATTGTAATTGTATTTTCCATGGTAACTTCTCCATGTTTGGTAACTACCATCCATAAATATGGTATTAGAGCTTTAGATCGGTATATAAAGATACATGCTTAGGCTAAAAAAGGAAAAAACTATGTCTATTCAACCCCTATTTAATTATATTAAAACCCTATTTAATTTCATGATTTCAGGGATACTAAAAATATTTTATGCCATATGCTAAAAACATTTACACTAAAAATATTTACACAAAAGACACCAAAATAGATACTTTTGCTTTAGTATTATATATATATATATATATATATATATAAACAGGGGGTTATTTTGATGTACATATCAAAGAAAATTAGGCATGAAAAATTTTATCAACCCATAATTGAAGCTTAAGTAAAGCTTCTCATAGAAAATCAAAGCTTTGTTATAGGATTAATATAGCTAAATTTTTTTAATATTTATAATTAAAAAGCTTATCAATGTATTGGATGAATCTTAGTTCAAGATCAACATTATACATCCATTGAAAGCACTGTAAATGTAGCATCTTAAACATGAATCGAACTTGACTATAAATGATATTTAGTGCAATAAATGTGCTTTGTCCATGATGTTCTATTTCGATCTAATTTATGCCTTTAGCTTCTACTTCTTTTCTAATTTGTCTAGATCTCATGATGGGTCCTCATTTTCCTCGTTTCTTTTTCTTGAAGTTGTGTGCAACATGTTGATATGTTTATCTCGTTGTTCAATAGAATGGGTTTGGAGCACCTTCTAATTTTGGTGAATGTGTTCCTCTTGACAATCCAAAGGCATAATGGAGGAAATCGCATAACTTATTGGAAATTTATCGCTTGTACAAAATGTTCCATTAAATCTACTAAAATTCCCTTCTTATCTTCATATTTTTATATGTCAATTTATTAAACACAATGATCATTTATTTTTACTTGTGGAAGTAACTTGAACCTCCCAAAATTATATTAAACTCTAGTCTCTTAGTATCAATCTCTAAATCAGTTGATGCATTACCACTAGTCCAAGTAGCCATGATACTCACATTATGGGCTACGCAATTTTTTCATCAGATATAATACAAAATATTGTGATGGAGAAATTGCAATATTACTAAGTGTGAAATAACTCAACTCCCAAATGGAGATTACAATAGCCATGGAAAGTTGACAAAAACAAAAGGTTACAAATTACTAAGCTAAAATTTCCCAACCTCTGTTCTACTGTCATTTTTCCAACCCCCAAAATTTCACTTCATCTACACCAGCATACAAAACTCCCACTAGTCTTCATGTCTTAAGCCATAATAGGTAAACAAAACATAACTATGACTATAAAACACGTTTATAAACACTTACATGATAACTTGAAAACAAATATTGGCATGACAATCAATAAAACCCGCATCATTTTTTCAAACACGAGTGTACCCACTTCTTGTTGGATTTAATTTAGACCATGTTTGAAAATTCACACTTGAGGTGGCCTACATTTAAGGAGGTCATTTATCATCTCTCTTTTGTATTGGGATATACTAGAACGTACCATCAGAAGAATCTACATTTGCCTTCCTATACCTTGCACATCTAAAAAAATCATCTTCCAAGATCATCATGCGTCTAAGATGTCAAAAGGAAACATCGCATACCACATCCACACCATGGATTTCCTCCTTCGGTGATGTTGCTGCAAACAAGAATAACATGATTACATGAGAGAAACTGAATTTAATGCCTAAAAAAACATGTATATGTAAAGCAATAACCTGCTCATGTTGACATTGCTTGGGTCCCTCACTTAATTGAGACCTCGTTCAATTGTGTCCAATCTTTTTACACATAGTGTAGCTCTTTGGCCTACCATGCCTCAACATTTCGTCCAAGCTTTACATGTACCACAATTCAATCTACTTGATGTCATCTTTTGTCACTTCCATCTTCCTCCATTTAAAAACATAAATTAGGGCATGAAAAAGTTCACAATGAGGTTTTAGAGGTTTCACAACTAAAATTAAGGTGCATTTGTTTTTTATTTGAGTCAATGTATGTTAAAAATCATGTAAGGTCAGTAAACTAATAAATTATGTCACATCATCATAGAAATAACGTCTATCTATAGAAGAGTGACGGAGGGACTAAAAGATACCTACTATAAAATGACATACACTAAATTGCCTAGATTTAAAGATTAGGCCCTAATTTGCCAAAAATCAATAGTACAGACACCTCCTATGCCATTGTCCCATCAAAGATGGCATGCAACCATAAATAACTTTGAATGGAGTCATATTGGTAGCTACATAAAAGGCTTTGTTACAAGAATACTAGGCATAATGCAACCACTTAGTTGATAACTTAGTTAGCCCACAACTTAGTTGATAGAAAAAAAGCATAAAAGATAAGAGTCCAAGCAAGACTTTAGAACTTCAATCTATCCCTCTGAATTAAGAAATGTTGAGATGCAACTGAACATCATGGATTTTACATAATTCACTCTAATAAAACTGGAGCTCTATTACTCACAAGTGATTGAGGACTTCAACAATGCTCCACTTCTTCTTTGGCAAATACATTAGCCAAAATTCTAACAGTACATGTCACGCCTCAAAAGGAGCCTAGTAGAATTAACCTAAAGCTATCATATCACGTGTGCACCTGTAATATGAGAGCCGTCTTGTAAGTCAGAGTGTACAAGACCTATTTATTTATCAATGTCTATTATATAATTGATGTATTATGTTACTGGATTTCAACTATGGGATCCAATTTTCCAATTTCTACTAAGATCGCAGAGAATCGGTATCCCCTACCAAATAATGAAATTGACTTCTAACTTATAAAATATAAAGTCTCATTTGTTTATAAAAATTATAAATTTTACATTCTAAGTGCAGTGACCTTATATATCTAATTCACTATAGTCTGATGGAGACACTCTTCACACATCCTTATTCTAGTCCCAATTAGCGTTATATTGCACAGAAACTATTAGGGAGTGAGCAAAACCATAGGCTCAGTGAGTTCATCCCTCACTACTATTGGTCATGCAAGTTATCAAAAATTAATTATACATTCATGCAAATCTATCTACACACAATATGAATGCAAGCAACACATATATGGGAGTCCGGATCCATAGACGATGTAGATTTACCTGTCTATATTTCAGTTGTCTCCCATACTTACCCGCATGGGACACTCGCTTACTTGCACGAGGCTGTCTGGTGGTACCGTCCATCTAAACTTACCCATTGCTAAACGCCATTGGTAATAGCAATTATTCCCCAACGTGTTCATGTGGTCTATGTTGGTGAATATTTAAATATATATAATGCCAATTTAATGGCGATTTTCACTAACCATCACCAATTTATGGTGAATCAAGTAAGTAGACCCCGACTTAGGTAACATCTATTACCAATACTGACCATCACCTACTAAAGGTGAATCCAGTAGATAGATCCCAACTCAGGTAACATCTATCGCCACGTGACCAGTGGACCCCGACTCAGGCAACATCCCACTGTCATAACAATACTCAGAAATGTCCCATGTTTATCTCATAAACTCTTTTAGTATAAATTTTTCTTTTTCAAAGGATATAAAAAGCAACCTGGAATATTCCAAGTCAGATTTCTTTAATAATACATTTCAAAATACTTTTGATTTCAAATTCAAGACATTTCCTACAGGGAGTCAAGCACATATGATGAGAATATCCAATTAGTTTAGTCGAATTATTATCTTTATCCATTTAATTTAGGTGATCATGCAGATGATAACACTCACATCAATTAGTCATTCCACATACAAGCAATACAATCAACATAACAACAACAGTAGCAATCACAACAAATAGTAGATCATCAAAATTCCCTCATCTGTGGTCCTCTCTAAATTGTTGTATAAGCTACTAGAAATTCGAGAATTGATCTATTTCTCCTATGAAAATGAAATAACAGATTTTATTATTCAACCGATCTATTCTTTTATTAGTTCAAAAATAAGATATTTGAAACAATATATTCACCATATTAATTAGGGTATAACTTATACTATAAGTTACACTAATTCTAATTTAGATGTATTTTAGAAATTACGTACTCCTTTTTTTTTGGTTTTACCTAGTATCAAGTTAATTGAAACTAATCATCTAATTTAATTACTAAATCTACTTTAATTAGATTAATCAACCGAACATGATTTTACTTAATAGAATATTTCATTTAGGATATATTAGCTTTATTTATATTATTTACAATTTATTGTCATTTATTAAGACAAAATACTTATTGATATAATGTGAATAACGCAACTAAACTCCTATGATCGCCTAATTGTCCTATTTTGATATTTAATTTAATTTCTATTATCTGTATCGGTCCTTTTTATGGTAGTGAATATTTACTACATATTATTAATTTTTATTTTTTTGTCTTGATCTGAGAATATTTTATATTTTATTTTTATCGGATATTTATGGGGTTCGTACTTAGTAAATTAGTAATTTACTACGATTTGCTATCATCATTTTATATCGTTCCTTAGCTTAATCGATTATAGCAACAAATATTTATTTCTAATTATTTATTTTTATCTTATTTCTCGTGATCTTATTGGATACTAAATATTTTTATTGAATAGTTATAGAATTCAATCTCAATAAATTGATATTTCATTATTACTGTTATTATCACTTTTAGACTGTTCTTTAATTTAAAATATCTAATATTTATTTTTTATCATTTAATCGTATTGTGTTTCTCTTATTCTACTTTATGTAATTATCTTGTTATTTTTGGAAATCACATTGTTCATAATTTTAACTTATTAAATTTTCCATTCTTATATATCTATCCTAGGTAATTGTTTAGAATATTTGTAATTCATTTATATTTGTACAATATATTAATATTAGCAATTTTATTGTAAGTGATATTTTTCAATAATTTTAGGAGTTGCTAAATTACATTTATCACATTGTATCATTCCCTTTTCGAGTATAGCATTTATTTCTTATTTATATATTATTCTTCTTCATTGCATATATATATACATATATGTATATTTAAATATATAATATAATATATACTGATTCGGATAAACAGGCTTGATTTGGGAAATTTTGCATGTACGCTGACAACAAACGCTGCCGGTATTGATTCCCAGATGCTGGTGTTCGTGTAAATTTTTACACAATTCAAACACCCGCGTTCACTGGCTTAAAGGCCACCAGTGTTTAACAAACACTGCCGGTGTTGCAGCGTACGCCGCCAGCTTTGAATTGTAGAGGTCGGCGTTTGTATAAGAATTTAGTATTTCAAAATTTACGTAGCCTCTGTTCCAGACTATGCCGCTTCTACACTGCCGGTAGAGCAAGGCATAAGGGCCGCAACCCACAGGTCGGCCCATTTACCCACTCAAAAAAGCATGCCGCGACCAATTTTTTTTTTACCTGTTTAATACGGGCCAAATTAGTCCAGCCCGTTTAGCTCGCGGGCCAAATCGGGCTAGCCCATGATGGGCCAAGCCTAGTCGGCCCACGGGCCAAGAGTAAAAAGAAAAAAAGAGAAGAAAAATGTAAGAATACAAATAGTATAATAACATATTTGTGATTATTTATGATATATTATGGAAGAAAATAGATTAATGCATGCATCATAAACATTATAATATATTTTTAAGTATATATTTATTGATTTAAACATAATATAATATCTAATAAATTATTTGAAAAACTTGTTTTGATTTATAAGTAATGAAAATGGTAACAAAATTAATTTTTAATATATATATATATATATATAGTCTTAAAATATATAAATATTCTAATTTTTATATAAGAAAAATAAAAAAAATTATTTAGCCTGCGGGCTGGCTCCTTTAGCCCGCGGGCCGGGCCCAAGCCGAGAAATATTGACCCATTTAAAAGTAGGCCAAAATGACCCTAGCCTGTTTAAACACCCATGGGCCGATGTAGCTCGGCCCGGCCCGGCCCGCCGGGCCCATTTGCCTATCTAACCGCCAGCCTATCCATGTAAGCCGTCGGCTTTGGGGGTATAAGCTACCGGCTTAGGGACGGCATTGGTACTGTTCATCATCTTCCTCATTTTTTCTTTGTTCGTAAATTATTTTTCTTATTTTATTTATGTATTATACATTCGTTTAAGCTAGTTCTAAGTGTTTATACATGTATTATATATATATATATATATACCAACGTATAACATATTATTGTTTGATGGTTCTAAACCTTCTCCTAGGGCTTGAACCGATCCTATAAGTATAGAAATATAGCTTAAGATCATATTTTAACCATCTAAACTTCTTAAAGTGAATTAACTTACCTTGATTTGCTTTCTTTCTTTGTTTATTCTTATTGTTTTTCCTAAGCTCTTGTTTGTTGTTTTCTTTGAGGTTGTATGTATATGTTTTGTGTGTGTTTTAAGGGCTGTAGGGAGCATAGATTTGGAGAGAATTTGGGGTTGTCTTATGTTTTTAATGCTTTGATCCTTTGTGCATTAAGAGCTTAATGTAAATGTATTTAAATGAGGAAAGGAGGATGCTCTTGGAGACAATTGATAGCTCCATTCCACCGAGAATACATGTTTCTACATGCATTAATTTTAGTCTTGCTTTGTTGGCTTCATTCCATTGGCTTGTGTGTATTTTAGTTGGCTTCAAATTGTATTATTTGGCCAAGTTGTAGATGCATTTCGGCTGTGTGGATTTCAAGAGAATTTCCAATGAATTCTTGGTGCAATTTGCACCGTATGTATACAAAATTGATTTAAAGAAAAAAAATGTAAGGGAGATAGGTTAAATGGAAATACAAAAACAAAGAGAAGATGATGAAATTATAACCAACAACTGTGTAAGGAGTGGGGAAAAATATAAACTTGTGAAAAAAAATAATTTTACGGGTCTAAGTGATACATATGATAAATATGGATTCGGTAATGTCTTTAGATGAAAATTTCCATATCTTTGTTATTAAAGATTATGAATAGTATGGTACACAGAATTTTTATTAAAGATATGTGTATATGTGTTTAATTTTTCACTTTTTGTTGGAATTTGTCACGTACAGTGGAAGTTCAAAACTTGAAGGAAATCGTAAGGTGAAACGAAATAAAAAAAAAAATGTAAGCGAGTTGGGATGATTGGAAATACAAAAACAAAAAGAAGATGATAAATTTATAACTAATAAATATGTAAGGAGTGGGCAAAAATATAAACTTGTGTCAAAGTCAATTTTGTGGATCTAAATGACACGTTTGATAAATACTGATTTGTTAATATTTTTTGGATAAAAATTTACATATTAACGATATTAAATATTCTGAATACGATAGTATACATAGAATCTTTAGTTTAATGCTTTTACTTTTTAGTTTTTATACCTGCTATCGTAAATTATATTTTGTTTAGTGGTATTTTGATAAATTAATAATGTCGACTTTATTATAAATTTATAAGGTTTGAAATTACATATGAATTCATTTCTATTTATAGATTTATTCTAAAGTTCTTACTATATTAGAAATTTAATATTTATTTTATATTAGTTGCTTGGTTCTTTTTACTAATTATAAGTTACTAAATCAGAATTTTAGTTTCTATAGACTCAGAATTATTTAACTTAAAGGTATTGATATATTTCGAACATTAAAACTTAAGTTCTTAAATATTAAATAGTTTTGTTTATTCTTTATTTCGAACATTATGAATTTGTAAAATCTTAGTAATAAATATTCTTTATTCTAATTTGTTTATACTAAAAATTTAAATCGCGAAAAATTTGGAGTGATTTCTGATATTTTTATTATAGTTCTTTTATGATTTTATGTTTTATTTATAATATTTATTATAATCAGGTTATGTAAAATCAAGGGGATTATAGTACAGGGATACCTTAAAAGGAGAAAATGACTACACTTAGATAAACAAACCACAACTACTAAAATCTCATCATGTCTAGGGTTGCAAATGAGCTGAGCTGCTCTCCAACTACTCGAGCTTGGCTTACTTTAGGCTGAGCTCGACTCCTTGATTGATAAATGAATCAAGCTTGAGCTTTTATTTAGGCTCGCAAACTGACTCATAAACAAGACTATTTAAGCTCATGAACGGGCTCCCAGGAAGGTTCGTTAATAAGTTCGTTAGCAAATTTATGAAATTTTTATGGATGATATATTATATATCACTACATAATTAAAATAACAACATTATTTTCTATTTTATATTTATGTATATATATTTATATCAACACTTATATATGTTATATTTTAGGTTTGAAAAAATTAGAAAATGGGCTATCTAAACAAGTTAAGCTTGACCTTAAATATTAAGCTTCATAAAAGCTCAGTAAGCTCGATAAAAAGCTTGGCTTAGTTCGAGCTCATTTAATAAGCTTAAACTCGACCTCGAGCTCAAACTAAAGCTTATTTAGCTAAATGAGTCAAGCCTAAGCCTAAATTTTAGGCTTGATAAAAAGCTTGGCTTGAGCTCGAGTTTAATAAATTTTAAACAAGCTAAGCCCGAGCCTTTAAAAGCTCGATTCGACTCGACTAATTTGCAACCCTAATCATAGTCTTTTGATTTGGGTAAACTTGTAATATAAACAAGAGAAATATCCTTCTACATAATGATTAGGATAGATGTGGCCATAGGAGACTTTTAAGAGAGAGATTGAAAGTTATTCCTTCAACAAGCAACATATGAAGTTCCTTCTTCATTCCAATCATTTTTATAAATTTTGCAAAACACCATCATGTCTATAGGGGTTGAGTTAAGAAAGGAAAACTTATACCTAATAATAAGAGGGGATATCAAGTTTGTTATTGTAATGTGATATATCCTTAACATGTGAAACCTTTTTGCATTAGTATTCATTAACCAACAATATAGAATCCTTCAACACATCAATTTTAATATCTTTCAAGATCCATAAATGGCCTATTTTTTTATTTGTTGATCCATAAATGACCTTAAACCAAAACCTAAATTACCCTCTTCATGCATGCATGATAGAGTATTATTAGCCTTACTAGTTTCTCTCCTTTCTTCTCTGAATCTCAAAATCATATCCTAACAATTTGGATTTTAGTAAGCTGATTATGTTAACTTAGAGTAGTAATATGTTGATGTAACAAATTGTGCAAACTTTTCTAATCCATGTGGACAATATTTCAACATTAAGCATATTTGGCCACCAATAATGTGAAAACAATAGAAGAGCTATGAGCTCTAGGTTCTATCAGCCGATGATTTACAAAAAATAAGTTATTAGTTGGTTAGTTGATGTTAGAATAGCTTTAATACCCCTTTTCAATGCATTACACTCAACAACAAAGGGCTTAGAAATTTTGTATTGCCAAAAGAAGAGCAATATTAACATCCCTTTTGTAAAGTGAGAAAGCATCTAATGCATCATTGGTCTAATGGAAATTATATGTTCTTTTAACAAAAAATTGTGATTTAATAGCAATTTTCCCATAATATTTCATGAGGTTACAATATATCCCATCAAACCTAAAAATCCATTATCAGTCTTTGTTATAGTAGGTAAAGGCCACTCCAAAAGACCTTGAACCTTGGATAGATCCATCTTGACCCTATTGACATCAATTATATAATTAAGATACTCAAAGGAATGTTCCTTTAATTTCCTTTTGTTTGATAGTAAATCCTTTAAGAACTTCGCATACCTTGGAATCTATAACAAGGCTTTCATAAAAGGTAAATTAATGTATAATTTCTTAAAAAGTTATAGGAATTTACTAAACTACTCATTAGATTTGTCCTTCTGGTGTTTGATACTCTTTAACTTACTAAGATATTGTAACTTCTTACTCTTACTCCTTTTCTAATGAATATTCTAGGGCTCGAGGTTGTTCTTGAACTTGATCCTCCTTTCTTATAGCTTGCTCTTCAACAACCTTTTCCTAAGCATTAATTGTTTTTCACTTTGAAGAGCAACTCCTTAACTTTCTTGTTAGGATCTATCTCTCTTTTTCTAGTAAAGCTCCTTGTTTTCCTAGTAATGTGTTCAAATTTATCTCTATATTTTGAATGAAAGCTTCTTGATTCATCAATGATGCTTCAGTGCTTTGGAAATGAGCTTTATAAGCTTGAATAAAATTTGTAAAAAGTTCATCTAAATTTGGTCTATTCTCTTGAGGTAGGTAACGCTTTACTTTAGATAATTGTTAAATAAGTCTCTATTAGATTTGATTATTCTAGGATTCAAATAGTTATTCCGCTTGATATGTAGACATTAGGAGAGTGTCCTATGAAGTCAACATGTTCAATATATTCTTGATAGTCTTCTATAATGTAATCATCAATCCCCGCTAGAGATTGTGTTGTGGGGCAACTAATAATCCATCAGGCTTTTTGTGTAAGACTTACACCTATGCTAGAAGTATTGTGGCAACATCTATATCATATAGGCTTGCAAATTTGTGTATGGTTCTAATATTCTCCAATTAATAGTTGTTCATTGTCATCTTTACCACCAATTTTTCACTTGTTTAGGTGGCTTGGTATATAATCAACCTCCCACAGCAACATTAATCATTTGCCTGGTTTGTATATCAAGACCATTGCAGAATGTTCATAGCTTCATCCATAAAGGAAGACTATGGTGTAGGCATCTTCTCGATGACTTCTTAAAATGATCCTATGTATCATACAAGGTCTTTGTTTCCAATCGAAGATAAGTAGATATATGGTTTCTCAATTTTTTTCATCTAGGTAGGTAGAAAATTTTATCCAAAAAAATTTCAACTAATGCAGTACAAGTTGTCATTAAATTTCTCATAAGGGAATTCATTCATTGCTTTGCTTTGCCTCTGCATCATCACTAGCCCCTTGAACCATCAGTATTGCATCATCACCAACCCCTTGAACCATCAGTCTCACATTGGGTTTTATCATAAAATTGACTGCATCAGCTCTAGGTTTGATAATGTAGGAAGTAACTTTGATCAACTGAAGCTTTATATAACTAGACATTGTCAACTGTGGTTGATCTTAATCTTGATTGCGCACCAGCTCTTAATTGTTATATTGAAGCAAAATCTTTATAATTTCCTATAAAGAAAATTTTGAAAATTAAAAGCTCTTTTTAATAGATTAATGAGAAAGGCTAAAAGACTAAAAGAATGGTCAAATTAACAAGATAGCTGACGTTCATAATATATGGTCTCTTGTGTCAAAAATTTAGTTATAAGGCAAATGCACCTATTGTATATAATATAATGAACTAATCAAGTGTGGTGTCATAAATACTAGTACTTGCTTTAACATTATTATTCAATAAGGAAAATTTCCTTGTAATTAATCACAATTATTCTAATCAAGTCACCAAGAAATTAAGAAACTATTATAATTAATAACAGATTTGCAATATCAACATATTTAGACATTGCTTTCCTCAAAATTTGCTATGTAATTTGCATAAAATTACAATTTCATCTCTATATTCTTGGACTATAGAAATAATTAAATTAGCTTAATGTCTCTCTCAAGATAAAAAATCCCTAACCCTAAATTAATTAATTGAAATTTCTTCCCAATTAAAACCCCTAAAATCATATTACTTTCAATATATATCCACTATTTGAATTTCTCTATTAGATTTGACCCTAATCTAACAAATTGGTGTTGTTTTATGTCTAAGATTGCATCCACTTTCATTCAATTATGTAGATGAAATTACTCATGTGATCTCTCAATCGATATGTGCTACATGTGCAATATCAAAATTTAAATCGATACTCTATAAATACCAAGTCAACACAATAAAGCACACATAATTGAATCACTAGAATGTAGAAATTTTATTGAACTAAATTGAAATAATTTCTAAATAGAAATTCTAAGGTTTTGCAAGTTTGAATATAAAAGGAAACTACTTCATTGTTTAATATGAAAAAAAGCACAAGGAGCAAAAATTCATCATCATTAAATTCTTGTAAATCAGATTCTTGACTCCACTTTTGCTTCAAAAACTTTAGAAAAAGAACTCTGTAAAAATTGTTTTGTAATGTTTTAAGGATGAGGTCAATGATACATGAATTGTATTTGACAAGACTTTATATACAAAAATGAAATATACATGGATTAGTAGAGATTAGGACCATCTTTCCTATGTGCATTTCTCAAGCGCATCAACAAGTAAAGTTTTCTATGTAGTGCATGGGCAAATTACATGGGCATGTTTCTAATTGTGTATCTCTCTAACTTAACACTCCCCAAATTCCAAAAGCTCTTCAGTGTAAACAAGTGTATGCTGGGACATGTACTTCTTCAAAGCCTTAAATTTCTTCCAAAATACTTGATTAAAATCTTCATTATCCTTAGTAATCCCTAAAAGATAAATGTATTTCAATTAAGTATCAAATCCAAGTAAAACACCCCGTCAAAGTTATAGGAATATCATCACTTTTGACTATTAAAATAAGTATAAAAATATTTACTATACTATGGTACTACTAGAACCCCTACGTCCCCATTGTGTTATTCGGAGCCATGAGTACTCCAGCATTGCTTGTTGTACCTAGAGTAAATAAATATCTAAGTTAGTGTTTGAGACATTAGAATAGGAATGTGCAAACATATAATGTGTGTTTGTACTATTATGTATCCTATTTCAACTCGCTCTTTTTTTTTTTTTTTTTTTTGTGACATCACCCCCTTAATAGCACTTGTACCTCTCTTACCATATGAGTTAGACTACAAGTTCTAGGTTAACATTAATGACTACCAGTTGTGTGAACACACTAGATATGATAGAGCATATACTTATAGATGGTTCTTGATGGAAAAGATGATTATATTTTTATAGATATTTGATATTTACATTTGATATGGATTGTACTTTTTTAGAGCTTGCATGCTCAAATCTATATATATTTATAATTTGATGTTACTGTTTATGGGCATAAATACCTCAAATAAATGACACCATTTGCAATTATATATATACACATAGATAGATGAACAGATTGCAGATTTTCAATACCAAAACTTTCAAAATCTCTAGTTTTCAAATGTTAATTTATTTCAAAATTTAATCCAAGGATTTCATAAATTAAAATTGATTACAAACACATATAATAACCTTAGCTTTACATACTCTATTTAAGTAGGCTATGTGGCAAATTATTATCACCATAAACATTTTAGGGCATATAGAATTGGTTAAAAAGTAGCAACTACAGTAAATCTAGGGAATGCTCCATTCACTAACTAATTGTGGAGGATTTTTTGCCCTTTTAAAATTCACAAAAAGAAAAAGAAATACAATGATAAAACAACTAAGATAATTAGTGTCACCAACTACCAACAACTAAAATAACAAAAATAACTATATAAGTAACTCCCAGCTATTAGTAAAAGTTTTAACATACATGTCCATTTTATTTTTTAAGTGTAATATTAAACACCGATTTAATATACAAACTAGTTGGCTTTTGTGTTAGTGAGTTATACCTAATATCGATTATGTCGATATTTTCTTCAATTATATGGAAAAAAAAACCCTAAAATTTCATATTATAGCTTAGTCAAGTCAATAAGCTAACCATTTTAGTGTTAAAACTAAGTTCATTAAGTTAGGCACGTCATTAATTAGAGATAGAGAATGTGGAAACTGAGAACTTCAGAATTGATATAAAAAATCTCGACTCGATTAGCATACGAAGAGCCAAAGATATATGAAAACCTAGATTTGCTTGTATGAAAATCAAGAACCCTATAGTATATAATAGTTAAATTATTGGATATAATGAAGATAGGAAAGTCTCATAATCATGGTTATCAAACTGTCAATTTTATTACTTATTGGAATGTATAGAACTTGTAGAATCATATATAATCGTATAAAATCAGTAATATTGTAAACATATAGAATCAAACACTTATATTCAAAATTCCACTTTAATTCTGCACCTTTTATATTCAAATTGATTAATAAAAAACAAACAAAATTGGGAACTCAGAGAATCATGTATTTAACTCATGAATTTGAAAATTATGCTTATAATAATCAACAAGCCTCTTAAGAAATACGCAAATTCTTGACAAGTTTAGACGAGCGTAAAACTCTATATAATCTCATAGAATTCATTCAAAACTAAAATGGTTCATTACATGTTCAATGCTTATAGGCATAATATAAATTCTAGTTGGGCTTTATTTGGTTTGTTGGCATGTTAATGACATGCTATTGTTTTTTGTTTAGAATATTTATTAAGAAATAGATACATATAAAAAATAAATATTTTTACTCATAAACAAATTAAATAGACATCAGATACATATTAGATACAGATAATATACAGATGTAGATTAGATATAAATACAAATATATATATATGGAAAATTAGACAATCCAAACAAGCTAAATAATAAAGGAAAATAAAATAATATCTTATAAGCTAAGAATCATAAAAGGAAATGATATAAAATAGGAAACAAAATAAAATCCTAACAATAATTGCCATTGATAGCTTATTTTATAATAGGGAAAATTAGGTACATTGACTTTTAAAAGGTCTAGTTTCATACGTAATTAAACTTTTCATATCGCTAAATACCATCCACTCAATTGTTGCTTAACATACGTAACTACAAGAAAAAAAATAAAAGAGTAGGGATAGTGAAAAGGAACACAAAAAGTTTAATCAGGTATAAAATTAAACTTTTTAAAATTTTAAGAACTAAAAAGGCTTCTTTTTTCTTTATAATAAAATCCATTCGGTAACTATTAACTAAAAATAAACTTAAAAGGATACAAACTAAAAAAGGAACATAAAAACGATACGGAAAATATGCTACTTAGAGTATCATGTCTACGTTGTTTAAGGAGTTATTTAGAGTGTCATATGAGCATTTGAAACAACTTTTTCTGTTGAGCAACTCTTTACTTTATCATGATTACTTTATGAGAGTTACTTATCTACTCTTTCTTTTTTTTAATTTTATGGTTCTTATTTTATTTTATTAACTTAAAATAATGTATATTTTTTATAAAGATTAAATAAGTATGGAAGAAACAATGAGAGGAAGAGTGAGACGATTATTTTTTATAAAAATTAAATAAGTATGAAATGACCAATTAGAGAATGAGCGAAAGATTGCTTGCTCAAACAAATTTGATTACTAAGCAATCTATTTTATTGTATAAACAACTCTCATATTACCCTTATTCGTTGAAATTTTTATCAATTAAAAGGATAAAGATGCTCTTAACACGGATGAATGCTCCCTTGTTGACGATCCAAACATGAATTACTTGGTTCCTCTTATGATCACTTTCAAAATTATCATTCTTGGTGCTATCTTTATGCCTCTATGTTGAGTAATATACACCCAAGACCTATATCACAATATCAGCCAAGAGTCCAGGTAAAACTCTTACTTTCACAATCAAAACATCTACATTTCATAGTTTTACTTGCACATGAAACTTTAACATAATTTTCATAATATGTAACAATATATTTAAATGCAAAATTGCATAAGTCAAATCTTATGAATATATGCTTACAAAAAACATATGAATATAAAATTTTCATAAAAAATATATCAAGTATTTAAAAAAAATGTCTTTTCAAAAATATATTATATATATATATAAAAGGAAAGCTATTCTCTAGTGGAGAAAATGAAATTAATATTGATATTTAAAAAAATTAAAAATGCTATTAGAATGAAAATGATCTCAGTTTTAGGTAAATTAAATTAATTTCTTGAGAAATGATGTTATAGGTGATTGATATCGTCTCTTCAAGAAATGTTCTCATCTTTTCGAGAATGAGTTTAAGTTGATTATTTTTTTAGATTATATTTGTATAGTTAAAAAAAAAAACAGTGATTTTTTTATTTCATAATCCGACGGGGATTTCCCAATTGGGGCCCGAATTTTGTCGCAGTTGTCCGAGGGAAGCATGCAGGGTGCTCGTGCTGCTACTTCAAAAGTAAACCGGGGACTTGCAACAATTGTCTGAAGTCTAGCTGTTTGTATGTTCTGAACAGAACAGGGTGGAGAGAGAGAAAGAGATGTTGCCACTCTCAGCAAGAAGATCACCAGCTTTGTCCTTTAAGTTTTTACTATATCAAGCCTCCTCTTGCGTACATTTACCAAATCCACACCTTCCTCTTTCAAACCCAGCATGAAGAAGCAATAACTTGGACGACGCCGTTCCAACTTCCGGTATCAGTCGACCCCTTTCCGAGATACTCAAACAGCTTAACAAGAGAGTCCCTGACTCTCTCATCAAACTCCGTCATGAAGATGGCTTCTCTATCAAATTACGTACCATGGTCATTCGCCTCTCTCTCTCTCTCTTTCTCTTTCTCCATTGTTGTACACTATACATAATGGTAAAGGTACAATCTTGATGATTTCTTTGCAGGCATATAGTTAATCAAATCATGAACTTACATGCTCGAGGTACTTTGTGTTGCTTACTCACTTGTGGCCTTTATAGTTACTACTGTGATCTCGGGTTTGAAAAGGATTTGTTTGTTTGTTTTGATGTTTTTAGAATGGTCTGGTGAGGTTCGAAGCATTACATATTCACCGGATGCCAAGTCCGTCTCCGTCGTTTACCGTGTCACTCTTTACGGGACTGATGCAGAGGTATATATAAAATTGCATTCCTTTTCCCTTCCTTAAATTTCAAAACAAGTATGAACTACGCTAAGACATTTTCGATTAATTTAGAGTTTGAGGACTAGATTGTTTGGAGCCTAGTTGTAAAGATGTTGCGTGGTTTGCCTTTTCCCATGGGATGGGTAATTCAAGTGGCTATGTGAAATTTAGATTTTCTTTGAGGAAGATAGCTTTTGATGGGTGTGCAATCCATTTTAGTGAATAAACTGTAAAAGTAAATTCTAAACTCTGACCAGGGGTTATGAATATCTTGTTTTAATTCCCAACATTTAGCCACAACTACCCCGTTACCTTCATCAATGAATGATGTAATAGAATTGCTATTATGAATAAAACAGAGTTATAATAGGGTTTTAATTTGTTAAATTTTTATTTAATGAGGTATTTTGGAAAAAAAAAAAATCAATTTCAGTATTGAATTGCTATTTATAGGGTTAAGTGATAAATAGTAATTCAATGTTTTTGTAATAAGAAATCATTATTACGATTAACTAAATACTATAATAGCTATTTATAAGAAATAATGTAGTGTTTGAATTATTATTACAACAAAGTAAACAAGCTCTTGCGGAGACTTGTTCTATAAGTGTCAGATCAGTGTAATTATGATGACAATCCTCGCCTTAGTGAAAAGAGGAAAATAATTTCACTTCTCAAATGGCTTCTTATAATTTGGAATGACAATATTGAGGTTCTCAATATTGCAAATAAAACCAATGACTTTATGATGAAAATATTACATTTATGCTTTAAGTCCATTTTCAGAAATAGTAAGCCATTTTTTTTTTCCCAGACATCTTCAATTTCAAGTTTAATATGTTTGAAATGCAACTTGCTGTCTTTAGGAATCATATGAATTCCTGTGCTTAAAACATGGTTATTTCTGGCCCTGAATTGGAACTTTTGTTAATTCAATGGCGTATATGTTTGAGTTAGTTGTTGTACGTCATGTAAACCACACCTTCTAAATTCCATCCATTGGTTTTCACCATCCTCAAGAAATGGTGGAGTTTGAACCCAAGACCCATGCTCATGATGACTGCTCCTATGTCCAACAACCTAACGACTCCTTTAGGATGGTGGTGATCTAAAAAATTCTAAATGTATGAAGAAAGGGTCACAGTAGTTGGTGTCTACTTATTTGCCATTTTCTTCTACAATTCAGTGCAGAATCTAGGAAACCCAAAGGAACCTATAACCAATATAAAACCTGGCAGAACGGTTCACCTGTTGTATTTGAGTCCGTTAGCTTTTGGACATATAAAACACCCTACGAAATTTATTTATTGGAAGCTTTATCCTCAATAAATGGTGTGATTTTAACCATTATCCATAGTCTGTCCACCTAAGCAGTCCTTCGAAGTGGTGAAGGTTTGGAAAAATTTATCTTTGAGAAGAAAGGGTTGCATTATTTACTTGTACCTATTGCTTTATCCCTTTACATATTAGTGCAGACTCTACAAAACCCAGAGGCAATTATGACAGGTATAAACCCTTTGGAGGAATCCTTCTGATGATGTTCTTGAGAACAGATTTTGTCTGAAGAGAGATCCTCCATTTTTACCCACCCCCCCCAGCTTGGGAGCTGAAGGGTGTAATAATTAGTCTACAGAATGCATAGGTTGAAGGCCCTATGTACAAAATTTTAGCCATTGGAGGATAATATTTCAGTCAATTGTTAGCGCTGATGGAGTATTATCTACTTTTATAAGGAACAGGTCAGTCCAGTAGTACAAAAAAATGGATGTTCGTCCGCATTTCTGCTGGGAAAAAAGACTAGGATCTTTTGGCTTGAGTAGCCTGCTCCCATGCGAAATCTCACTTTGGGTGCTATATAACCAATTGGGGATCAGTAATCATATAACTCAATGTCCACAGCAAGCTCTAACATGTGCTCTAGATCTTGTTCATGAAAGGCTCATCAATTAAGGAACCTTGACAGTCGAATTTGTCTACTCTATATATGTCTACATTGGGAGAGGGCAGAAATTTTACAGTAGGTAATTGTTCCTTGTATATCCGTGTACAGTATGCTCTTTACTGTAGCCTTTAACCATGGAAAACTAGCTGCTACATTTGCCTCCTGCCACCACATATGCTAAGAGCTACTACATAGTGCAACCTATTGAATATGTTTTTGTAATAGTTAACATTTGAAAAGCTTTTGTTATATAACTGTATAGATCAGATTGCAAGAAGTTTTTATTGGAAAAAAATAATCTCCAGGAAAATTGAAAATTCCTTCCCTAAAATGTACCATATTCTGTACATCTGGACTTCTGGTTTTTCTGAACTTATACATCCATAATTTTCTCTATTCTCTCCCCCAGTGATTCATTATCAATCAACAAAGAAGATAGGCTTCTTCACTAATGGCATGGTTTGGTGTTTTGGACCTTTTATTTTCTGCGTTATTCAAGTAGAAACTTCCAATCAAATAAAAAATTAAGGATATCATTATTACACTGCATGTTCTAACCTCAATTACAAATTCTCTGGGTGATGAGGATAGAGATGCATAGAAAACATATCATAATTCTAAGGGGCATATTACCCTTGGAACTTGGAAGTACAGAATTAGGAAAATGGCAACAAAAATTTCCTAATTCTTGAATGTATCCATGGGTGAGGGGAATTTACAAAGAGATTGCTAGAGTTACAATCCTTAATTAACAGATGTGCATAAGAGTGAGAGGATCTTTTTTTGCCTGATCAAGAAAAAAAGTAATGTCTCTTGGACTGCAAAATTTCATGCAATGTGTGAGCAATAGCAAATGCAATATGTAGTGTACAATTTGAGTAAGAAACCTGTTAAGTCGGGGAAACATATGTTATTTTTTGGCCTCTCAATTTCTGTATATGTCAAAAGAAAGAATTCTAGATTACATTGATAATTCTTCCAACAACTTTTATTAAGCCATCTGTGGAGAATCGGGATTAAAATATATTATAAACTTGGAAAGTCTTCATCATTCTTGGAGAGTGGTTGTGCTATCAACATAAAAGGTCTAGAGTGAACATATGCACCTTTTACAGTGAGTTGAGAACAGAGTGATGGTAATCAAATTGCTCAAAAATAAGCAAAGTTAATTATGATTTTCTTACTTAGATGCTGAAATTCTTTTTCCCCCTGGTATTGCCTTAGATGTACAGGGAATCAACAGGGACTGCTCAAGTAAATGATGCAGGTTATGGAGATGCTGTACAAAAGGCGGAGGCCATGGCATTTCGACGTGCTTGTGCACGCTTTGGTCTTGGGCTGCATCTTTATCATGAAGATATGCTATAGAACGGTTCTGGATATTCATCTCGATGAATGCTGGTGTAGAAGTGCTTTAAGGGAATGCTGTTCAAAAGACATTTTATTGTCTGTATCCTTTTGAGTCGCATTTCCATACGGTGCCTATTTGTATTTTGTGTGCTCCTCAAACTTGAAATAGCTATAGAGGCTTTGACGCTTTGTCATGAGTCAGAGGCAACGGATTGTGCGTAATTTTGGATGCAAAACAGGTCCTTCGTCATCTTCTTGCACATCTTTTGTGAAGATAGAATTTGTATTTTTTTGTGTTGTTCCTTGCCAACAAATTATCTTTCTAGTGTATGTGTAGATTTACTTTAGCCTATAGTGATACATTTGTTTGCCTATGTGTTTTAGCATATATAGGGATTCCCTTTGCTTAAGAGACTACGATCCGTTGATATTTCTATTTAGGACTGCATGGAGCGTTTCCATGCTTTATCCGACACATTTTGGACACTCGGAAAGCATGTCAATCATTTAAAAGAAAGACATGGGTCCCAAAATATTGAGCAATGATGCAAATTATCACTCTATTTTGAAATTTAAAAGTCACGATAAAGACGTCCAATTGCTTTGACCTTTGTTTGTCTCAAACACCATGGATTAGAGTTAGAGCTACAAATGAGTTGAGATGAGATAGTACAGTATTAAGTTTGACTTTAAACTCAACTCGAAATTTCAAAACTTGAGCTTAACATTTTAACTGCGAGTTTAGCTCAAGTAACACTATAAGCTCAAATTTGATTTAGTTAAGCTCATTTATGCTTGGCTTACATTAAAAAAATATTTTAAATTTTAATTTAACTAATATTAATAGTCAAACTCAATTTGATTCGATTAATATTGATACTCAAGTCAGAATTCAATAGATGTTGATTAGGCTCGCAAGCTAAACATATGAAGTTCAAGTTCAGCCTGATAAACTACCGAGTAATTTAAGCTCGAGCTTGGCTTGATTGTTCTCAAATTGAACTCGAGTTTATATTGAATCAAACTCAATTAATTTGTAAACTAATTTGGTTCATTTGTGCCTTTACTATAAATAGTTTAGGTTTGGAATCTCCTTAACAGTTCAACGTAATGTTAAAAAAAAAAAAAGAAAAAAACCCACTAATCTCTTTTCCATATTAAACAAGGGAAATATGGTTGGAGGGGGGAAAAACCAATAAAACCAATGAAGAAAATATTAATGTTTAATCTTGTCCCTTTTCTCAATGTTTTCACCTCCACTTATCTACCTTGTCCTCCACTCTATAACTGTTATCTGTTATAAACATTGGTCGATACCTACGCATATATATAATAAATTTGACAAAATCCATCGTTTCAACTTAACCAATCCCACAAGTAATGAAGTCAGACGCCAAACCCATGATAGGACAATAGCATGATCATTGTACTTCCATTGACATGAATTAGATTCAATTATTCCTCCCTATTAATTGTATAATGCATGTAGCAAATTAATATGAAAAAATAAAAATAAAAGGGATGAAGGTAGTGAGTTAGACATCTGTAGTTCCCAAACACTAGAACTATGCAATTCTACTAAGATGATAATAAAGACACTTTTTCAATCAACCAAGAAAAGGGGGGCACAATTGCCAGAAAAATAGCAAAAACTACACGAAGATACAACTTTCTCAAAACATATGATATTAAATGGAGGGCAAATTATTAAAATAAAAGGATCGTGTTTTGGGACTTTTGCGAAGAAGTAATGTCATGCCCAAAATCTAAAAAAACCGCAACTCATCATTTGTCCTAGTTAGTTAAAATATACAAAGCTACCAATTCATTGAAGCATAGTTATTATCTATTGATCAATTTTAATATTTGGGAAAATGCTTATTAATGCTATTTGAAGAAAATATTTTAATTAAAAGATCCATCTTTTTAACTTTTTATAAAACCTTTAAATATTCCAAGTCCATAATAACCCATATAGAGTCCAACCATGTTCAGAATCATAAAGTTCATCAATCCAAAGTCCATAAAAGTTTAAACAAAGTATGAAAGTTTAAAGTCTAAATCAATAGTAGCGGCAGTAACTAATATTTTTTGACACTCTAGCTAACAATATCCAAATCCTATACAATCATTGGCATAAAGATTATCATCTTAAATAATTAATATCATTAAAGTGAATCACGAAATCCAACACACAACAACTGCATAAGCATGCATCATGTTATACCGCTTACATACTTATTTATAATGCAATAGCTTGGGAATTAAATGGCTCAAGGAGTTGTAACCTAATCCACCACTGGAGAATTGCAAAACTTAGCTTGGACGGTCATCATGGTGAGTAAATCAAGATGGAAAAGCTTACTTTAGAAGGGATTAGTTGTGCTTGAAACCTTATGAAGGCCGAACTTAGGTTGAAGTGAGTTTAGATGAAGATTAGAACAAAGTTTTATAAATAATCCATTAAAGCACAAAGAGGTTCAAAGCATTGGTGAAGTTTTAGACCATTAGCCAACGGATGTGACAAAAGATGTAGGGAAACAAGTTCTAGGGCATTCAACAAAAAATCTAATGGAATTAGATCAAAAGCTTCGAAGGTTTGAAACTACGTCAAAAGTTCATATGGACCAGTGATAGATTCGGGCAAGCATCAAATAAAGAAGAATATATCATGATTTAGTCAACGCTACATGGTTTCAAGAATTTCCTAAATCCAATACTATTGATATGGTCGTTTTACTAAGTAAAATTTTGTACCTAGTAGTGTCCTTCGATAGAGCAATCAAGTTTAGATATTGTTCCCACAATAATCTTCTCAAATATTAGTAATTATTCTATCTTTGCTTTATAACCTATAAATTCAAGTATTTTAATTAACTAATTAAAACTACTATTCTTAATCAAAAATCTCAAAATACCAATCAAGATTATAACTTAAAATTAAAGTAATTCATTCACAAAACTTCCTAGATATCGAATCCTTACTAAGTTTTCCTTACAGCTTTTGTTTTTAGTCTTCAATGATTAAATTAACTTTCCTGAACTGTGAAATTCCCCAATTAGACTAATACCTCTTTCAAGATTACTAATCCCTAAACCTAAATTTATCCAATAAAATTTCTTTCTAATCAATATCAATAGAGCAATTACATTAACATGCAACGAGTCCTCTATCAACTACATGGTCTAAATCCTAGTTTCAACTTATTGTAGAAGACTTATGCATCCTATTTCTATGATTGCAATTGAAATTCTTTAGTTATGCAAGATGTATTTATGATAGCAATCTTTCAATTAAATATTATAAAATCTAACATGAATCAATACACTAGAAATATTAATTCAAGAAACAAATAAAATATACATAATTAATTTCGAGAAAAACTAATTATCATTTAAGATTAAAATAAATTTCAGTTATAGTTTAGACTGAGGGTTCATCAATGCCTAGATAAAAAGATCTACTACTCTTTAGAAAACATGATCAAAGGATACATAAAAGATAAGAATAAGAAAAATATGACTCCCCTTTGAATTATGTAGTCTTACAATCCGTAGTAATCTCCTAATGTCTTGACTTGATTTAGATGTTTTTTTCTCTCTAAAACTCTCTCTAAAATCTTAGAAAGTTCCTTTCTAAATAGCTAAACTTATCTATATATAATAGGGTAAAGATATACTTAATACGAGTGCCATTATGACCATGTTTGAGCTTATGTTCGCTCAAATCTTTTCACAAGATATTCATCAATATGCTAAACATAACCTCTAAACACTAATCGTGTTCGTCTTGTGTTTCCTGTCTTCTTGAATTTGTAAACAAACATTAGTTAAACATTAAGTCATGTTTCACTAGTGTTAACCATCTATGCTGAACACAAGTAAAACATCAGGTCATGCTACAACTCATGTTTCCTTTCCATTTCAAGCATGACTCAAATGTAAGATCATGCTTCATATTGTGATTAAAACTCAATACTTCTTCATCAAAACTCGAATAAACATGACCTTGATATCACTTTATGCCACGCCTCAAAGATGGCCCTAATAGGATTAATTTAAAGTTATCATACTATGTGTGCACCCGTAATATAAGAACTGCCTTGTAAGTCAGAGTTTACAAGACTCTACTTATTTATTAATATATCTTACTTAAATGATACATGTACATATAATATTATCGAGATTCAAATACGGAATCCTATTTTCCATATTCTATCAAGATCACAGAGAATCGGTATCCCCTATCAAATAGTAAAAACGAGGTTTCAATCTTTGCAATTTATCTATTTTGCAATCTAAGTTCAATATATCTTATATATCTAACTTTAATAGAGTCTAATGGGAAAGCACTCTTCACACATTCCTAGCCTAATCCCAGCTAGCATTATTCCTACACAAAAACTGTTGGGGGGTAAGTGAACTACGGGCCCAGTGAAATAAACCGACCAAACCACACATCAAGCAATAACAAAAAGTTTAATTATTAAGTGTATGCAATGTAACAATCAACCATATTTACAAGTACAAGCTTGGATATCCGGAATCCAAACAAGATGTAGATTTATTGTAATCCCTTGATATTTTAGATAACCTGAATATGATAATTAATAAATCATAACATAGAATCTTGAAGAACTTCGAGAAAAAGTCACAAAGGCCACTCCTAATTTTTCGCGATTTAATAACATTAAAGTATAAACAAATTCTATTATAATTAGAAATATTCGAATCCTTATAGATAAAATTTTGAGGCACAAAATATAACTTCCATAATCATAACTAATTAATAATCAAGATGAATAAATTTCTAGGCAATAAAAGACAATATTTCGCAACACAAGTAAAATTCTACAAGTGATTATAAAAGCCTTAGATTACACATATAAGAAGAAACAATTAATTTTAAAAGCCTATTGGTTAGAAAAGGATCGCTAAAGTTCAAAAATATGATATGATTAAAAGAAAATCAATATTTATAAATCTAGACCTTAGATAAAAATATATATGTGCATATACAAGATATATACTAAAGAAATATTTTCAAAAAGAATATAACAATAATAGTATGATTAACATATAATATAAATATGATAGTAAATTAGAATCCTAAATATATGATAGATATTGTATTTAAGACCCGATTAGATCTTAGTTAGAAACTTTAGAGTATTGTGAACCTATTTATCATCTAAAAACCTTAAGAATCTAAATAAATAAATGCATTAAAAAAACTCCAAAGATAGATTTTGTAATCTAAGTGAAGAACCAAGTATAAAGTATAATGTATAAATAAATAAATGGCTTTAAATTTTAAATGCATTAAAAAGCTAATAATTCATGGTATGTGTATAATAAGAATAACCTATTAAAGATAAAAAAATTAGGGATATAAATACCCAATGAAGAGCTATAAACAGACCTACAATTAATTATTTAGACTTTAAATAAAAATTTAGACAACACCATAATTTTAGTTAGAAAATTTAGAGTCTGTAGATATCAATTTATATTTTGACCTATCGGACCCTAAAACTTTAATCATGTAAATTTTAAACTCAAAATTTCAAACTCAACAATATTTTTAAAAATATTTTAGGATCTTAAATAAATTGTTGGAAATAATATTCTCATATAACTAACATAAATATACGCATAGGAGACAGTTTTTGATGAATTAGCTAGATATTTGAATTTATTAATATTTTCTCAAATGTTGTTACAAGTCATGGTGAAAATTGGAAACACTTGGCCACTCAAAATTGCTCCAAGTCTCTCCACCATATGTAGCTAGTTAAGAGAGTAGTGAATGGTCCATAAAGAATACACATCACTAACAAATTACTTGGACCCAATCCACCATGAAGCCTTGTTTAAGAAGTAGCTTGCACATGAGTTGAAATTTAAACACTTAACTACCTAAATTTGCTACAAGTCTCTCCACCATGTAAGCTAGCTTAAGAGAGTAGAAAAGAGTATACGAGGACAATTTTAAGACACATCAACCAATGAAAATGCACCAAATAAAAACCCTAATTAATGCAAACCTGTTGAATTACTTAAAGGCACTTGTAGAACCGGTAAACAAAATTTCTCTTCCTCTTTCGTAAAACAACAACAACAACATAATTTATTAAATTAAAATAAATAATAAAGCCTAAACTGGTCAAACCTTCTACATAAGTTTTCTCACTCAACCTTCATCCATAAGTTATTAGAAACTTTCCTCCATAAGTTGTTACAAACCTTCCTTCATAAGTTATCTTGACTCCTATAAATAATGGACAACCAACAAAGTAATCCACCCTCCAAAAATTCAAAACCATGAAACCCACAAAGTTCTCCAAAAATTGCAATTCCACTTCTCTTACAACAAATTGTCCCCATTAGCTCCCATCAACTAAGACTCCATTTTTCTTGCAACTCTACTACAAGTAGCTATCAACCATATCACAAAATAAAACAAGGGTAAGAATATATTGTAGTTAGTTATCTTATATTTAGAATATGATAAACTATATCTCCTTATCTATATATGTAGGTTTTGGTCTATATAAGAAAGAGAATTTATCGTCTCTCCCCTAAACCATCAAGTAATGTCTAGACCAATTCTACAAATTACAATCTTCTTCATGTGTAGAAATTAGGAAAATCAAAGGTTTAGAATTGTCATAGAAATTCTATATGAATAGCCTCTTCAATTATGTATATTAAAATGAATGAGAATAATAGGTGATAATCATTTTTAAGTTAGAATACCATATCTAGTAAAGAAACTATGAAGAAAATTAAGCTTAGATTTTAGAAAACTTTAGATTCTAATTTGTTGTCACTAAAGGTTATGACTCTAAAAACTTAATACATGACTTAGTTTATTCAAAGGAATTAAGTAGAATATGTCTATAATGCCTCTAGATAATAAAACTCAACCAACATAAACCCTGAGATGTCTATAAAATACATATATATATGTATATATATTATCTATAAATTAACATATGATGCAAAATTATAATAAAAAACTTTTCATTAGGTATATTAAAAGTATGATAACAATGAAGATTTATGAATGAGTTAGAATTAATCTTAAGAAATAAACTATAATTTGGAGTACAAAATAAACTTAGATTAATTTAAAAGATCATTGAACCATGTATTAATAATTGAAATTTAGATAAGGTCCCTAAATATAGAAATTCTAACCTACATAAACAAATAGTGACAAAATAAACAATAAAAGAAAATTTGTTATCACTAAAGATATTAATACAATATAAATTAAAAATAATAAAACTTATACCAAAGATAAAAGCTTAATAATGACAATAGGAAACAAATATATATATATATATATATAATAATTAGGAAATCTTACACCAACTACAAGAATATAAAATAGGAGGAATATAAATTAACAAGTAAATAAGTTGAGTAACTAGTATAAATATGCAAAACAAGCTTTTTAACACTATTACACAACAAAATATAGTTAAAATAAGTAATATAAGCCTACTTAAAGATTTTACACTAAAACATGAATTTAAAAATTATTTAGGTCACTTTTAGTAAGAAATAATTATCTAACGAATTTTGTAAAAATATAATGTATTTCGTAAACTTTAAAAAATGACTAATTATAGTAACATTCGAGATTTAAATATATATATAATATATATATATATATAATATAAATATCCTTAAAGGATATAACAAATTGAGTTATTAGAAAGCTTCTATACAGATTTTGGAATTAGTAAAATCACTTAACTCACTTAATAATTTAAAAAATAATAACTGACTAAAAAAAAAAAAATAGTAGCTATGTCTAAAAATATAACACAAAAGTAAAAAAAAAACAAATATTTTGACAAACAAATAAATAAATTAAAACCTTAGTTGGTTTTACCCACATTAAAAGAAAAAATTTAAATCTATATTGGTAAAAACACTTCCTTGACATATAAGTACAAATAAGATCAAGAGAAGCAAAACAAAAATAAAATTATAACATAAGTTTCATCCAAGATGATCAAGACACTTAAAAATGAATTTAATCACTAAAGCTTAAGTAGTAGATACATAAAACAAAGCAATAGACATGAAGTAAGAATTAAAAATAAAACTGGAATAATAGATATCATAGTATAAACATTTTGAATCCATAGTCATATAAGGAAAAGTATACAAAATAAAAGAATAAACTAGAAAATGAAAGAGATTCCAATAAGCTTTACAACACCCATTTATTTGTTAAAATCAAAGTTAAAACAATAAAATAGATCTAGTTAAGATTATGCTATTGAATTGATTTGAAAATCATTTAATATACTTTTCCTAAGAAAAACAAGCTTATACAAATTTTTATACCCAACCAAAGAAAATAAGCCCTTATGAACCTAAAACCATATTTAAATGATGAAATTAGGATTAAGATGATAAATGAGTTTAAAACAAAAGGCCACAACCGAATTGTTATGCAAATATTAGTATAGTAATAAGTATCTTTTATCTCATTTTAAAGAAACAGATCAATCTTTGAATTTCCAGTAGATTACTACGACTTAGCAAGGATACCAGGTGAGTAACTTGACCTTATCACATTGATTGTGCTTGAGCATAGTTACATATGTAATAATATAACTAATAATGTTATGCATGTGGTTGGGTATATCGCATATGCTTGGTGTATGATTGGTTGCCAAAACACCATATTGATAGTAACAATTACATTGTATGATAATTAATGTATAAGCATGTTAAATTTGTTTTGATTGTATGACACTTAAGAACCTAACCTAATGCTATTCGACTATCTATTGAATTGGTCATGTATTGCATAATTTGCATATACTGCATAAAAAAGCGTGACAGCCTGCTCGATAGTATTTCGGATCTCGGTTAATGCTTGGTTTTTCTAGATGTAAATTTCCTAGTTCTTCCAAGATTATATCTGTTTTGTTCGGTTCCATGGGAACTCTTGGCAAAAGAAGGAACACCGCTCTGGTATCGGCTTGAAATGACTAATACTTAATGGAGTCTCTTTTTCCAAAGAAATTGAGTGAAGAACTATAATCATAAAGAAAGAAAAAGTGATGTTGTATCATATGGTTCTTTGTTTCTCCCTAGCGAGTGGGTCATAAGGATATGATCCTTGACTAGGTTCCTTCAACCCTGATGTAGGCGTAAATCTACATCCTTTTGGATTCCGTTCTCCAAACTTGTAATTGAGCATATGTTTGATTGATACATTACACTTGCTTATAATAAACTTGTTTTTATTGCTTGATGTGTGGTTGGTCATTATCTCACTGAGCCGTGTTTTGCTCACCCCCCCCAACAATTTTTATGCAGGAATAATACTTGCTGGGAATGGCTAAAATGTGTGAAGAAGTTTTCCCATCAGACTCATTGAAGTTAGAAAGATAGATCACTATGAACTTAGAATATAATTTAGATAAACAGTATAAATTAGAAAATAATTTAGATAAACATATAAACATTTGAGACTTTGTATTTTATAGGTTGAAACCCAATTTTTATTATTTGGTAGGGGATATCGATTCTCTGCGATCTTGGTGAGATGTGGAAAATCGGATTTCATAGTTATGTTTCAATAATAGCATTATATGTATTGTATGATCAATGTATGAGAAGTTAATAAATAAATAAAGTCTTTTAATCTCTGACTTGCAAGACGGTTTTCATATTGCGGGTGCACACGTAATAGAAAAACTTTAGGATAATCCCACTAGGCCCCTATTAGGGTCATGACATTTATGCTCTCTCATCGGGGTTGGAAGGAAGCCATTACAATCGATATATCTTGCCCATGAGAATCAGAGAACTAAGGAAGAATGGATACCATAAAATCTCACAAATTAATTTAAAACATTTCACTCTTATTCTTGGAATAGAGAAACACTAAAAAGTATTAGCTCTTTCATGTCGATACCACGAGTGGTGTTCCTTTGATGTCAATTAGTTCCCATAAAACCGAATGGAAAAAGGTGCTCTTGGAAGAACCAGGAGAATACCATGTAGAAAAACCGAGCATGTCACTAGAGAACCGAAATACTAATACGTAGCAAGGTCACTACTTTTTTAAAAATGTAGAATATGCGCATGATGCAATGCATGTCCATTTTCATTTATAGTACCAATAGTTTTTAGTTAAGTTTAAGGTGATCATACAATTCACGGACAAACATCAACATGCTTCTTACAATAATTATCATACAATAGAATTATCGATTATATTATGATAATTTGGCATTTAAGCATACACCAAACATCGTGCATTATACCCAATCTCAGATGTATATTAGTTGAATATATTATTTTAAATGCAGCTATACTGCAAGCACAAATAATGTGATAAAGTCAAAGTCACTCACCTGTCGTCTTTACTAAATTGTCATAATATGCTATTGGAAGTCCAAGGACTGTTCTATTTTTCCTATAAAATGAGATAAAAGATATTTATTATTACACTATTGTTCATAATGCTTTCGGTTATACTTTATGTGTTCTAAATTTTAATTTCACTCTTTTTAATTCACTTTATTTTCCTAGGTAGGAGTTTCGAATTTTATAAGGGTTAGTCTTCTTCGATAAGATCAGAAAATTCGTGTAAATACTTTTTTCTGTAAGAGAAGTCTTCCTAAAATCCATAGGTACAAACTTTAATTATATAATTTCAGACTAGGTTTGTTATTTCCATTTTAAATATATTTTAGTGAATGAATAGGCATTTAGAAAGAATATTCTGAGTGTTGCATGATATTTGACTTAATTATTAGTAAATTTTATTTATTATTCCTTCGTTGTCAACTTTATCTGTTTTATGTTAATTGAAATTTCTATTTATTTTTTTACATTTAGTATTTAGTTTTTTAATTAATTTTGTAACGTATTCGTGGTTTCCTAGAGTTTGAATATTTATCAAATATTCACTAAACTTAAATTTTATTTCATCGAGTAATTATAGAGCTTGTGTTTAGTAGTTCAGTATTTTATTATCATCGTCGTTATTATTTTTATATTTTTCGTTATTTTGATCACCATATGGTAACTAATATTTATTTTCTAACATTGAGTTTCATCGCGTTTCTCTTAATCTTATTTCAAGTTATTATTTTGTTATTTTTAGGAATCACATTATTCATAATTTTAGCTTATTCTAATTTTCAATTCTTAGATATTTATATATATATAATTATTGGAAAATTATAATATAATTTCTTTGTTTAATTAGCTAAAGTGGCTTTTAATTGTAAATGGTTATTAAAGTATAACACCTACAAAATATTTAAGTTTATTAATCTTAAAATTATTAATATTTATGTATTTATAAAATTTTATCTTCAGTTATTATTATTATTATTATTATTATTATTATTATTATAATGTATAATTTGTTCAAACAAATATATTTCGTTCCAGAAGAAATTTTGCACGTTCGCCGATACCAATGCTACCGACGTTGAACTTCAGATTGCCAGTGTTCGTGTAAAATTTACATATCTTGTTTCAGGGAACGCTGGCTCCAAAGGTTGCCAACTTATCCATGTATGCCGTCGATGTAGAATTATAAACCACCAACATTCGTGTAATTTTACGTGTTTCGAAAAATTACATAGCTTCATTCTAGAGTACGCCATCGCGAACATCGCCGGTGTTGACATGTACACTACCGGTGTATGGCCGGTGTAGGTACTGTTCATCATCTTCTTCCTTTTTCTCTGGTTCGAAACTCAGTTTTGTTATATTATATATGTATTATACTCGTATTTAAACCATTTCTAAGTGTTTTTCAATGATCTACAACTATTTTTTTGTGATAAATTAATATATACATCTCATAATCTCTAAACCTTGTGATTCCAAGCTTCTATGTATCATAATATGGAGTTTTAGGATAAAGTATTACCTGGTTTAAGCTATGGTGGTGTTGTTATACTCATATCCCAAGCTTGACACGAACCTTGGTAACATTGTTTAAGCTAAGGTTCAACACTTAAACCAACTCAAAATGAATTTATCTTACCTTTATTTATTTCTTTCCTAAGCTTGTGTTATGCATTATTAAAGCTTGTTTTAAGGGTGATATTTGTGAGTGGTTTTACTGCTGGTTTAGGCTATTGTTTGTGTGGTTTGAGGGCTAATAGGTAGGCAATTTGTTGGCTACCAACCCAAAGGAGGTTTAATTACTTTGTTGCTTAGTTCCTTGAGAGAGGCATATATATATATATATTATGGATGAAGGAAGGTAGCAGTTCATCTTTTTCCGGACAAGAAGGAGGAGAAATTCCACCGAATTTACAACTTGTTTTTATATGATTTCAAATGCATTAATTAGGAGGCTTAGTTAGGCAATTTTAATTGGCTTTAACCTTAGTCAATCTATCTTTGTTAAGTGCAAGTTTGGGCAAATTGACTTGAGATTTCGACTGCTGCTATTTTGAGAATTCTCAACCACATATGTCATCCAACTTGCTCATATTTATACAAGTAGTTAGTATAATATTATTTAATTAATTAATTATCCTAGTTTTAGGGTAGTTTATTAAGTTCAATGGGTATAAATATATAAGTTATTTAGGAGTTCTGTCTCCAAGAATTCATTTAAAATTTCTACAAATTTTCTAAGTTACTTTTGAGTTCAATTTTAAGTTTAAAGTTTACATGATTAAGATTTTCAGGACGCGGTAAGCTAAGTTAGGATTTTAGTTCTTATGGGCTCATAATTTCCTAACTAGGGGAATGGTGTAATTCAAATATTTTTTTGAAGTGTAGATTATTAGTTATGGATCTGTTTTCATTCTTATCGTGTAGTTATAATACTAGCAGTTCATATTTTAGTTATCATTTTATAGCCATTATGTTCTATAAAGGAGTTGTCTTTTATTATTTTTGAAATGTGAAGCTACTTTTAGTCATATTTTGAGTTGTTTGCTAAAGATACGAAATCTTGTCTTTGGTATTTATTAGGGACAAAGAATTTTCTATTCGGGTTTTTAAATTATACATGAGTTTATTACTACTCATAGGTTTATTCTAGAGTTTTTATTTGGTCTTATGTTTAATGTCTATTTTATATTTGTTGCTCTATTTATTTTACTACTTATAAAGATTATTGGGTTACAATAGTTAAATTAGGACTTTAGTCTCTATAGACTCAAAATTTTCTAACTAGAATATTCGTAGAATTAAATATTTAATTAAGGTTTAGATTTTTGGTATTGATCAGTTTTTTATCTCTTTGCGTATTTTATAATTTTATTAATTTATCTTTAAACTATCTTTTTATAACCAATAGGTTCTTAAAAATTAATTGTCTTTTATTGTAATTGAGATTTAAGGTCAACTATGATTTTTGTTGATTTATTGATTCTTGTCATAGAATATTATCTTTTACTATATAGGAATTATTTATCCTAATTATTAATAATAGTAAATTTTCTAGTGCTATTTTATAGTTTTAAAATATTGAAGATAATTGAAAATCATTATATTATTATTAGAATCTTATGTTTCTAAGTATTGGACTTAAGGAAATTGATTTTAAATTTTATAGCAATGACCTATTTATCATCCATCATTATTGATTCATACTTTAATAATTTTAATTTGCAAAAAATTTGGGAGTTATTTTTGCTAATTTTTATTATAGTTCATTATGTGTCATATTATATTTTTAGTAATTATTATAATCAGGTTATGTAAAATTAGGATGATTACACTTTATGTTTAACCCATGTTAGCTTCTTCTTCTCTTCAAACTTCTTCATTCTTCACCCAAAACCTTTCATATTTTTCTAATTCATTTCCTTTGGCTCAAATAACACATATGAATCTTAGAACAAACATTTTAACAAATAAGCACCAATTTCTCTAAAATAATATTAAAAAATCATTCATTAAAACAAAAAAAATCCTCTATCTAAATAACGATTATTAATATACACCTATTAAATTTCCCCATACTTAAGAATTTATTTGTTCTCAAGCAAATAATCAACTACAAACTCAGTGAGGACACAAAAAGCAAACTACTTCTCCAAAAACATCTACCACTTGTGAAAACCAACCATCAATCTCCTTCAAAGTAAAGTTAAAGCCCAATTTTTCACCTTACATTCAATCAAATATATAAATCAACTTTAGCAGTTTTTAAATTTATTAAATTCATTCAACCTTGTCTTAATCATTTGTTAAAGATACTATAAATACAAGAGTTCAACAACTAATCCAAGTGAGTTAAAATATTAATATTATCATTCGAGCACAAGACTAACCAAGGAGAATGAGACTCAACTGCTCTTTGTACATTTACCAAGAATCATATAAACTGCCCACTTAACTAATCTAAGCATCAAAATTAATAATGAAAGCATGCACATCCATTTAACCTCTGGTTATCTTTATTTTCTTCTTTTTTCCAATTAGGAGTTTTATTCAACCCATACATAATTTTTTTTCTACTTAAGCTTATTTTAACCCATGTAACAAGATTTTAGTTAATAATTTTGGCTTTGTCGCCTAAGTTCACACATAAATAAAACTTTCTTTAAATTAGAGTGATTTTATTGGTCGGTACATCCTAGGTTAGACGACGTTAGGCAATTAGGTTTTAAAGAGACTCCATTGAACCTCTATTACACTAATTTAATTGTATAAAACTAGATTAAATTTAGTTTTCTTGAACTTTTCTCATAACCCTTGAAGCGAGTTATCAATCGATAATCCCAAGCTTATCACTCAAGTTAATAAATGTTATTCGCTAGATAATAGGGTACCTCTCAAGTTTAATCACTTGAGTTTATGATGCCCACTACTAAACTTTTTGTAATTCAATCCATTATTTATTCAATTTAATTACTCCCATTTATTTAATTATTTTTTTAAAGATAGATCATCAAGTGACAAATTAAATATATTATTTCACTAGAGCTTACTAAGATCTCCAAGTTTCACATATTTGCATTTTGATACAATATGTATGTTTCGTGTGATCTTATATATGTCAAATAGCAAAATAGACATGCATCGAGTGCTTGATCATGTAAGTGTGTGCACCTATGATATGTTTGATCTTTCATGCAAGCTGGAGAATTTGCTTTATATCATCTAGATGGTACCTACATTTTATGACAAGTGTGTTGCCTTTCTATGTAAACTGAATGTTAAATGTTGTGATATTGTGTTTATACAATTGGGCATTCATTGAGTGTCTTGTTAGTTGTAGTACTTGAGTAAAATGTGCATATTTGCTTGGCATGACAATATTGAATTGGCCTGAGCTGCTATTTTACCTATTTTTAACTCAATTTTCTCTCTTTTCACCACTTTAAAATTGATTTTGCGATTTTGATTAGGCGCTAAAGGTAAAGAAAGATTGATTTTGCATAATTAACACATGAATATGTTATTTAGAAGATTAATTGTAATTTGTTAGTCCTCTAGTTAATCGACAAATTTTGAACTTGTTAGTAAAAATTTTTCAAAACTCAGATGCTTAACAAAGGGGAAGTGTCTTTTTTTTTTTTCCTTTTGTAAGGGGAATTAATTGTTTAATGGTTGTTTTCATAAGAAAGGCGGGATTGTTGAATAGAATGGTTCAAATTGGATTTTGATAAGGAAATGCACTGCATGATTACACAAAAGTTATATCAAAGTTTTACTTAATTGGCTAAATATATTTAATGTGTAATGTGCCAAAAAAGAAGAAGCAATATATATGACTATAATATTTACCTTCTAGATCTAAGCATGTTTCACATATTTAAAATGTTTTTTTTTTTATCATTGTTTAGTGGCCTAACGTTCGAATGTAAGGATGTAGCATTTAGATAGTAGCATGGGCATCCAGACATTAAGCATGTTCCACACAACTAGAATGTTTCTAATCATAGCGCAACAGGCTAGCATCTAGATGTGAGGGTATGGCATTTTGGACAGTATCATGGTTTGTATATTTTTGTGTTCAGTTTGCAAGTGGCATACGGACGGTAGCCTATGGCATCCGTACGCTAAATAGCAAAAATTAGTTGTTGGAAGCATTTAATTTAAGGGCAAAAATGGGAGAAAATCACAAAATTCCAAATTTGTTAAAGAGTCTATAAATAAAGGTTGTTTTGAGAAGATTTTAAAAGTCAGTTGAACTATAAAGATTGCAATCAATCCACTTGTTTCTCACTCTCTTGCTTTTATTTATCCTTTGTACTTTATTTGCTTTTTTCTTGAGAGAAACATATTTGAGCAATGTCATTTATTGTTTTATTTGTTAATCATTGTAAGACACTACTGAAATGTTAGTTAGGTGATTTTATGAGACTGAAACTTGTGCCATAAGTACAACTTGTACATTATGAGAAAAGGAACAACTTGAGTGAATATTTGTGTGATAGTTGTTTTTGTAATTTTGTGTAGCTCCTTTTGATCAAATTTTGTGGTGATTAATGAAATGCTTTGTGAATCCCTTTAGTGGAAGCAATTGGTGTCTGTGGAGACTAGGGGGGGTCCGAATTTCATGTTAAATCGCAACTTGAGTTCTCTATTTGAGTTTTAACCTAGGTGTTAAATAGGTTATTTAAAAGAGAATACATTTGTCAAGTTAGAGATGGAAGTAAAATTAAAATATTCAACGACCAATAGATACCCTCTTTACCAGGTTAAAGGTTGTCTAATGTTGGTTTTAATGCTGATGAGTCAGGCATAGAATTTAATTTGTGATAGTCATATGCTGTCTAACCAAAAAGCAAAATGCAATTAAGGATATAGTGGTTAGTTATACTTGTAGTGAAGATCAAATGTTTTTGACTAGGAACAGAGATAGAATGTACTCTGCAAAATTTGTTTACTTGATGTTGGTGGAAAGTAGAGAAGTAAATGTTTCTTCTAGACCATTATGCTCTTATTTAGTGGATATTAGATCATGGAAAGTGATTTAGGAAATGGATGTTATTCCTAAAATTAAACACTTCCTATAAAAATTGTGCTCGAATGCTATGGCTTGTAATTTGAACTAATTTAAGAGAGATATTTGGTCTAATAAGTTATATGTTTTTTGTAATATGGAGGAATCAATTGAATACACACGCACATGTATATATTTCCATTGTGTTCCTTTTTTTTTTTCACTATCATGTTAACCTTTACTTTGTGAATAGGATACGATATTAACTTCTCTTTTTTCTAATATTTCTTAAGTAGATGAGAAACTTGAACAATCAACTTCTTCACAAAGTTGTTGTTCTCTACCAAATCTGGAAAGAGTGAAGCTCATGTTACTTCAATACCTCAAAGACTAATTTAATCATAGTTATACAACATGTTACAAAAATCTAGATGAACATTATGCAACAAATGTGAATAGTTAGTGCTCTACACAACCATCAGGTATAAAATGGATGGAGTCCTCCTGATCATCACAAATCATTATTAATTATGATGAGCTTTTTATAAGAACTGTCAAACAAGTTGGTATTGGAATCATTACCTAAAAGTTAGGGAGATTTAGAGCAAGCAAGTGTAACTTGTTTCACTAGGTTCAATAGATAAGTACAAGTTAATAATTATGGTGGAAGAGATTCTTTTCACTATGAAAAAAGGTTAGAAAATTGGACTGTTCTTCTTACTATTTATAGATTGAAAGGGATTGCTAGTTATTTGAACCAAGTATCTTTTACATAACTATCTCGAGAAGCAAATTGTTTTGCATATTGGTTAGCATCTTAAGATTGTTTCGATATTTCTTTACTTGTTGTGATCCCCTTTTGGATCTTCCTTTTGTGGAACTTTCATAAGTTGGCTATAGTCCATTAAACTGTTGATCTTTTATTAATTACAAAAACATCATCTATGTTTATGCTGATTTTCAAACATATGATTTGTGTTAATTTTTTTGACAATAGGTGACCGAAGTTTCATGCGAAAGTATCAATATTATTAAATAGGGTAAATTTCACTAGCAACATATAATTTTTTGAATGTAACGAAATTGTACTTAAATAAAATTTTGACCTACGAAAATACTTAAACTTTTTAAAGTTTGTACCGACTGTACTTTTAGCTAAAATCCAACCAATTCTTTAATGATAAGTTGACGTTAAAGAGAGTTTCTCCTAAAAAGATATTTTCTCTCTTCTAGTTGGCATATTTATCTCTTTTTTTTTTTTACTTTCTCTGAAAGAAAAAATATTTTCTCTCTCTTAGTCGGCATCTCTCTCCCACTCTCTCTCTCTCTCTCTCTCTCGCTCTCTCTCTCTCTCTTCTCTCTCTCTCTCTCTCTCTCTCTCTCTTCTTCTTCTTCTTCTTCTTCTTCTTCACAAAACCCCCATTTAAAAAATCAAAACAAAAAATCTAGATAAAAAAAAACCCGAAAACCTACAAATCCATTCTTAAAACATAAGAGCTATGTATACGTGAGTACCAGACAAAGATTTGATTTTACTTCTAAGTACAATTTAAAAAAAAAGAGAAAAGGTTCTCATCTTTTCCTTTTTTTATTACAATTTGTTCAATCGGTATCATAGGTTGTAATTACCATTGATTAATTTTAAGACAAAGCAGGAAAAAAAAATCAAATTCTTCATCTTTGCCAATTTTTTTTACAATTTGTTCAACTGGATTATAATTAACATTTATTAATTTTTAAGACAAAATGAAAAAAAAAAAATCAAAATCTATGAAGTGGGCTTTTGCCTTTTTTTGTTTTTTTAAATTGATGGGGAATATGAAAGGAAGAGAACATGGCATTGATGAAGAAGAAGTGGATTAGAGAGTGTTGGTGGTAGTGGAGGCAGTGCTACTGGTAATGGGGTTACATACGATAGCTAAGTTCTTAGGGATACACATACTCATATCCATTCGACTTTTTGTTTTGCTTTGCTTTTTTTCTTTTTTGTAATATACAATAGCTGTGGGTTTGTGTTGGTGGTGGTAGAGATAGTCCTTTGTTTTGACCTCTTTTTTTATAATGGGGTTGTGTCTTGTGTAATGAAAGGGGGAGGAGGAGGAGAACAATGAGAGAGAGGGGTAGGGGAGTAAAAAATATATATATGTATATTTATAAAGAAAAAAAAAGATAAATAATGTTGATTTGTTTTGATTCATTTTTTAATGGGTTGTGTAATAAAAAAGGAGAAGAAGAAGATGAAGATAGAGATAAAGCAGTAGCAGCACAGAAAAGGAGGGAGTGAGGGACACAAAGAGAGGTTAAAAAAAAGAAATAAATATACCAATCAAGAGAGAGAAAATATGTTTTTAAGAAAAATTTTCTTCCACATTAGCTTATTGTTGGAGAATCAGCTAAATATTAATCAAAGGAATAATCAGTGCAAACTTTAAAAAAATTGGATATTTTCGCGAGCTAAATTTTTTTTAGATACTATTTGAGAAATACATGTTATTGTTATTGGTCTAAAAAATTAATTTAATAAAAATTATTAACAATAGAATCAAATAAGTAAAATATTAAAAATTATTTTAAAAATTAAAAAAAGAGTAAAATTGATTTCTAAGACCGATATGATATTGACACATATTCTTCTAAAATTGTTAAATAATTTAACACTCTTGAATTAAACTTAGGTCATATGTTTTTGTCAAAAACATTAACATAAGTCATGTATTTGCAAATGAATCAAAACATGGGAAATTTTTTTGTAATTAACAAAAAAAAAAAAAGAGAACTCTTCCGAATTTTCTTCTAAAGGTTTTAAATTTTAGGATTTTTTACTAAATTGTTGAAATACCCCAAATCTTTACCTATCTAAGTTATAATAGCTTAATTAAATAGTATAATAGGTAGTTCATTTTGAGTTTTAATTTAAGTTTAACATAGAAAGTAAACCTAGATAGTTTAGTTAAATAAATAAAGTAAACTAAACTATAGGGTATGATTAGATAGATTAGCATAATTGAATTAGTAAATAAATTAATTAGAAATTGAGATTTCAAATATCCCTTTCAATTATCAAATATCATGAAATTCCTTAAGTACAATTGCCTAAATTTCTAAAATACGCCATTAAATCATTCAAGTTTACATATCAATTGCTAAGTCGAAAATTCCCACACTTCAACTAAATATCAAATTCTTACCAATTGAATTTCTTAAGTTAAATTTTTAGTTCAAAGAATCAATTTCAATTCCCTTATCTCCTTTTAGTTATTTCAACTTCCTAAATCTTATTATCAAAGAGGCTCAATTCAATTTAAAGATCAATCCCAATCCAAAAATCAAAGCCCAAGCTCATAACCAATCCTAATCCTTATCCTTTCTTTTCCTTCTCTTCTTTTCATTTTTTTAGTTGCTCTTCTTCTTCTTCTTTCAAACAAGCCAACCACAAATCTCAAATTCAACAAGATCAGAGGAAGATTTTGGGATAGAAAACAAGATGGAAGTGGGAATGTATGCATATAGAAGATACATCATCTAAGGATGTAGTAGTAGTAAAGATCAAGTTACTCAAGTTTGCTAAACATTTAAGTTGAGTTATTTTCTTTAATTGATCATTGTGAATGCATGAAAATATTGAATTAGAGTTAGATGAATGTAGAGTTTATGTTAATATTGATAAATTAGCAACATATAAACTTATAAGCTAAAACCTATATATATTATATATATATGTAAACCAAGTGTTTGATGAAATGATTTGTTCACGTGTGATAGTAGAAATATGTTTAGGAGTATTGTTTAAACTTGATATGAATTTGTATGCTGCCTTTATAATGTTTTTGTTGAAGTGTGTAACAAGAAAGTAGTTGAATTTTGAAGAAAAGAACAAGAAAAAACGTGAAAAAATAAACTCAGGGCACTTGTCATAGGCGTTATGGAAGCTGTGATGGCCTCGGTTTCTGATAATTTTTTAAAAATACTTAATCAAGGCGTGATAATGCTCGTTATGCTCTCGAAATTGCAAAATTTAGGCTATCGCAGGTGTGATCAATGGCATAATGTCCTCTTATTACATTTTTTTTTCTTTGATCACACCCTTCATCACGGCCATGATGAGCCTCTGAAAACCATCACACCCTCCATCATAGGGATAATGAAGGGAGTGACCACCTTTAAAGAAAAAGAAGAAGAAGAAGAAAAGAAAAGAAAGGGAGATAAAATGAAATAGATAAATGATAAATAATGTGATATGTTAGTTAGTTTATATAATTAAGAGTGACTTGAGAGAATTTATAGATTAATAACTAATTGGATTAAACATAGAAGTTAAATATAAAATGAACTTAGTTAACCAACCTAAGTTCTACATGGCTTAATGAATCTTAACGAGTTAGAATGAATTAGAGTAATTAAGATCAAGATATATGATAATGGTCTAGTGGAGTAATTGAATATAACTTAGTAACTTAACTAGGTTTAATATAGATTTTGAATATAATATGAAATAGTCAATAGACCTAACTTTAATATGAATCTTAATTATAAAATGAATTAGTTAATAAATCTAAGTTCAACTTGACTAAATTAACCTTAATAAACTAAAATGAATTATATTATTAAGTCTAATTAACTTGGATAAGTTAAGTTAATATAGGCTTAACAAATTTTAATTGGTTTAGATTAATGAGTTATGTCACGCCCCGAGGGGTACCCTAAACGTGGCAGCCCGCCACATATAATATCAAGGCTTAAGAATGGCTTCCTTAGTCATGCGAAAGCCTTAGTATTATATGTAAGGCGTCTAACACGGTAATAGGAGACGCTTTTGGGAAGCATAGTTTAAGCAAGTAAGGATAAACATACAAGAATCCAGAAATAAAGTATATCACATCATAAATAACCAAAGGTCTGTTACATAATTTCTTAGGGGCATACCCCCGCTAATTCCAAGGATCGAGATAAACTTCATAACATCCAAAATTAAAGATTTCAAATGAATTCTAATCTAAGTCTTCGAGTAGATTTCCTCCAAAAGCTTCAACATAAAACGTATACGGGTACTGGAAGACCTCGGGTACAAAAATAGGTGTTCCTGAGAATACAAATACCTATAGGGGTGTAAGCTTATGGCCTTAGTGAGTAAATCCCAAAATTCATACTCAAGGAAAATTATCAACCAAGTTTATTATTCAAACATATGAGATGCAACAATCACGTGAGCATACAAGACATATGACTTTCCGGGAATCATATGTTGAATGAATTTACGCCCTTCATTCGGGGTTGGGTATTCAGGCCAATTACGCCACAACTTTTAAAAAACAATTTTATAGATCTTACCGGCTCCTATACGCAATCAAAAACTTGTAGTTATTACAGGCTCCTACTAGCCATCAAAAACTTGTAGTTATTACAGGCTCCTACTAGCCATCAATATAAGTAGTTCTTACCGGCTCCTACTCGCCACTTACATGATATACCGGTTATGTCTACCACCACTATTATACACTTGTCCCACCAATTGTATAGTAGTGAATGCAATGTGACTCAACATATGAAGTGCATGAATAATTTCCTTGATTAAAGTCTAATAGTTATATTTAACTTCTTTCAAGTGATCAACCAATTTCAAGCAATTCAAGATATTAATGCTCATACAACTTTATTACAAACAAGTTGAGTTTCGATATACTTAGTATTCCTTCAACATATTATCATACACTCTTTTTGATTTTTGCTTAGATTCTAGTGCAACTAATTTTACAAGCACAATCAAGAGTATGGAAAATAACGGGGAATGAACTCACTCGGCCATGGTGACACCTTTCTTGAATTGGATGGGTCGTTCGGAACTTCCACTTAATCGTAGTAATCCTCGGGATACAAACAATCCTCCTCGTGATTATCTAATCAAGAAGAATGCCCAAAATGAGTATTTCATGAAATTCTACTCTTGAAGATTCTAAGCTTTTCTCAAAATCGTAATAAAATCGTATAAGGGGAAATTCCAACTTAAAATGGCCATAACTTGCTCATTTTAACTCGGAATTTCGCGTATTATATATCGTTTTCTACCTACTCGAAAAGATCTACGCATTTCTAAGCTTATTTCCATAAAACTAAGTCGTTTGGGTTCCGAAAAGGTAGCGATCTGATTTGTCACGAATTTGTAAACACTTGTTTTCCTTCTTGTAAACAAAGCTCATTTTGAAAGGGTAAATATTTCAATTATTTTGTAATCTTTTGAAAGGTATATATATATTTGTAATGACTCATCACATATGTATGAAGTAAATGAAGTTGTCTCAACTTATAAAAGTAAGGTTTTAAAAGATTTTGAACTTGAGATTCTATTGAATATTTATTTTACTTTTGAAAGATCTTTTGGTTATTTAAGATAAAATCTATTTCTAAATGAAATATTTTGTAATTATTTTGATTTCTTACAGTGTGGTCTTATTTTTTAAACTTGGATTCCAAAAGTAGCAAAATGACATTTTTATTTCTTGTATGATTCCAAAAGAATCTCTACTTCTTGATAAAAGATAAGTTTTCATAAAATCTTTTGTTTATGTAAGAAAAACCATTCCCATACATGGTCATGGGTTTTTAAGAAATTCATTTCTTTTAGAAAGAATCTTTAATTCAAGAAAACACTTTCTCATTTATTTTTGTTGAGACAAAAACATTATGTTCATGCATGAATATGAATCATAACTATAGAAATATAAAGGAACATAATAACTTGAAAGCTTAAATAAGTAAATCAAGTATCGGGACCTTAGCTTCATCAAGGTACCCCGGGACTAAGAAAAGACTAGTCCCGAAAAAGAAAAGAATTGTTTTGACTTAATGAGGACAAGTCTAAGACTAGAATGACTAGTCTTAAAATCATCTTGAAATTAGATAACTTGAAATGAAGTAAATAAATTGCATGAAAGATAAATAAATTGTAAGACAATGAGCTTAAATGCTCTAAATAGTATATATAGTTATATAGATATATTAGATAGTAGTAACATAAAGGAAATATAAAGAACATAAAGGAACATAAAGAGATTGATATTATGAACAAAAACAAAGTTGAATCTAATGTTGCTTTCTTAACCTTCATGGTTTTAGAAAACACACACTAAGCTCATACAAAGTAAATGAACATGAAGAATTCTTGAGAATTTCTTACCTAAAGGAAACTAAACTTAAGAAGACTTCTTGAGAGAACTCTTGAAAGAATTTGGGAGAGATTTTAGTATAGTAACTTTAGAGAAGAAGAAGTGTGAAAGAAGTGAAGGTATGAGGGGGTATTTATAGGAAAATGTGGGAGATAATTTGTGTTAATTAAATAATTGAAAAACAAATTAAATTGATGTGTAGAGAGAGAGGGCCGGCGCCAATTCATGCATGGGGAGGAGAGGAAAATTAATTTTTTGTCTTTTGATTAATTAAAAGTAAGAAATGAAAGATGTGAAGTTGTATTGGAAATGAAAAAATGTAAGAAATAGGTGTATGGTTTGTAAGAGTAGGTTGTAAGAAAAAGTAGAGATAGGTGAATAGTGTAGAATAGTAGAAAATAGTGTAATGTAAAAGTAGACATGACAATTTAATACCGGTAGTAAGAAAATACGAGTATAAAAGCGATATCTGATATTTTTAGCTACCGAAAAATTACGAAATTGATATTTTTGGAAATCTCATATTTTTACGAGTCTAACGTGTATTCGGAATATTTTTAGTATTCCGGGCCTCCTGACACATTTTCCAAGAACTGTGTCCGTTCGGGTTCGAAGGACATCCGAAATTCGCGAAACTGAAACTTTTATAAAACTTATGGTTATTACGAACTATTTGAGCTAATTTTTCCAACTTCGTTTTCTAGGGCTTGAGAAAACGGCAATGCCGGAGTTAAACGGTTACGGTAAACTAGGGTTTTGTTTGTCTTAAGAATCCGTTTGACTTTCGATTAGGGTTTAGGTCTTTAATTTGGATCCAAAAATTTCGAGGATTTACAAGTTAGGTTAAACCATAAATAGTAAAGGGAATATGTTGTTTCAAATGTATGTTTGCTATGATAAATGAGTATTTTCCTAAAGGTTAGTAATTTATTTAAAACTTGAAAGTAAATAATAAATGATAATCTTTTCATTGTGAATGATTTATAAGCAAAAGAAAAGAAGTAATTTAACAAACAATTGAGAACTATCCATATCGTGGTGAGGTGATTATCTCAACCATGGCGGGGTTCCTACTTCGTATATGATCAAATAGTTTTTTAAAAAAGTTTGAAGAAAGTTAATAATTAATTTAAATACTTATGAGATTATTTCATGAATAGATACTTGTTTTTCCCTAGCCTATCTTCTGTTTGCTTAAGGCACGAACATTATAACAGGCATGCAGTTACTTGCATGTTGTATGTTAGGATAGGCATCCTAAATGAACTAAAACTTAAATACAACCTAATAAATGATTGTTGCTTGTGCTCGTGTAATTGAATCCAGTCCGAGGAGTAATAACCTTGCTTGGAGCCGAACATGGTTGTTAGGCACTTAGGCCACCTCCTTATCATAATGCGATGACTATCTATAACTGGCTTTGCGAGTAGCTGATAGGGCAAGTGATATCAGCGTAACATTTGCTTAAGCTTAGAAGGAAGTAATATGATTGAGTTCATATTTATGGGACCTAAATGATATTATGGATTGAGTTAAGTAGAGATTATAACAGCTGTGAACCCTAAATGAAGATATTTTCTTTTTCGATTAAATATAAGAGATATAGGTACTCGGGTTGCTTATATCAACCCCCTAAGCTGCTGCTGTTAATCAGGACCCTCAAATTCCCAAAGCCACATTTCAGAGTGTAAGTGCTTCAATGTTGCTTGTCTCACTTTAATTTAAATATCATAAACTGTTGTTGCTACATTGTATTATTATAAGCTCATGTGCCCATCTCATGTGTGCTCGAGTTGTTTTGTACTAGGCTTCAGCTCATTATTGTTATTCTTTCCAAGTGATGATGATAATGATGATGATTATCTCGGGTGAGAATCGAATTGGGAGGAATTTGCTAAAGATTAAGGAGGATTAGGATTGCCCAACTTATTTTTGTTTTAATTTGTTAGTGAACTGGATGTACCTTTTAAAGTTCGTATTATTCTTTTAAGCGGTTAGTCATGGAGCCCATGTTTTATAATAAGCTTTAAAAGCTTTGTTTACTATCATAAAAGGTATATAAGATACTTGATGAAATGATTTTGTTTCTAAAAGCTTACCTACTCATGAATTAGAATAGAATATGTTTTTTTTTTTAAGTTTATTTCTTCATTGCTAAATCCAATTATCTATAAAATCCAACTAAATGTTTTTAGAATTCTAATTAAATTGGCTTGCAAATGTTTCGAAATAAACAAGTTCTTAAAGGTAACTTGTGTGTATAATGCTTGAGTATTATACGTGGCGACTAGATACGCCTTGATTTGATTCGAGATGTGATGATTGTAATTTTTTCCCCATATTTCATATATAATGCATTTTCCTTGCTAGTTTTGAGTCGGATCCATATATGCTATGTCTTATATAAGGGGGATAAAGCCTGCAAAGATACCCAAACTTTTTAAAAAAATTATTTTGATACCTCAACTCGACATGATTTCATTTAAGGACTTAAAAACTTCAAATCACACAACATAGCACCTCCGTTAATGACTCTGCAAATAAACATTGAAAATTGATGACATGGCATTAACCTAGTCAAAAAGAGAAAGTTATCCTTCCATCCTTAATATGCTTGACACATAATTATAGAGTTAATAGCAAACAAAAGAGACAGAGTAACAGAGGAAAGAAAACCACCAAAACCCTAGCTGCACCCTCAAATTAAAACAACACTACACATTCCCATTCCACAATCGTTATATCCTTTAGATCTTTATCTCTAACCTAACAACAACACACCAATGATAGGTAAATGCAAGTTAAGCATCATCATTATCATCTACTCCAAGTCATCGCTGTAAAATGAATTCAGGTGATGATAATGTTTTTATGGATTAAAATGTGAGATACAAAGAACTTAAACCATGGAAAATTACGGAAGAAAGTTTTGTGGTTGTCCATTATATCGATAGAACAATGCGTGTGGTTTTATTAGAAGGGCAGATACTATTAGTTCTCTTTAAATAGGTTTTGATGATAACAAAAGTGTAAAAAAGATTACTAATTTAATTATCAAGCGTGTAGATTTTTAGTAAAGAAGATGAAAAATGAATAGTATCAGGTCACCTAGAAGGAACTCTAGAGACTATGCTAGAAGAACAAGAACAAGTTTAATACAGCCTAGAGGTACTCTAGCGAGTGTCAGAATATCAGATTTATAATCACAAATCAAGCACAGATTATTCACAACTTTATTCAAATAAGGTTTTAATGTGTTTTCAAGGCCTAGCTCCAAAAGATAAATACATTTGGATAATGTATTCATATGTTCTATTAAGTTGGATTATAATCCAAGAGGATTATATCAAGATGAAAAAAAAATTTTCTTCAAAGAATGTTGCAATGTCAAGTTCAACAATTTTGATTAATTGATGCTGCAAATATTATATCAGTATTACGAAGACGTTATCTATCCTAAATATCTAGGTTAATAATGCATGTGAGGATTTGAAATTTGGATCAAGTTTAATGTTAGGAGCTTCAAGATAAACATGAGCTGAATTGATCTATTTTTTGGACGTGGTAAAGTCTATGACAGTCGAAGCCTGGATGACGAGATGAAATCTATAACATTCGAGGCCTTGATGATCTTTGATAGGATAAATAAAAGATAAATATCTTCAGAATATATGTCAGGTGAAATTTAAGGATAAATATCAAGTAATGAGCATTAGGTTATTATGATGTTATCCAAGTATAGAACGTCATTCATTTTCAAATTCATTTCAAGATACAATTCGAAAAGATACTCAAGATATCAACTCACAAAACATGAGGAAAAGTTTGTCCACTACCTATAACGAATTTTTGAGATGTTGAAGATCAAAATAGGATATCTTAAAACCTCCTTTAAATATATTACGAGACAAAGAAACAAAAGAGAATAGACACATTGCAGCAAAAATACAACTTGAAATATACTACTCTCTCTCGAATTCTTTGAATTGATTTGTGCAATCAATTTCTCTGCTGTAAAATGACTTGGATCTTTCTTTTACTTGATCAGTAAAGGAACTATAGTGTGTTCTCACTCTTATTTGTTTAGAAAGTAGAAGCTCTATAGTCAATATTAGCTAAGGTGAAGCTAGGAAGACTGAGTACAATTGAAATTTGAAGTAATTATTATTGGGTTGGTGAAACATACCTGTGTGGATTATGGGGTCCAAGACTTAAAACTGAAAGAATGGACTGACGAACAAGACAAAACCACTATATATTGTTGACTTAGCTATTCTTCCATACACTTTTAATTTCTTGTAAATTTTATTTCATTTGCTTGCTTAACTTGTTCTCATGTGTTTAACTCAAAGGGAATTTTATTTTCTAAAAGCTTAAAATACAAGATTTTGGTTCTAATCAATTCAACCCCACCTTCTTGATTATAAAAGTGAGACTGACAGATATTATTGATTCCATGGGCATTGTGGGAAAAAGTGAACCAGGCGTTAGAAAGTCTAATATTCGAGCTATACAAAAACAACACAATTTTACAAGAGGTTAGTGTGTTGAGCCAAGAAATAATGGTACACAAAAAACCCTAGCACGTTTGGAGGATTTTGAAATTCATGGAATAGGGATTGATTCCTTGTGTAATTGCTATATTGTTTCTGTTTTGGATATTTTCGGTTGTGGCAAAATGTGTTTAGCTCTAGAATTTGTGGTTTGCAACGTTTATGGATTTTGACTTTTGGGAATGGATTATCTAAAAGGACAGAGTGCAATCGGTTGTCAGTAGCAAATTTTTTTTATTTACTCATTTATACATCATCCAATTGCTATAAATGAATGAGAATATTGTGAACTTGTTGTGGATAAAAACTTTCTACTTTTCTAACATTGTAAATTGTTCTAGAATTATTCATAGTAATTTTTTTTTTTTGTGCTATTATTCATAGCAAGTTTTTTCTTTTACTCTTATGTATCAACATCTAATTACTATAAATGAATGAGAATGTTGTGAATTCGTAGTAGACAAGAAATTTCTATTCTATTAATATTATAAATAGTTATGGAATTATTCATTCAAATGTTGTGACTTGTAAGGGGATAGGACTTCATATACACCTTGTGTAAAAACATGTTGTGGAATTACTCTTTCAATGTTGTAAACCTTTTCTTTCTTTTAGTTTAAACGGACCATGATTGTCAAACTTGCGAGTCTACTCATACGTTTTTATGAGTTTTTAAGTTGATGACCTAATTTCAATCCAACTCGCACACAAAAATCATTCTTGGAGCAAAATCACTATAGACTCACGATTTTATATAGTAGAATCGATTGAATCAGTAGCAGAATCGGTGGTAGAATCGATAGTGGAATTGATAGTGTTTTACATATTGTTGTTCTAGTTGAACTTTAAAAAGCAAGTAATTTAATATATTTAAATTTAGGAACTTTTGGGTTGATTCTTGATGTTTATCTTAAGCTAATCTAATTTTAGGTTTTTTTTCCTTTTATTTCCTCTTTTTTTTAAGGGTTATTTTCTTCTAAATTATGTACTCTATTATATTTTGAATGATTGGAATGAAAATTGAACCAATATATAGATAACTTTACTTTCCTTTTTATTTTTGTATGCAATTTTTTGTCACAAATTTAATGATTTTTTGTGAAAATGTATAATGAACATTAAATTGTTCATTACTGTATAAAATCAATTGCTCATACAAGATAATTTGAACAAAATTTACAATACATCTTAATAATTGTAAATTATGAATCATTAGCAAATATAAATAATTATTGTAATTATCATGATTGCATTAGATGTTATAATGAGAGCACATGAATTGTGATGCATAAAACTTAAAAGCAAGGTTTGAAATGTAGTGGAAATTAATGTTGAATTCCTTTATTTTCATCATTTATTTAAAATTTTATTACTATAGTAAGTAAATCTATAATTTTTGTAAGGAAATTTATGTTGGTGATAGAATCTTACCATTTTATGTTTCAACTCTATGGATCTACTGGTGATTCTTGGTAAAATGCTAAGTTTGATAATCTTGAATTGGACAATACCACTTTTCTGAAAAAATCACCAACTATTTGGCTGTAAAATTAGCAACTGAAGAAATCTTTTTGTTTTACCATTTCCCAAAATTCTCAATTAAAACTAGAAAAAAAAATTATTCAATTATGGTTAAGAGCTTTTTTCATTTCTAGAAAATTATTTTTTAGAGCTTACAATTAATTACACCACTTAAAAAATCATATGCTCATCACATGACCTTCCAGATATCAATCATATACTAAAAAACATTACATATATTAAAACATGTGACCTATTCCACAAAGTAACTTCTCCAAAATCAGCCAAGTTCTAAAGAAACAACCACTAACACCAATTACTCTCCTACAACCATCAACATCTTATGTGTGTGAAAAACATACACAAGATCAATCAAATATAACCTTATTATCATCAAAGTCCCTACAAACATTCAATACAATGGTGAGCCTGATTACTTGGTTCAAAGCTCCTAGACATAATCCCATAACAAGGCATACTTGTTGACTTTAGATCCCATAAGCTCCTTAATAACCCTTAACTTAGCTCACCTACACTGGATGTTGTAACACCAACGTCCATTTCTTTCGTCACCAAATCTTTCATAGCATGTAACTTGATATCGAATGCAACTTTTATAGTCGACCCAAATACTTTTCCTATCATTCCACTTTTAGCTCATTTTTTTTTAAAGAGATATCGCAATGTATTTTGGTATGCATTTTTTCAAGTGAAACATCTCTATATTCCTCTAAAGTGAACCATACATCAATCATGGGATATTTTCCTTCACATTCTTTGGCCATACTTGAGTTTTATTATTTTTTACAAAATTGAACTCTTTTCGTTCCACTATAGAATGTTTCAAAATTACATCCGTGAACTCCTTTGGACTTGCAAATATCATTAACACACAAAAGACAAGTTCCTTGGCCTTACTCTCATAAATTGAAAATTTATTTCTAGCCCTAGCAATTTCTTCCCACTTCCCACTCCTTGTAAAATTTCAAAATCATCCATGTCCCCACCTTCACTATAATCGGCCTCATCACTTACATGATCACCATCTCTTTTAGTTATGTCATAATCAGAGATGCCATCACCAATAACAATTGATCCACACATGTTTTCATGATCAACTTGCTTGTTTTTAATAACATACCGTTGCTTTGCTAACTTAAGAGCTCTTTAAGCTTCAACGAGCTCCTCATTTGACTCCTTCTCACTACTAAGACCACTAATATAGTCATCGCCCCTCTTCACTATTAATTTCTTCCTCCACAATATTATTTCTTTGCCTAGATGACTCTCTAAAGCTACCATCACCAAATGGATGTTATATATATATTTGATAATATGACAAATATCAAAATGACTCATTAAGCTCATAACATCAACGTCATAAGAAATTACCTTAAGAGCATTTGCCATTGTCTTTCCAAGAATTTTATATCTAACTTCTATATTTTTACACCTAATACTTGACAGTAGATCTATGATGTATTGGTGCTGCTCCTTCTTAAAGGCTCCATTGAAAAACACTATAAGGGACTTTTCACTAATTTCTAGATTTGAAACATAGCTGAGTTTAAGTATCTGTGTTAAAACCTTATAAACACAACCTAAAACAAGGATAAGCAACTAAACATAAAAATTTATAGAAAAATCATGTTTTTAAGACGATGTATTAAAGCTTTGAGTGAAAGTATCTATATCCATATACATGTATAGTACCAAAAACCCAATCTTAGCCTAAGATTAACACACACACACATGCGCGCGCGCACGCGTGCTCGCACACACATGCGTGCTCGCATGCACACATAAAATAATATAACCATTGAAGAAACAAAAGAATACCAAACAAATAAGACTCTCTCTACAAACATAACCTAAGAAGGACAAACTACTAAACAAAAAAATTCATAACATACCTTGTTATCAAACCACCTGGCCTTTCGTATTAGTATTAGATCATTATCTTATATAACTTCAAATGTATCTTGTCATATGATCTCATCTTTCCATGTAAATCTATATTTGATAAGTATCTTTTATCGTGCTCAAGAACAACATCAAGTAGAGAGTGAATGTGAGTAGGAGTAAGCAAAAAAACTGATCAAATCGAACTAATACGTAACCGAACCAAATAAAACAAATAATATTTTTTCTTAATAATTTGGTTTAGAAAATTCACAATCCAAATTAATCCATAAATTCATTGTTGTTTTCAAGGGGCAAAATCAAATCAAACTAATCCATAAAACCAAACCAAACCATTTTAGATAAATATAAAAATATTTTACTTATAATTATTAATTTTGTTATAGTGATTAATTAAAGGTCACATATATTCTTATAATTTTATTATGATATTTATATGATGATTTGATAAATAAAACTTGTTCCTTTTTAAAAAAAAAATTTCTTGTGTTTAGGTTATATTCTTCTATTGGTAACTTAATATTACTTTATATTATTCGTTTGAACTCAGTGGAGTACAGATTTTGTTATTTAGCTATATATTTTATTATGTATTAATTTTTCATTGTATATTTTATTAGCATATCACTTTTATCAAAAATGACTTTTGTTTGTAGATGATTTTTTTAACCAAATTTGTTAATAGATAGTTGACTGGATGCTTTTATAGAGGACTATATATTATATTTTACTATATATTATTTGAGTGTACTATATTAGTGACTAAATGATTTTATGAATGATTATAGATTGTAAATGTGATGGATTTATAAAATATTTTTGTTGAGATTTACAATATGAACTTTATAGAGTGATTTCAATATTTGAATATCCGCACAAATATAAAATATTAGAACTACGTTTTTTTTATTATAATTTTTATTTAACTCATAATCCAAACATCACTAAACTATTATTTAATAGTTTAAAAAAATTATAATCCAAACCAAACTATTATTTAATGATTTTGTTTAGGAAGGAAAAAAAAAAAACAAATTGTAAATTATGGTTTGGTTTTAGTGAAAACCATATCGAACTAAACTGATCCATGCCTATCCCTAAATGTTCATAAATTAAGAGTAGTTGGATGCGTTAAAGTTAATCGGTAGGTACAAAGAAGATGAGAAGTAAGTACAATATATACAGAGAGGAAATCTTCCTTGCAGATCCATTGTGCTTTAGTGTAGAGAGAGAAGAAAGGGAACTTAAAATAAATTGTATTTAATGTCTTCCAAGGTTCAACTTTTAAATACTAGCTAGCTCCATTCCAAAGTTTTGAGCACTAATATGGTTTTCTTATTAATTTAAAGTGTGTATTATTTTATTTTAATTTTTTATTACATTTAATTCATTTCAGCATTGGACTTAACGTTTATCTATAAAGTAAAAGAAGAACTTATATAGACTACTTTAAATAGAATGAGGCCTAAAAATAGAAATTTGATAAGTTTACATAATAAAATCAACATTTTAAAAAGTTTATGTACCACAAGAAAAGGAAAAAATATTACTAATTTAAAAAAATTATAAAAATACCACTAAGATGAAAATAATTCTAGTTTTAGGTAAGTTAAATTCGTCTCTTAATAAGTGATGGATCTTGCCTCTCAAAGAGATGATGCGGGTATAATTTTACTGAATTCTCGTCTCTTCAAAAACTGAGGTCTATATAATTTTAGTGACCTCTTCTCTTTTTTCAACGTTGAAATGTGAGAGAATATTCATCTATCGTACTATATATATTTTTTTCATTTTCCCAATCCCTCTGAGAAATCTGCACCTCCTTTCTTTTTTCCCAATGCCTAGCGCCACTTTTCTCTCTCTAACAAATAAATACAATGATAGCCTACTGAATAACAGGTAGGTTAATGCTATCAAATGAAAACATGAAAAAACATGGAGTAAATAATAATACTTCAATTAATCTAAGGACCTCCTTCCATGGTTTCTATTTTTGTAGTTTGGGTTCAATAAAATTATACATACCGTGTCCCTCCTTTTAGCTGTTTAGGGTCAATAAAATTATACATACTTTGTCTCTTAAAGAGATGAGATTAATAAAATTATATCAATTTCATCTATTGGAGAGATGAGTTCTACTATTAATAAACTTGTTTCTTGAAGATACAAGTTCAACTTTACTAATAAATTCAACCTTTTTGTAATTTTTTTAAATTAGTAATATTATTTTCCTTTTTCCTATATACTACAACCATTGTACAGAAAAATATGAGAAGAAAAAATTCCAAATATAAAGGTGGAAGGCGATGTATTTGACCAAAATTTATTTAACTACTATTCATTTTGTGAAGAGGGCACATATGCCGCATGCGCCCTCCTTACAGATCCCATATGCAATGCAAATAATTATACATAAGTCCTTTAAATACATATTATCATCCAAACTTATTACAAACAACTTTTATAACTGCCCGCTCCCATTTTGCTATATTATGTGATGTAGGCTCAACTTCATCGTCATCATCTACCTCCACATCATCCCCATCATCAAAGCTATGCTGAACGTGGGGGAAAAGCCTTAGCTCTCCATGCTGGTCTTGATATTGCATGGTTGTTTGGGCAATGCAAACTATGCGACATGCACTATTAGCCAGAGGTATCCTCTCAAAGTCTTACATCTGTTGAAAGAGAGCCATCATATCAAATTTATGAAAAATGCCTCAAGTTGATACAATAAATGAACTAGAACAACTACACTTACCATACAACCAAATAAAGCTTCTGATCGACCTATGTATTAACGTGTGATGCGTTAATCCAGCTCGGGTAATCCGGATCTACCCCTCTTCCCATCTAAATAGGGGTTGCACGATTCGCCTAGTCATTCCACAACTGGATGTAGCCTCCATGCAGATCCAACCAGTTCATGTCAAATGTCCCATGCAAGACAATGGAACGAGGCTACATATCTATGTTAGCTTCTGGTGGGATCCTTTGATGGCCACCAAACTGGAGGGGCACTCAATCTAGGAGGTGCCACTCAATAATCCAAAAGCAAATGAGAGTGCCTATGCTCGCCATATGTGCTAGCCTACGTAACATAAGGGAGGGAGGAATTCTAACAAGCCATTAGGATATGACTTCCACTCCACCTGCACCATAACAAACAAAACACGAGTTACCGTTGTGTAGAAAAGTTATGTAAAAGGAAGTTAAGATAATAATATTACCTTATCTGCTTTTGGCTATGAAGTGCGTCGTGATAGGATGACATGACATGCATGGCGTGATGTGTAGTGTCCCGGTAAAGTCTCCATCTAGTCGCCAATGGGAGACTGACAAGGACATACATCCCAAACCTAAGAAGCGATGCCATGTGTGGGAATTTGTCCTAATCCCAAATATGGAGAAGATTTGTTGAACCACTAATATCCTTTGTCTCCTTCTTGGAAGCTTGACAAAGTTGCCTGTATATTTAAGCTAATATACTAGACCCCCAACTATACTCCCCTATAGTGCACAGATTTGCCAACAATGGCAAGAAGATTGCCCAGACAAGATTCCTAGACTTATCAGCAAAGAGGAACACCCCTATCATCAATAATGTGCACGCTCGTGTATACCTCATGACAATAATCTCATCTGCATCAATAGGTAGCTTACGGAAATTTTTGGATAGCTAATTGATGTTGATGCAACCTCCTCTCCCACTAAAATCTCCATATGCCTTTCTAAGTGATTCCGAATACAAGTTGGTCCAATTGAGATTGGTGTTACCCATGATAGGTTGCCCATCAACCTGTAGTCCTAACTGTACCTCCACATCCTAGAGAGTGATGGTGACCTCTCCAAAGGGCATGTGGAAAATATGAGTCTCAAGACTCCAATGTCCAATAAGTGTGGTGATGAGATGCTAATTAAGCTGGATGTATGGCAACTGGTTGACTGAATAGAAACCGGCCATCTAGAGATGAGGAATCATGTGTGGATCCACTTGATTCCCTCCATCGTCATGGAGTAGCTGTAACTCACGATGCCACACAATCATCGCTGGGTGTCATACCCTCTAATTTCCTCCATCTTGCAATAGATAGAAAGGTACAAATTAGTCATTGTCCATTTTAAAATATAAATGATGTGTGATAGTAGACATGTACCTATGCAATCCAAATGTCCTCTAACCTATATGTGTCCTGCTGTGATAAAACAAAATCGTCCAATGGTTCAGGCTCCATATACCCTACACAGTGAAAGTGAAAACAACTTCAATCTAGCTACACTTAAGGTGAGAATAAAGATAGCAATAGCATAAAAAGTCTAAAACCAAGGCAAATGCTAACAAAGTAGACTCATCAATTTTTGACATGTCTTACACACCGTGCAACTGACTAATAACTGCACAGACCATTCAACATCACTACACGACCTAGTCTTATATGTGCAGCACACATATCACAAGACCTACGCATATGATTTGCGCTAACACATACACATCAAACTTAGGCATGCAACACGAGCTGATATCTCAACTACTTACACATACTATAAAATAGAAAATAAAACAGAAATTCTAGATCTAAGCTCGGAAAGTGAAAGGGTTGGTGATCTTGCACCTCTATTATAAACCCCTAGATTTTATGGTAATTATAAGTAAAACCTAAGACCGGAAGTCAAACCGAAACCCTAAAGTTAGTTTTACATTAAATTCTAGAGTATCTAGATTCGAAAATCCCTCACTTGAAATCTTAAAATAGTAAAAATGAGTTAACTTTGAATTATAGTTCAACATAGTGTTATAGCTTAAAAAGATCAAAATCGCCAAAAATTCACTCATTTTAGACCAAAACAGAATCAGTTTCTGAAAACAGGGTCTCGGTATGCAAAACGGTGAAAATATTCCAACCATATATCTAGACTCGTAATGAGATGAGGAATCACAAAATATCAGTCACAAAATTTTTCGGCTTCTAAAATATAAGATATAGCCTATTATGCATATTTTTCTTACTACCGATAATTTATTTGTCTTATTTACTATTCAATTACTATTTACTATTATTATTACCATTCATATATCTCAACTTTTTCTTACAACCTATATACCTATTTCTTATATTTTTTTTCCAATATTACTTTTTACATAACTTTTCTTATACTTTACTTACTTTCTTTACCAAAATTAATTTTTTTTTATCATCACTCTCTCTCTCTCCTCCTATAATGGCCGACACTAATCCCCCTCTCTCTCCCTTAATTCTTTTTTCTATTTCAATTTATTTTATTACAACAAATTCCCTCCATATTTTTCTTTAAATACAACCTCTCCCTCCACTTCTTTCACACATTTTCATTTCACTTAACAAAACTCTACTAAAATCACTTTCTAACTTCTCTCTCTAACAATTTCCTCTCAAACACTCCCTTCCTCTCTATCTCCATAAAACGTCCATTTCTGTTTATGAAAGATACTAAACACATCATCCATTTGTTTCTTTCAATCTTTCATCAATCTTAGGTAAAATATAGACCTTTCTTTTGTTCATATAACATTACATGAACAATGTGTGTGTTTTGATTCTATATAAATCCCCATGATGCCAATGCTAGGGAGTGGATTCATGAAAAATAACATGTTGTTCATGTCTTGTTCGTCTTCATAATATGTTCTTGTTGTACTATGTCCAGGCTTCTAACTTAACTCTTTATATGTTATTACGTATATGTAGGTATCTATATTTCTTAGAGCCTAAATGCTCACTAATTTAACTCCTTATTTAATGCTTTACTATATGCTTTTAACTATTTCATGCAAATAAATAAGACTAGTTAATCTCTAGTCTTAGACTTATCTTTAATCAAGTCAAAACAAAAGCGGACATGTCCATAATCTAAGTTCCAGGGAGCCTTGAATAAAAATCTAAGACTCTCGTATTTTCTTATTTCTTTTCATTACTTATTTCATGAGACTAGTATTATTTCGAGTCTCGAGAAGCTTTCAAATTAATCTAAGACTTCCATAACTTTCTCTAATATACTTTTCTTATTTCTTTATGAAACTTGTCAATTTCTAAGTTCTGGAAAGTCTTGATAACAAGCTAAGACTTCCATATTTTTATTCTTATATTTACCTATTTGAGTTTCTATTCCTTTATTTTCTATATGAGTTAAATTTATCTCATAATATAACTACTAAGTTCATATTCATACATAGCCATACGATGATGATGTTTTCTTAATAAAATTTTTAAAATGATAAGGATTATTTTCTTTTATATAAAAATAGGGCTAAACTCTCAAGAGAAATGATTTTCAACACTTAGAAAGAATTTTCATTAAAACTTAAGAATAATGGTTCAACTATACCCTTTCCAAAATATTAAAATAAATTTATCATAAATTTTTAATGTTTATACTTCTTTGTTACAATTTTTTCTTAAAAACTTATTTATAAGACATATGTCAATATTTTGATAAAAACTATGCACAAAACAAATTTTCTAAACAATCCACTTACTAGTTAAGATCCCCTTAGGAAACAAAAATCGGTTTACAACTTAAGGAATCAAGTCTTTAAAAGTACATTCATTTGTATGAAGTCAAGAAAATATAAAAATAATAGTTATAATAATTAGCCACTTACTTGTAATAAGCTAAAAATTATAGTTTTCTTCTAACAACTCAACATATATTTTTGGAAAACTTAACTTTTTGAATTTCTAGAATAAATTGTTTTGTGAAAAATCATTGTTAGGGTAACATCACTAAAATCATTCGTATACTATGATTTTATATTAATACTAAATGATTTTCAACAATATAAGTCTCTATGTGCTTGCTATAAAATACTTGGATGATGTAAAACTTGAAAAAATGCAAATTCAAGAGCTAGAACTTTCGGGTCAATTATGTACCGACCTATTTCGAAACCTGAATGGCTTTAAATGTTAAAAATAACCCTAGAAATAGATAGATTTTTTTGAGTAGGTAGAAAACAACTACTAATATGTGAAATTCCGAATTAAAATGAGCAAGTTATGATCATTTTAAGTTGAAATTTCATAACCAAGAAAAGACACGAATTTAATTTGATTGAGTTAGAATTCTAAGTAGAGCTTCGACGGAATATTCATTTTGGGTATTTCTTTTGTTTAGGTGACAAGGACCAAGACTTTCTCTTTCTTGAGGATTACTTTGATTAATAGAGATCACCATGGCCGAGTGAGTTTTCCTTTACATTTTATGTATTCGTACATGTGCTTGCAGAGTAGAGCACTAAATTTTAAGGAAAAAATAAAATTTGATATGTATGTGGGATTATTATGGGAATTATGTATGTGAATCGTTATGTGTGATAAATGAACAATAAGTATATTGAAACTCAATTGGTTAATTAATGTAAATTGTCTCTATGTTTGATGCTATGTATGCGACTATTGGTTGATTGCCTTAAATGAGATAAATTACGAATTGGAAATCCCTTATTACTAAATTGATCATGTATATTGTCATGCCCCAAAGGATATCTTAAACGTGGCAGTCCGCCGCATACAATATCAAGACTTAAGAATGACTACCTTTGACACGCGAAAGTCTCGATATTATATATAAGACATACAACATGATAATAGGAGACGCCATTGGGAAATGTGGTTTAAGCAAGTAATATTGAATAAACAAGAATCTAGAAATAAAGTCAACCCACATAACATTAAGATTCTATTACACAAGTCTTAAGGACATTCTCCCACTAATCTCCAAGGATCATATAAAAATTACTAGTCTTTATAAGATAACTTAAATACTTTCACCAAAAGATTTTAAAGGAAGTCTATTCAAAGTCTTCAAGTAGATTTCTCCCAAAAGCTCCCAAAAAGATGATTTATATGAATATGTGAAGACCTTGGATATAAGAACAGATGGCCTTGCGTGTACAAAAATCTATAGAGTTGTAAACTCTACGAGCTTAGTGAGAACATTCTCGATTAATATACTCGAAGCAAAGATATCAACCAAGTTTATTATACAACCAAGTGAAATGCAATGAACACGTGAGCATACAAAACACATGGTTTTTCGAAAACCATATGTTGAATAAATTCATGTTCTTCATTCGAGGTTAGGCATACCGGTTAATTACAGCCAACAATTCTTAACCATTTTTATAGTTCTTAACTGTTACTATTCACCATAAAAAAATTTGTAGATCTTACCGGTTCCTACGCGCCACATACAAATACTACCGGTCATGCCAACCACCACTATCATACACTTGTCCCACCAATTGTATAATAACGGATGCAATGAGACTCAACTTGTGAAGTGCATGCATCAAATTCTATTTAGAGTCTAGCCATTTAATTTCAATTTCTTGCAAGTGATCAACCAATTTCAGCGAGTAGAACATATAATTCATTATAGGCAATTCATGACTCAATATGCTTAAGGTTCTTTCACCAACATTATAAGTCACATGCACTTTCCGTTTTATTTTTTTCCTATTTCTAGTGCTACTATACTACAAGCACAATCATAAGTATAAAAAACAAGGGAAGTAGACTCACTCGACCATGTCGTGATGGTAGCTCCCTTAATCAAAATAATCTTCGAGAGAGTAAAAATCATCCTGCTCGCTCTCTAAACAAAGGAAATACCCAAAATGAGGATTCCATGGAATTTCTAATCAAACTTTCTAATTCTATCTTTTAGTTGCGGTAAAATTCATATTGATGGAAATTCTAACTTAAAATTGCCTTAACTTACTCATTTTAACTCAGAATTTTGCATATTATATACCATTTTCTACTTACTCGAAAAGATCTATCCATTTCTAAGGTTATTTTTATCATAAAAATTCATTTGAGTCCTGAAACAGCTAGGTACAGAATCATTACGAAAATCCTAGCTTTCAAAACATCATTTTCCAAACTTTTCTCCATCCAAAAATTCTTGTACAAAATTATAGATATTTCTACAGTTGAAAATTTCCTTTGAACACACACACACACATATATATATATAATATGACTCATTTTGTATGCATGAATTTAGTGGTGTTGTCTCAACAATGATTTTTGCAAAACAATATATCTTAAAAGTGGGAAAAAATTAAGACTTGAAAATTTACTTTAGTTTGTTAGAAAAATTTCTTGAATTATTATAAGTGAGTGCTTTCTTCTTGTAACTTCATTTCTTAATTTTTTGAGAATAATTTAATTTTCTAAAAACAATTTAGTCTTTTTAAGATTCCTACAAATTTCATTTCTACTGGTTGAAAAATGTAGTTTTTCTAAGTATTTCTTAGTAGTGTCTAAAATCCCTTAAAGTAGTTATGTTTATATGTTCTTAATTTTTCCAAGGTTAAGTTTACTTTAAGATAGTTAACAATGATCTTTTAACTTATCTACTAATTTTTATTTCTTAATCATGATTTGTCTCTTGATAGTTAATTTTTAGATGATCTTGTAAAACATGCCTAGCTCTTATGTCTTACTATTCTAGAGTATTGGTGAAAATTTAACAAATAAGTTTAAGAAAAACCTTTGTTCACCAAGGAAAAATCAATATTGAGTTTTAAAGAAACTTTCTTATTTTCTTAATTTGAAAAGAGTGTGATGTGCCCAAAATGCAAGGCACAATGATCTCAAATAGGCATGTAGCAAATCTCAAATTCAAATGCTCAAACAAAATAAAAATGATGTTTTTATGGGTTTTTGAGTGTTTATGAAACAATAAATAAAAAGATATGGAAGGCACTATTATTAGATATGACTCACTAATAATAATCCAAACTACACTCGCTCTCACTTGATATTACGCACAAGTGAAATCGATTGGTGTGTTCGCCACAATCCAATTGGATTGATAAGAATAGGTTGTTCGCCACAATCACAAGGATCGATAAGAACAGGATCTCACCACAATCAAACAATTGATTGATAAGAGTAAAAATAGAGAAAGAAATCTCCAATAGGTTTTCAATATCTCAAAAGCTAATCTCAATACAAAAAGGGGTATTTGTAATAGTTCCCCAAAAGACCTAATTAATGACAAAAAGACTAATTACTAAATATGATAAAAAAGATTAATAACTATGACCATAACTTTCTATATCTAGTTATGAAAGGTAATCGAATGACATTAAAGACCAATAAAGACTAATAGATATGACATTAAAAACTGACAATAACTACTAATAAAGATGTCTAATAATAATTATAAATAATAAAGACTAAAATTAAAAGACATCATGACATGAATGTTTATCAATATGTTCATACATGTTTATGAATACGTTGAGACAATATCAACATGTTCATGCATGTTTATGAATATGTAGTCATGAGAAAGAGAATAATATCACATAATAAGATACTGATATATATATAAGAAGCAATATAAGAATAATAATATGGTCAAGTATTGAGAGCGTTAGCTTCATCAAGGCAACTCGGGACTAAGTATAGACTAGTCGTAGAAAGAAAAAGAAAAAGCATAATAAGAGCAATAATAAGAGCATAATAGTAAAAGCATAATAATAAAAACATAATGTAGGAACAAGAACAAAACATGAATATAATATTGCTTTCTTAACCTCTATGGGTCTTTAGAAAACACACACTATGTTCATGTTAAGTTACATAAATATAATAAATAATCTATTAGCAATCTAAAAATATAAGAATGGATGTATGAACAAGAATAAAGTATGAACCTATTGTTGCTTTATTAACCTCTTATGGGTTTTTAGAAAACATACACTAAACTCATACTAAGTTACATGAACATGAAGAAGGTTTAGCATAATTACTTAGTGGTTACAAGAAGATGAAAGAGTGGTAGAGAGAATTTGTAGAGAGGATTTTTGTGGAGTGATTTTAGGAGAGTTTTGATATGTAAAAGAAGTGTGTGAAAGAAATGGAGGGAGATGGAGTATTTATAGAATTTTGAAGGGAAATTAGATGTAATAAAATAAATTAAAAAAGAAAAATAAATAAGATGGAGAGAGGGGTGGTCGACACATGGAGAGAGAAGAGAGAGAGTGAATTTCATTTTTTTTTTTTTTGTATTTTATAATGAAAAGTGATTAAGAAGTGAGATATGAGATATGTGAAGTTGTATTGGAAAAGAAAAAAGTAAGAAATAGGTGTATAGGTAGTAAGAAAAAGTAGAGATAGATAAATAGTAATGAATAGTAGAATAGGATAATGAATAGTAAACAAAACTAATAATCTACCGATAGTAAAGAAAATACACGTATAAATGTGATATATGATATTTTTAGTTACCGAAAAATTATAAAACTGATATTTTTGATATCCTTATATTATTAAGAATCTAACAATATCATTGGAATATTTTTACTATTACGAGCCCTGGGACATGCTTTTCTAGAACTGATCCTGTTCGAGTTTTAAACACACTAAAAATTAATGAATATAATCTTTTTAAGCTTCCCTATATTATTAAGAACTATTATCCACAATTATCTCAATTCTGTTGCATAGGAGTTTCGAGCGCGAGACTGTCAGATTTAAATACTAGGATTTGTTGTAATATTTTGTTGACTCTTAGGGTTTTCGGTTGACTTCTAATTCTAAGATTTAAACATAAACTTAGCAAAAATTCAAGGGTTTAAACATATCATTTAGAGAATCATATTTGCATTTTGGTACTATTCCTCTGTATGGGACTGGAAAAGTAAGTTGCCTAGCTACATCTTGAGGAATTAAGATATTTGAGGAATACAATCTCATGGTGTAGTTGAGCCAGATTGATTCTTTTAGGTAAGAAAAACTCCATGACTAGTAGTACATTTGATTGGAATCCTAAGATGTGTGCGTAATTTCAAGAAGGTCATTGGACTCATTCAAATCATTCCCTAACCCTCGAATAGAAGGCGTAGATCCATTCTACATGTGTCATCGGATAGTCATATGTGTATTTGTTTGATTATATGGGTGTTACATTGCATATGTTTGTTAACGGACTTGTTTGATTGTTTTGTTATAAGTACTTTTGCATAAGAAATATCTTACTAAGCTAGTTTTACTTACCCTCAATAGATTTTTGATGTTGTAGGTTTATTGTTTTTGCATCCAAGACCACCCTTTCTGTCCAAGTAGGACTTATGCTTTTAGGAAGCTTTTAAGAGAATTTTATTTGAAGGCTTTAGATTATATTTCCTTGAACATCTTTCGGTTATAGTAATTTATTTAAGTAAGATTATCTATTTAGGAGATTTATTAAGGTAATACCCCTATGGAATTGTAAGATTGTTGACCTTTAAGTTATGAATATGAATGCTTAAGTATTTTCTTGATTGCCATATTTTTACTATCTTAAACAACATATCCCATTGGCATCTCCTATTATTGTAAAAATACGCTTTACATATGGTATTGAAACTTTTATATGACTAAGGAATGTCCTTCTTAAGTTTTAATATTGTATGTGGTGTATTGTCACGTTTAGGGTACTTTTTGAGGCATGACATTTATAGTGGTAGGTGGGAGAGAAATTTGCGATTGTGTTCGTGATGCGAGTTAACGAAATGAATTTGATCGAAAATTTTTTTGTTTATATATGACAGACATACGCCTTCATTGGCCATATTTATATCATATGCGTTTTGGGCAAATTCAACCCATATCAAATACAAAAACACATTTCTCACTGAAATACCACTCCAAAGGTGCGACATAACCAATTCTATCACTTCCGGGAGTTAGACCTTCGATTGCAAAGATAAAAATCTCTTCCCCTTTAGCTATTTTTCATATTTCACTTCACATTTGTGTCACTATAGTGAGAATGATAATTGAAATCCTAGGGTTTTCATTCAAATAAGAATAGTGAGATTTTGTTAATTTATCTCCCAGCTAATGTGTTAGATAGCAGTAATTGTAGTTGTGTGCTTCGATGCATGAGGAGGATCATTGGTTGAAGTTGTTAGTTGGTTCATGTATATCTAGTGTTCGGGGAAAAAAATGTATGCCCTGCACTATATTCAATCTATATTTAATAGTTCTTACTGATACTTAATGGCAATCGTTGACTCCTTAGGATTGCAATGGGAGATGATGTTCGCTTTATGGTGTATGCACATGGTAACATCATGAAAGGTTTGAATAGGCCGATGTATGATAGGCCTCCATTAAGGAAAGTTCGGATGATGATGAATATCAATTTTGAACTATTTGTTAGAAAGATATGTCCAAATATTGGCATGGATCCAAGTACCAAAGGCATTGAATAAGGTGTACAAGAACCATCAAATGATAAACATAGTGACGTATACTATGTTCCAAGATAAGCCTCGCAAGTTTGAGAATTTCATGCAACTTTTGGTAATATATGAGTGAAGAGTAGTTGAGTGGTTTAACTGGACAGAATAGGACGACTCTTTATATTTAGAAAAGGAGCAATGGATGCTCACATAGGATGGTTTCTATCGCTTTGGGTATATGATAAGTAATATTGTTAGAGTGCACAATTCTATACTGGTTGGTGCTAGGGGCTTACCAGTAGTTGCACTTATTAAAAAAATTTTCTACAACTGTGTTATAAATTGGGAGAGTAGGTATGCTAAGGCCGTGGTAGGTATTTAAAGGAAAGAGATATTCATTAAATATGTAGTGAAAATGCTAAACGAATGTAGTGGCAAGGCCAATGGACATCAAGTAGCAAGCTTCTATCGCAACACAAGGTTCTTTGAAATCTACACAAGAAGCCAATGTGTTGCATATGGTCTAAAGGGAGGTGGGGTCACGTCCCAATGGGCACCCTAAACGTGACAGCCCGCCGTACGCAATATTAAAACTTAAGAATGACATATCTCAGTCACTCGAAAGCTTCTATATCAGTACAAGGCGTACATTCACATCAAAGGGAGACCGGTGAAGTAATGCATTTTAAGATATTGGCAGTGGAACATACAAAATAACATTTAATATATTGCATTGAAATATAAAGTCTTACAACTTCTAAGGGGCATTCCCCCGATAATAACAACATGGTTATACTAAAGATAAAATAACTAAAGCTAAAAGATTTTAGAAGAAATCTACTCTATGACTTCAAAACAGAATTTCTTCAAAAGCTTCTCAAAATAAGGATTCTACCCAAGGGATCAAGATGGTTTCGGGTGCAAAAGATAATCCTGCAATATCAAAAGTCTATAGAAGTATAAGCATAACTAGCTTAGTGAGATATTCCTTACGTAAAAGTACTCATAACAGGCAATCAATAAAGTTTATTAATCAAGCATATGCAATGCAATAATCATATGATCAAACATTACATAGGACTATCCGGTTTCGTATGTATGATGGATTTACCCATCCATCGGTGGTTAGGGAATGCTTTGAACTGGGTCCCAAATGACTTTCTTAAAGTTACGCGCGTCTTGGGGTTCCAACAAACAGTACTACTTGTCACGCCCCGTAGGGTATCCTAAACGTAACAGCCCACCACATACTAAGTAAGACTCTCGAGTTCCCTACCCGGGGCCTTCGGAAGTCTTAAGTAGATGTAAAGCGTTCCTTTACGACAATAGAATACTTCAACAAATGGAGTTAAACAGTTTAATGAGGCATGCATTAGCCATAGATAATAAATCAAAACGCATAATGCTTAAGTTTACAAAATCTAAGGGGCATTCCCCCGCAAAAGAATAACAGTCTATTACAGTCATCCAGAGTCCTTAGTTTCCAATGGAAGTCTATACAAAAAGAGATGAATCAAACTTCTATAGGAAACTCCTATCTCCGGTACCTGCGCTGTGGCTTGTCTTGGCCTAAGCCATATAAACTCATGCTGCAAAAGATAGAAACTATAGGGGCGTAAGCTAACTAGCTTAGTGAGTAATACTTCCATAACACAATTAAATACAATCGTTCAAGCAAGTGATTATTCAAGCAAGTGTATGCACCATACAAATGTGATCAACAAACATATGACCAACCGGAAATCATATGTGGATGGACTTGCGCCCTCCATCCCGGGTTAGCAGATTAACGAATCCTGCGGTACGATGCCGTTTAAGCTCACGGTCAACTGATTAAAAGCTCGTTTTATGGATCACGATTAACCTCACATTCGTTTTATGGGTCACGAAAAACCAACCAATGCAAATGCTCCAACCCCATTGTGACATGTATGAACTCAATTTATAGTCGGAGTCGAATAGTTATTAATTCAATTCTTTTAAGTGACCAACAAGTATTCGCAGACATTCATCATAAGGTTCTAGTAAAACAGTCAATATCTTAACACCCGGTTTCCATATACCTTAAGCTCCATTTCACATATCAACCATCAACAACATAAATAATTCCCACATACCCCATCATGCTTGTACAGTTCCTTTTTATCTTTGCCTACATCACTAGTGCCACTACATTACATTCACAAGCATTAATTGAGAGTGGAAGTAAACTCACTCGGCCATGGAACACCAAACTTCTTAATAATAATAATCGGGAGGTAGAGTGTCGTCCTGCTCGGAATCACCTACCAAACAAGAATAATCCCTATGAGATTCTCACTATGTAATTAAATCAAACTATACATCTAGACTAGTTGAATTCGGATTTCTCGCTATATTTGGAAGTTTCGACTTAAAACGGCCATAACTTGGTCATTTTAACTCGGAATTTCGCAAACTTTATGTCGATCTTCATCTACTTCGAAAGATCTATCTAATTCAATTATTAAATCCAAGTTTTGAAAATAATAGGGTCACGGAACAGTGGGATCAGTTCTGTCCCGCAATTGACCCAATCTCGAAAATTTGCTTTGTCTTGGATAAAAAGTATTCCTAAATGATGATTCATGCATGAATGATATGGGAATGAACTACTAATGTGTATGCCATGTAATGGACTCGACTTGTGCATGGTCATGATGATTTTTGTAGTAATAAACTTTTAGGAACTCCTAAGTGTTGGGGAAAGTTTCATAAAGGCTAAATCTAAGAAGTTATTTTCCCACATTATACTCCTTAGGGTTTCTTTGGTTTTTAATCTTGTAATCTACTTATTATTTAATTAAAAATAGGTTCTCAAAGTCTATAATAGTCATGGCCTCCATTCATGCACAAAAATTCACATTTTTCATTTGGCAAACATGTTTTCAATTAAGCTATTTGTAAAAATCCGAATTTTTCCAAATTTTCTTTTCTTACATTTTCTTAAGGGAAATCTAGTCTAATGCATTAAAAATTGGGGCTTCAATGTATACATTATCTAAGGACTTCATTTAGCTTATAAAACATTCATTTTAGACTTAAATACTAAGTGTTTATTTAGGCATTACACAAAGTTACGAATTTGATTACACAATTAAAGTCAACACTTTTCATTCTAACTTCACCTCTTGTTTTTCTTATTTTTATTATGCCTAACTCATCTAAACTCATGAAAATAATTCCTTCAACATGTCTATTACACATACCCTTCATTTTTCTTATGAAATATAAGTTTAAAATTGATTTTGGAGGTCTTTAGGTAGGGTTTCCATTTCATCCGAATTTTCAACTTTCCATATCTAACAAAGTCCTTCCTTTTTCAATGTTCTTGCCATCTATATGTGGAAGATATACTATCTAACATCTCTATACATGAACAAGACTCCATTTATATGATCAACAAAGCACATAAACAAAAATGAACTTATGATCATGCATGTACATAAAGTGGTGAATGTCTAAACCTTAGATCTACTACATATGATGTATATAACATGGATCTCATGGCATGAACAACAATATAAATACAAGATCACTACTTTACATGCATGAACATTTTGAAATCTTAACAAAACACATCTAAACACTAGATCCATGTCTTGTGATGGCTTGACATTCTTGTTCATGCATTTCCATGTCCCTAGCATGAGCATCATGGGGTTTTAATGAGGAAATACACAAGATATGGTCTTGCCATGACAAGAATAGGAAGAACCAAGGCTCACATGCACATACCAATGGAGTCTTGAAGTGGAATGGAGAAGAAACAAAGTGGAAAATGAGAGGGAATGGGGAAGGGGAGTGCTCGGCAAGAGGGGAGAGAAGAGAGGGTTTGATCCTTTTTTCCAATTTTGAAAAGAGAAGAAATGAAGAGAGAGAGAGAAAAATAAGTATATATATCAAATGTATTAGGGTTTAGTTGTATAAAATGGAGTAAAATAATTAATGGAAGAGGGAAATTAGAGGGGGGGGGGGGGGGGGGGGGGGGGGGGGGGGGGGGGGGGGGGGGGGGGGGGGGGGTTTTTTGTAATTTAGTAATGAAATTGTAATAAATGTATTAATTATTTAAGAGACAAATTTTCTTGGAAAAGAAAATTGAAATGAGTAGTTGTAAGGATGTAAGAATAGGGTATGGGTAGTGTGTAGTGTAGGTTGTACTTGTGAATAGTAGACAAGACATCTACTTTACCGGTTGTTCCGAAAACACGGGAAAAGCTATAACTGTAATTTTTATAGCTCGGAAAATTATGAAATTGATATTTTTGGAATCCTTATAAAATTACGGTTCTAATGAATATTCCGGAATATTTTCTGAATCCGTGGCCCGGGGCACGCTTTTCCGTAATTGGGCTCGGGAAGGCCCGGAATTGAAAAATTCCCGAATTTAAAACTTTCAAAGGTTTGAAATGTACTTTGGAACAACAATTCAAATTCATTTACTCCATAATATTTATTTTACTATGAAACCGAAGGAAAGCCGGATTTAGGGTTCCTAGGCTCCATTTACTAGACCAATCTGATCGGGTTAGGGTTTCGTTTCCAACTCCTGGGGTTTCCTAGCTACTGAGAATTTCCGGGTTTTACACTACTAGTCCCGGGCTTTCCATACCCAAAGCAATTGATGTGGCTGGGCTACAACTTGTGATCGTATTCTTCGAAGTCTTAACTTCAAGATTATAGCAAGGCAGCTTACTTTCCAGTCCCACGCTGAGGATAGTAGCAAATTTCGAAATGATATTCTAAGTAATATGCATGAGCAATTTATTATATGGGATTCCAATATGACATTAAATCATTTAAAGCGATCAACAATATTTGCACACATAACAATACATACATAGAAACATTTATATCAATCACAAATCGGGTTCCGATATACTTATTGTTCGTTGATCGCACACAACGATTCACATACATAATTCTCATGATACCCATGCATATCAATTTTATCTTTTCCTAACATCTAGTGCTCTATCCTACAAGCACATGCGCGAATACATAAGCATCAAGGAAACTCATAAAGGAAAACTCACTCGTCCACAGCGTTCTTCTAAGAGTCGAAGTAATCTCGGGAAGAGAAGATCTTCACCCTCAACACCTAAACAAAACAAAATACCCGAGGTGAGTATTTCATCAAGATCTACTTGATATCTCTAATTCTACTTTATTGGATTCGTGAAAATTCGCATAAGTGGAAATTTCAACTTAAAATGGTCATAACTTACTCATTTTAACTCGGAATTTCGCATTTACACCAATTTACCTACTCGAAAAGTTCTATCAATTTCTAAGGTATTTTTATCAAAAGAAGTCATTTGGGTCTCAGAAAAGTAACAAGATTCAGTGCGAAAAATTCAAAATTTCAAAACTCGAGTTTTCAACTTTTCTTTTCAAGAATTCTTGTAAACAAAAATATAGATAATTTTATGGTTGAAAATCCTTTAAACACATAGATATAGACTCAAACCATATGCATGAATTTAGTGGTGTTGTTCAACAATGATCTTGTAAAACAATGTGTCTTGAAAGTGAGAAAAGCTAAGACTTGAAATCTCCTTTTAATTTTGTTTGAAAAAATTAATAGTAAGTATGTCTTCTTTTAACTCAATTTCTTAACTTTGAGAATAATTACATTTTCAAAAAGAAATTTTAATCTTTTAAGATTCCCATAAATTTATTCTAGTGTTTTGGAAAACATAGTTTTTCTAAATATTTTATGGTTATGTGTTCTAAAGTTTTTCTAAAGTTAGACCAACTTTAAACGAATAATATCAATAATTTTATAAGTTATTTATTATTTTTATTCCTAAGTAAGGCTTATCCTTATAAAATTTATATTTTGATAATTTTGTAAAACTTGTTAGACTTTAGTATTCTGGAGTATTGGTAGAAAAACTTTGATAAGTGAGTTTAAGAAAACTCTTGGTTAAATCAAAATTAAGTTTAAACAAACTTTCTTATTTTATTGGTTTAAGAGAGTTTGTGATAACTTTATTTTCATGATAAAATACCATATAGTATTATTACTAAACTTGAGCTTAACTTATCTACTTTAGAAATATTTATTAAGATAAAACTTTAAGTATTTATGGAAAATAATTCTTAGTGACAAAATTTATTTTAAAGAGAGTTCTTATTTTTATTACTTAAGAAAACTCATTTTTCATTATGGTTGAGACAATAACAATATGTTCATGCATGAATGAGAATGGTAACTATGAGAAATATAATAAAACAACATAATTAATAAGAGCATAAAAGTAAAGTCAAGTATTGGGAACCTTAGCTTCATCAAGTATCCGGGACTAAGAATAGACTAATCCTCAAAGAAAAAGAAAGAAAAGTAAAGAAAGAAAATTGTTTTGACTGATATAGACTAGTTTAATAATACATGAAATAAATAAATTGCATAACTTGAAAGTAAATAAATAAAAAATGAGCTATATGCTCTAAATAAATAAATATATATATATATAATTAATAATACTTTATATAAGTTAGATTAGAAACAAATAATAACAATAATAATAACAATATAATGAAAAATAGAAACATGAACAAAAACAAAACATGAATAATTGTTGCTTCTTTAACTCTCATGAGTCTAAGAAATATTACTAAAACTCATGTTAAGTTGAATGAATATGATGTGAATAAGGGAATTTTACCTAAGGTTTATATGTTTGTTGAAGAAGAATGGAATGGTTTGTAGTAATATGTGGAAATGACTTTCTAAAGAAAAGAGAGAACTTGAGAGAGAAGTTTTATGGAGTGATTTTGGGAGAGTTTTAGTATGAATTATGTTGTGTGAAAGAATGAAAGAGGAAGGGGTTATTTATAGATTTTTTGAGTGGAAATTAGATGTAATTAAATAAATTGAAAAATAAAACAAATTGAGATTGTTGGGGGAGAGAGGGGCACGGTTGTATATGAAAAAGGGGGGAGAATAAATTGTTTTGTTTGTTTTGTAATAAAAGAAGTAATGTGTAAAGTGTGATATGATTAAAGTTGTATGGGGAAGGTAAATTGTAGGTATAGGTATGGTAGTGTGTAAGAATAGAGTGGAAGAAAAAGTAGATATAGATGAATAATAAGATAGTAGAAAAGTACTATAAATAGTAGACTAGACAATTAAAATACCGGTAGTAAAGAAAATACGCGTAAACGACCTATATCTGATAGTTTTAATTACTGAAAAATTCTAAAACTGATATTTTTGAAAGCCTTATATTTTTACGAATCTATTGGTGTTGTCGGAATATTTTCACTATCCGGTGCACCGGGGTACGGTTTTTGAAAACTGATCCCGTTCGGATCCGAAAGACACTAGAAAATTAAGAATCTGATATTTTTAAGTTTTTCTATATTATTACGAACCATATTCCACAATCATCTCAATTTTGTTTTCTAGGGTTTAAGAACACAGGATTGTCGGATCTAGATTCACTAGACTAATCATATAATTAAGTTAATTTTAGGGTTCCGGTTTGACTTCCAGTTCTTAAGGTTTGCTTATATTATCGAAAAATCTAGAGGCTTATAGGTGGGCAGACACAAAAAGTTGACGTTGTCAATCATACATGTGACTTCAACAAATGGCAAATATATTGGATCCCTCGCTCATATTCTATAGCTACGAGTACTCATGTAAGGGTAGATAGTAACTCATTTGTTGGGCATTAGCATAGGTGGTTCAATCAGTTGCAGGTTTATAATGCACATTTCCTCTTGGTGATGAACTTGACTAGCCTGCTCCTACAAGCTTCCCAATTTTAGTGCTTGATTGAAATGCTATACGTAGAAAGGGTAAGCCAAAGAGAAAGCGATACAACATGAAAATGAATCTCTATAGTCGATCCGATACGCTCAATTGATGTGTTCATAGAGAAGAGGGTCATAATTATAGGACATAATCACGTTGAAACATATAGGACTAGATATTTATAATTATAAAGCATATTAGAAAAAAAAAAGTATTATAGTGTTAACATTATGCTTATTGAAACAATTTCAAACCTCTTGTAATTAATGTTATTATGTCTTTGATTAAAATTGAATATTGTTTGATTAAGTATTTTGTTAAATGGAGTGGAAATTTATTACTGAAATAATATCTTTTATATTACATGCGTCCTCCTAATGAAATAAATTTTAGTGCACCTTTATCCTTTATATTTGAAATATTTTTTTCTTTTATCATATTTTTATAATTATTTTCAAAAAATATCATATTTCCATACAAAGCCTAAGTACCACTATTGGTTTTATCCCTTAGACAAGGTTCCAACCGATTCTCGTGTTCTAACCGGATCGTGTCGAGACGTACCTTACAAACAATAAGAAGTTAGCTGACGATCGACTCCCATCTCTCACCCTCCTTCACTTCTCCTCTCCAATGGTATCCTTTATGCGATGCTTTTCCGCTTAACTCTCTTCCCTAAACCTGCATTTCCCTTTACACTCTCATCTCTCAAGACACTCAAACACCACCACTACCACCGTTACAGTTCTAGTTCCAAACACTCTTCATGGTTTCTTCATTCTTCTTCCAATTCTTTCTCAACCCATTTTTCTACTTCGACCAAATACGCCAATTCTCAAGTGCCCATTAAGGAGAATCATAGTTTCGATGATTTGGTCGTACTGGGTATTGAAACTAGTTGTGATGACACTGCTGCAGCTGTTGTAAGTTGTGATGTTTTTGCTTTTTCAATTTGTTTTTTTTTTGTCAGTAAAGATTGACACTTCAATCATTCCTTCTTATTTTTTTAATAAATTTTCAGTATGTTATTGGTGTTAGGTGAGGGGAAACGGGGAAATTCTTAGCCAAGTTGTGTCATCCCAGGTATATGGCTTTTGATATTGAAAATCTATTTGAAAGTACATAATTCGTGACTTTCAAATTATCCTTTTTTTTTTTTTTAAATTTGGTTGTTTGAATTATTTATTCAGCAAACTATCTGATTGGACCAAAGCAAATTATGCATTTATGAGAATCCAGATACTGGCCATTCCAAAACCCCACATCGAATAGTAAAAGCTGTACTACAATTGTGCGAATCATATGGATTTTAAAGTGATGAAGTGACTCTTTTTCACTAATGATAGAAACATGTATTGATATAAGATTAATTTCTGCTATAATAGTGGAATTAGCAGAAAATCATGCCTTGACTTAGCTCTGTTTGGTTTGTTGGCATGCCAACGTCACATTTTTCAATACATTGTTTGTTAAAAATATTCAAATCAAAAGCAGGTATTTTTACTTATAAAAGGTGAAATAGATTAGATATAAATAAGATATGGATACAGATTAAAGACATATATAGATGAAAATCAGACAATTCAAATAAGCAAGGATAATGGTATTTCAATTGTAGATACAATGGGCATTGGTTTTCTTGTTTTTCAAAATGCAATGGATTATTTGTCTATAGGATTTCCTATGATGAAACAAACTACTGAGAGGTTCTAAATAGAAACTAGGAAGTACCTTCTATTTGCAAAAGGGATTAGTATATTCGAAGTTATTCTAATTCCTCTAAATTTTAAGTGAGGCCTTTGAGTCCTTTATGGTTGTGAAAAAATTTAATTAAGTTCTTTATGTTTTGGCTGATTCATTTAAGTCTTTTATTTCTATGTTATCATACCGTATAGGTCCGCAATACATCAAAGTAAATGAGGGATTTAGTTTTTGCACCAACACAGCACATATAGAAGGTACTTGATTAAATTTTGAAAATAAACTTAGTGACTTCATTAACTCAATTAAGATATAGATCTTTTGGTTTGAGCATAGAAGACTTCTAGTGTACATTTTCCCTTCCTTTTCTGTAAAATGTAAGAGAAGCTTTTGGCTTGGTCTGTAGGGTCGTGACTAATAATGTGCTGCATTATAATTTGATAGAAAATTCAGTAGTTTTATGTTTGTTCTGAGCTATGCTATTAGAAAGAGAAGTCTTCGTTGGCTTAGGGTTGAAGTATACCTCATGTGTTTAGTTCCTTATTTCACTATCATATAGTGGCCTTTTATGGTACATGGTGGAAATTAATGTTTGCTATGTATGAGACTTGATGTTAGCATAGTCCAGAAGATGATACAAATACTTGCAATTTTTTCTTATGATAGTTGAGGGGAGATTAATTCAAAAAACATAAGGCTCGCCCCCCTATATTATATGAGATTTAATTTGCTAAATTAATGGATGTTCTTATACTCTTCCCAAGTAAAATGAAGGAATTTTCCCCTATACTAAATGCATTTAGCTTGTAGTGTTATTTTACCCAATTACACAAAATCAGTTCAATCATTGTGGAAGTCCTCATTTTGCTCCTTAGACCCCATTGATAAATGTCATAATGAGTGCCTTTGGCCTATACAGCAAGCAGTTAGCTTAGTTTTATTCTTTGGTCATCAAGGCAGATTTGCTTGCTCAGTATGGAGGGGTTTCTCCTAAAATGGCGGAAGAGGCCCATTCAAAAGCAATTGATAAGGTACTGCCTTACGCTCTTTCAATGAGTTTCTTTTAATCAAGACCAAAATACAATGTTTCTAATCTTTGACAAGATATTGAATGAATATAAGTTTTATAATACTAGGATGATTCTTACTGATATTTCATCTGCCCCATTAATAGTTGACAGAGTATATCTTTTTATTGGGAATGCAGGTTGTTCAGGACGCACTTAATAAAGCTCATTTAGATGAGAACAACCTATCTGCAGTTGCTGTCACTATTGGTCCTGGGTTAAGCCTTTGTCTTCGGGGTAATTATGATGATCTGAAATTCATTTTTATTCAGTTTGAAGGAATTGTGTGTTAAGCTTGTTTTTGTTGCTTGCGTTTGACTTCCTGGGCAGGAACTAACCTATTGTACCTCATTTACCAATAAATAAAATAATAATAATAATAAAAAGAAAGAGCTAAGAAGCAATGATTTTAAGTTATTTACCTAAAATGAGATATTTAAGTTCTCTTGTTTGCTCAAAGTTTTGTTTAGACATATGCATGTGGTAAACTGCCTAATTTGGTATTGCTTATGTATAGCTAGACCAACACTAGATATTCAATTTCTTGCTTGTTATAAGGCAGTCAGTGCAAAATGTACTTTAGCAAAATAAAATTGCCCAGTAAGTAAGTTGGTGGCATGATAAACCAACTCTATAGTCACCTCATTTAATAATTGCTAGCTTCTTGAATTTCTTTGATAGATCATAAAACTCTTTCTCATAAACTGACTCATACTGGAGGAATTTTCTTTTGACATTTTATTGGTGTAATTTGATGTAATCCTTCAAATATGATTGTATACTGGTCTTATATTGCTTGCACCCAACAAAACTTTCAGAAGGATAGTAATCGCACAAGTTTAAAATTTTTTATCAAAATTAATAAAACTTATTCCAAGATAAATTGGTAATAAAGGCTTAGTTGAAGGTTCTTTAAGGAATTACACCTTATAAATATGGTTTTCCTTGAAGATGCTGTGGAGCATTTGTTGGCATAATAAGGAAATGTGCAATTTTTCAAGCATTAGTTACACTAGAAATATAATGCACCAGTATAAGCAATATTCTTTTTTCTTCTGGTTTTTTTCTTCTCTTTTATACTGGTGTCTTGACAAATGCTTGGGGGACATTCACTAACAAAACCTTATCATTTGGTTGTCACGATACTGATATTCATTTGCGATGACTCCTTTTACTCTTTTTTTTGTGGTTTCATATGCCCATTTCTTCATGGATCAGTTGGTGTCCGAAAAGCTCGGAGTATATGTCACCACTTCGGCAAGCCTATAGTCAATGTCCACCATATGGAGGCTCATGCTTTGGTAGCAAGGTATAAATGCAGAACATACAGGATCTGGGTGAATGAACATGATTCTTTATCAGTTTGATCATAAAACCTTCACAAGTCTTTTAAAGCTGAATCCTTTTTCTAAGCTATAAGGTTTTGTTCCTTCTGTTTTTAGGTTAATAAACCAAGAGGTGCAATTTCCTTTTATGGTGCTGCTTATTTCTGGTAACTATTCAAGTCTTATATTAAAGCAATTCTTAAGAAGTCCTGTGGATGAACTATTATCCTTTTGCAAAAAGTTTATACTTAATATTAATGGAAAAGTGCATGAGTGATTCTACTGGTGGGATTAAAACCTCCTTGATTATCCTTGAGAAGAAGTAATGTCATGTATGAGGAACGGGTCATTCAAGCAATGACGTAGGTTGGCAACCACTGGAAACATATTGGGGCATGTGTAACTAGCAGAGGTTGGAAACCATTGGAAACATACTGGGGCATTTGTAACTAGCATCCTGCTGTAACACATTTTTTTAGTTTCTCATTCTTATAGGCACCTAATTAATGAAGATGCATTTCTCAAACTGCATGGGTATTGAAATCCTGGCAACATTTTGTGAACTAGATGTAGTAGTTTTGTCACCACCATCTCCTCATTTTTGAAAAGTTTAATTTATCGGGCAACTCCTAGAACTTCTGGAACAGATATAATTCTGGGTTGGTATATGTTTATTCTGATATCTTGTACTTGTATAATAATCATAACAAGCATAAGTAACTTTTTTTCCTGGGTAAAGATAAGCAACTTCTTCTTTCACTGTGTTTGTTTTATTTTAGGTGGACACAACCTGCTTGTCCTTGCACGTGATGTTGGCCAATATATTCAATTTGGCACCACGATAGATGATGCTATTGGAGAAGCATACGATAAAATTGCAAAATGGCTTGGCCTAGATATGAGGAGGAGTGGTGGTCCAGCCATAGAGGAGCTTGCTTTAGAAGGAGATCCAGAATCAATTAATTTTGCAGTTAGTAATAGTTTATATTGTATTCTTTAGGTAGTATATTACTTTTTCTGGTATACTACTAAAAAATTTTGAAAAGAAATTCTCTTATACTTTCACTCATAATCAGTCAGGTGTATATTCATAAACATATAAATAGATACAAGAAATTTAGATGGAGTTGTTTAACTACAGATAGGGGATCTTAGAGATATAAATTGTCCTTATCAGATCTGAACTTCATATAATCACAAAACATAAAGCAACTAAATGTATAACAAGATATAATTAATGACCACCTATCTAACATATTGTAAAAGGAATACATGCTATCGTAATCTTTCTGTCAAATTCTATGGATACCTTTATATTTTTAATGACTCTATATGTTCTCAACACTTACGAAATTGCTTCAAAGGAAAGCTTATGATAAAAAAAAAAAAAAAAGGAAAAAAAGAACCAGCTTATCGTGACCTCGTTGAAGCAGTTTATAGGACTTGTTTGAATAACTTGAAACCCTCCTTTAGAGCGCTTTCATGTCATTAGGGACCATTTTTGCTAATTAAAGATGTTGGTTATTGCATTTGACTCAAATGTAGGTGTTAAGAACCGAAGAGCTAGATAATGAGAAATAGTAGAAGTAACAAGGAAGAAGTGACCACAGACCTAAAAGCCCCTTTTTTTTCTATTGGAAACTCTTTTTCTTAAGAAGATGAAATGTTCTCATGCTCATGCTTATAGAGCATTTCTTTTCTCTCCCACTCTATGTGTCTACTTATGCACATACTTACTTTAACAGGAAAACAACAAAAAACTGTGGGTCCACGTCTATTTTTTATTTTGTATCTCCTCTGTATTATAAGAGCTCATGGTCCTATGGCCCAACATAAACCATGCTGGGGCCTATTGGATTCCTAACAATAGGGGACTCTGGCTTACAACTTGTCCTTTATGAATTTAGCATGCCTCTTTGGAAGTTTTTCCATCGAGCTATTTTCATGATGTTTTGGGGTCCTGGTTCATTCCCTTCATGCTTTTCAGGCACCAATGAAGCAATATAAAGATTGCAACTTTTCATATGCTGGCTTGAAAACCCAAGTGAGGTTGGCAATCAAATCCAAAAACATGTAAGTGGATTCCTATTCACAATTAACTATTCTGCCTTGCACTGATGAAATATCCATCAAAGTTGTTAGTATGTTCTATAACACTGTTGCCTGGGGAAGTACAGGATATTATGAGAAGACTTCCACCTTCTTGCACAAAGCACTTATTTCTTTTAATTGTGTGGTGTCTTTGCTTGAGAGATGAGTCTCTTTGACATTTTAATAGTTACAAAAGTTGCATTCCATGCAAAGCATGCTAGTGGAGTTGGGACTAAAGGTTGTGTTCTTTATTTCAACGGTTTTTTTGGACTAGAGAAAACTGTTTTTCCTTTCTTTTATGGATGATGTAATGCACTGATAAAGATCAGTGTAAAGTTTTAATATGAGTAGTTGTAGCAAATGATTGATGAATAACCAGTATGTTACTTGCTGAATTAAATGCTTTATATGTGAGTAATAGTGTGAATTTACTATAAACTGCTTTATTGCTCATGAGTTGATGATTAAATTATTGGTCAAACAAGCTCAAAAGCTTCTTAGTTGGTTGTTGATCATATGGTTGTTTTGGAGAGAAAGCGTCCATGTCTTATTTTCATTTATCCTGCTTGTATACAGTGATGCATCAATTCCTGTTTCTTCGGCAAGTGATGAAGACAGGCATTTGAGAGCTGATATTGCTGCCTCCTTTCAGGTTGTACTAATCATAAGAAGATCTCTCTATGATATATCCTTTACAAGACTACATTATATAAATGCTAAGTTTCTCTGACAATTCCATCTATATGTAGCGAGTGGCAGTACAACACTTGGAGGAGAGGTGTGAACGTGCCATTGACTGGGCTATGGAAATAGAATCTTCCATAAAACATCTGGTGACATGAAATTAGGATGCAGCACTATATTTCAAATTTTTTGCTTGTTTCCATGGTACATGTACTTATAATTTATTTTTTCAAATCATCTCCAGGTTGTATCTGGAGGTGTTGCATCAAATCGATATGTTAGAGCTCAGCTTGATCAAGTTGCTAAGAAGAAAGGCCTGCAACTTGTCTGCCCTCCTCCTAGCCTCTGCACTGATAATGGTATGTCAAAACTCTAGTAGTTTATGAGGTGCTTTGAACAAAATGTTGTATGTTAGAGGAGGAAAACACACTATTTGTTCTTGTTGAAAGATCATGAGTTGTTGTTATTATTTATTTTTTTGAGGGAATTTTTACTAATTTTCGCTTTTATATATTCTGCTGGTATAAAAATAAATAAAAAAGGAACCTTATTCTCCAGGAAGATCAGGGTAGTTTGCAAACTCTGTTCATTCAGGTAGATAAATAGGAAACAGGTGTTTATGGTTAACAGAAGGCTTTCTTTTACTTGGAGATCTTTATTTGGCCATCTCTTTTTGTCCATCATTTCATAATTTACATAACAACAAAGTTAGTTGTCCCATCAAAGTGGAGTTTTCATCTGTATATAGCATTTTGACAAATTAATTGCTTAAATAAGGTTCCTGTTAAATTAATTACTGTTATAGAAGAAAACAGTATATTTTCTGTATATATCTTTTTGTACACACATAGAGGTATATATACAAAGCTTTTGAGTTGGTATACCAACCCTTATCTATCAATACTTTAAATATTTCCTAGTATAAACACTAGTAAATACAACATTATCTATAACTCTTTATCCTATAGCACTTCCCTTAAGTTGAAGCATAGATATTTGTCATGCCCAGCTTGATACATGAATAACTAACTCGACTCCCATTCATGCTTTGTGAAAAGGTCTCCAAGTTGTTCTCCAGTATTCACATACCTGTAGAGACTTAAGTTTTGTTGTATCTTTTCATGAACAAAGCGGCAATCAATCTTGATATGTTTAATTCTTTCATGAAATACCAGATTAGATGTAATATGAAGAGCACTTAATTATCACACCACAGCTTTACTGGTAGGGGAACTTTAAATCCAACCTCAGCCAGAATTTGGTATATCCACATCATCTCACATGTAGATTGAGCCATAGCTCTATATTTGATTTTGCACTAGATCTTAATACAACATTCTACTTATTGCTCTTCCATGAAATTAGATTTCCTCTTGAGAAAATACAATAGCCAATAATGGATCTTACTATCTTCCTTGGAGCTAGCC